>OY101441.1:76052599-76543515 GCA_956483585.1 Gymnocheta viridis | reverse complement strand
TAATACAAAAACTCCAAAGCATCTATTACTTAATAGTGCTAACATAATTATAATTTTTTTAAAAAGATAAAATGAATTTGCGATACGAATATAACGATCATGTTATTAGAGATGACATTTAAAGAATTAACAGATATATGTAGTCAATGCTGGAGAGATAAATATGGGGTGATCTTGTTGTCAATAAGGATGACTTTATAAATAAATAAGTGGTGATATAGAAAAAGTTTTGATGAATTCATACAACTGTAAGATAGATTTGTTCAGGAATAGATACAAATCAGATAAAAGCAGATCACAACCGGATAAGAATCAGTTCACAACCAGTTAAAAGCAGATACAATCAGTTCATAACCAGATAAAAGCAGATACAGAGCAGATAAACAGCAGATACAGAGCAGATACAAACCAGATAAAAGCAGATACAGAGCAGATAAAAAGCAGATACAGAGCAGATACAAACCAGATAAAAGCAGATACAGAGCAGATACAAACCAGATAAAAAGCAGATATAGAGCAGATAAAAAGCTGTTCATAATCAGATAAAAGCTGTTCAGAACCAGCTAAAAGCTGATTATAACTAAAATTTGAGAATTAGCTTATACATATAATAAAAAATAAATAAAAATAAGAAGATGAATAATACAATTGAATTTCTTAATAACATCTGTAAATAAAATCAAAAAACATATCTCTAAGAGATTTTCTGCTAAATGAACCTTTGGAAATCATACGATGTGAAAGAAAGCTAACATTGTATTGTATGTTACAAATTATGTTGGAACTGGAGAGCTATTTTGTTTTTTACCTGAAATATACAACTATATCACTGATGATATATATCATTATTGATCTCTCATTACATAAGAAAAATTTCAGTTGGATTTTATTATAAGATTATTTTTGAAAGCAAACAAATGAACATAAATAACTTTTGATTTATTTATTGATATTAAAAAAGTAATAAAAGAACAATACTTTTTGTAAATATTTTCACTTATAATAAGATAATGAATCAAAATAGAAATGTAGTCATAGATGTACAGGGTTTCTGTATTAATAATAATTTATTCGCAAAGGAAATCTGCGTTGTAGGAGTTGATTCAGAAATTAAAACTTTTCTCATTCTACCGCCTTTTAAATATTCAGAATTAACATATAAAGATAGGATTACAAATAAATGGTTGTACAATCATTTACATGGATTATGTTGGAATGATGGAAATTCAACGCTCAACGAATTTAGAGAATATATAATATCATATCTTAAAAAAGAATATTATCATATTATATATGTTAAAGGAATTGAAAAAGTAAAATGGTTAAGTCAACTGCTTGGAGAAATGGGAATATATATATTTAATTTAGATGACTTTAATTGTTCAAATATAAGAACGTTATATAAAAGTAATATTAACATCAATATCTGTAAATATCATAGAAATAGTTGTAAGGAAATGTGTGCTAAAAAAAGTGCAATTTTATATAGAAATTTTATTAATTTATATGTAATCAAAGAGAATATTGAAAACAATTAAAACTTTTGTTTAGTTATTTATGTATTCTGTTGCGAACTAGATCAACTGTATTAAAAAAAGGTCACATCAGCTGAATTAAAGGATCTATTTGATGGATACAGTTGTCATATCGATAAGGAACACAAGAAATTATTCCTGAGAATGATTGAGGAATTAAGAATGTATAGCAATGAGTCTTATCCTTTCATATATTTTCATAATTGAATTCATAGATGTAATATTGAAAATATCAGTATACCAAATGTTAATATATGTGCATTTAATTTATATTATAACGAATATATGAATATTAACACAGAAACTTTTTAATTTATTTATACGACTTTTTAAACTATTAACCTATATCTGAAAAGTAAAAGAAATACATATAAACATTTTAATTGTTATGAAATCTGAAAAAGTAAGATAAAAAATCTTCATAATAAATAAAAACACATCATATATATTTCTGTATATCAATTAGTTTTATTTAAAATATTTATTTTAGTGTGTATTTTTATTAGATTAGGCTGAAAATAGAAAGAATGTTATTGATTGTTCTAAACTTTGTTTAAAAAAAATTTCTGAAAAACACTCGCATTTATACTAAATTATGCTCGCGCATGTCTTAAGAAAAAGCAATATTATAAAACCATGAAGAAAATATTTATTTTTCATAGTAAACAAATTTCTTTAAATTTACAACATTCGGTCATACAATTTTCACATCTGTATGCTGATAAACAGTTACATGTTGAATTCGTTTTTCTATTAGATTCATTTTCTTTCAACAATCAAATCTGCAAAAAAACCAAAACATCTATCACAACTATTTACGTTATAAGAATTTTCTCGGCATCGCAAACATTTATTTTTTTCGATAAATGAAAGCCATCAACAAGAAAGTTGGTAGAGGAGCAGACACTCATGAAAATGCCAACTCAAAATTTTTCAATAAAAAAAGGTAGACAGAAAAGAAAAACAGAAAGGACAAGTGTAATAAAAAAGAAATAGACCTGCACAGGTGTTTAACTTTGCTTAAGAATTTTCCATGTATCTCATACATTTATGTAATGCAAATGCATGTTGGTTTTGTAACCTCTTTTTAAATTTCTGATCCTTTTTCTTTGAAAAAAATAAGAAATATGTATGTGTAATGAAATTGTGTATCCTTATACACATAAATATACGCACTGGGGTGTGAAATAGGTATAGATAACAAGCTAGACGGTAGAGAAGGACAGACAGAAAATGATCCAATGCAAACAAACGCACACATGTGCAATATAATAAAATATTCTAACGAGCTCACTCAAACTGACCAATAGCGATATAAATGTACACACATATGTACATACACGACATATGAATGCATTTAAAAATAGACAATGTTTCACTTTCTCGCACCCTTATTTTTCATTAAAAATAGGCAGACAATAGAGGACACAGTCAAACATTTATGGTTTACTTTAAACATAAGAAAAAACACAAGCCCTAAGTTGATGCATCTTATCAAGTGCAATAAAAAGAAAATGCTAATGAATAGACAGAAAGGATAAGGGTAATAAAAATAGACCGAAATGCCCTTTTTTATTAGTTTCGTTTTCTTTCAGCAATCACAACTGAAAAAAAATTAGTAGGGAGGTTCATATTTAACTCGGTGAAATATTTTGTACCTATGAAGAAAATTTCCAGCTTCCTGACAAACATTCAACAGAGTTGTTCAATATAGGTGTCCGGGTAGGGGTGTTCGTACAGAAGTTTCAGGGGTGATATTCAATAGAGAAGCCCTGACTGACTCTCAAATCAGGCATGTGAAAACAAAAAAAAAAATTACATATAAATTTTTTTTGAAACCCCTTAATACACAATACAAATTTTATGAACGAACGATCCTAATACAAACAACCATCCAAGGATGGAAAACGCATTTCCATAATAAATACACTTAATTACCTAACAAAATATATTTTTAACGATCACGTTTCCCAGCCAGGCATGCACATTCATTTTATATGAAAAACTTGATAGAGAACCGGTGAAAACATACTACTAAGGGGAACGAAGCTTGATTTTGGATACTGAGATCGATGAATTTTTAATTCCAAATGCTCAATACCCCATTTGGCAGTAAAATAAATTAATTCTGTACAATAAATTAAAAATAAATAAATATAAAAAATCAATAAATAATTTATTAAAATATATATTTGTGTATGTGTTTTTATTTAATCTTTTCAGTTATTTCATAAAGAAACTTAAGACATAAATGACCACAAGTAAATGTATTGAAATTCTGATGTTGATTATAGTTGTATTTTATATTTGTACCAAGATATTTGACTACTTCCGAAGGAGGTTGTAAGTTTCCAAAACTGTCGAAATATTCTTTTTCATTAATATTTTTATAATATGCTACCCAATGTGTACCAGCTCCTGTTGATATATCTAAATTGATTATTCCACATTCTATTTTCTTTGGCCTTTTTGGTAGTGAGTCCAAACTCAAGGAGTGAAAACTCCTCTAAAATGTGGAATTTTGATTGAAAATTTTCTCAGGTCGACTTCTGATAGTGGTTTATTAGGTAGCATTTCTAAGAGTTTTTTGTCTGTTCTTTGCAAACTAAGCCATAACCCTTTTTATATGGTTTTAGGTAAAGTCCTTTCCCGACAGCTATCGATTCCATTGCTTTATTATGTCTAGTTGCTTCATCAAGTTGATTTTTCGCATTCTTTGCTGCATTTACAGCCTTAGCTATGGCAGCACCTCCAGTGGCTAGACTGCCAATTGCACCCAGAGCAGTTAGAATCGGTATTAGGGGTAAAAAACCACCAATTTTTGGAACACTTATTATGCGTGGTATTATAACATGTGATTTTCTTCCTTTTAATGATTTGTTGATAGTTTTACGTGCGATTCTAATAGCAGAGTTAATGTCTAAAGGTTTTTCCTTCTTTAGTATTTTTGTTGCAGCTCTAATTGATGAAGTGAACAATTTTTTACCATTTAATTTGGTTTTCCTATAATTTTTCTTTTTCTCCACACCCATCCCAAATTTTGTTTTCGCTTTCATTGCGTTAGTAACCATATTTGCAAATGATTTTTCTGCAAGACTGCTATCTTTTGATAAAACTCGATCCCAAGCTGAATTTTCAAGAATTTTATCTGCCTGATGTCTAGTACTTAAATCCCTATTTTTAGAATAAGCTATGTCGTGATTTTTGCAGGCGGAGTCCAATAAATTAATGCCTTTATCACCTCGGTCTAAACGTTTTTGTAGTTTTGTTCCAGGTCCACAGTACTGATATCCAGGAAGATGAAGTTGAACAGGAAGATTATTTATTATTTTATCTACTGTACCTGCTCCAACGAAGGTGTTTTTATGACTAAACGACTTGTAATGTATAACCATCTTATTTATTTAATTTTTCTATAATAAAACGTAACAAATATGAATTGCATTTAGTTACAAAAATGCAGTTAGTAAAACAACATAAAAATATTTTGATTCGTAATATTGATGATTCATCGAACATAAGTTCAAAAATAAAACATAGTTCACTCTTACCAATTTCCATTCGTGGTCTAATAGTTGGACCCTCAAATTGTGAGTAGATAGGTAATGGTGACTGCGCTGCCGGCAGTGCAGTCGCGCATGTCTATTGCCACCATTAATTTTGAGCGAGCCAGTGTTGCCATCCTCTAGTTTTTTTATGTGTGTGTGTATGTTCGTTTGCTTGCCTGTGCTATGTTGGTTGTGTGTGTGTGTGTGTGTAGGTTCGTTTGCTTGCCTGTGCTATGTTGGTTGTGTGTGTGCATGTGTATGTTCTTTTGCTTGCCTGTGCTATGTTGGTTGTGTGTGTGCGTGTGTATGTTCTTTGGTTGCCTGTGCTATGTTGGTTGTGTGTGTGTGTGTATGTTCGTTTGCTTGCCTGTGCTATATTGGTTGTGTGTGTTCGTGTGTATGTTCTTTTGCTTGCCTGTGCTATGTTGGTTGTGTGTGTGCGTGTGTATGTTCTTTTGCTTGCCTGTGCTATGTTGGTTGGTTGTGTGTTTATGTTGTTGGGTGTGTTTCTGTTGGTATCTAGGCAGTGAATTTTTTGTTGGCAGACCATGTGTGTATATCTGATTATTTTAGATGCATCGTCATCACAAACGTCATATTATGTTGGTATGTAGGCAGTGAATTTTTTGTTGGCAGAGAATGTGTGTATATATGATTGTTTTAGGTGCGTCGTCATCACTGACGTCACATTATGTTGGCATGGTGGCAGAGATATTTTTTGTTGGCAGAGAATGTGTGTATATATGATTGTTTTAGGAGCGTCGTCATCACTGACGTCACAGTATGTTGGTATGGAGGCAGAGATATTTTTTGTTGGCAGAGAATGTGTGTATATATGATTGTTTTAGGTGCGTCGTCATCACTGACGTCATAGCGGGGGTGTGTGTTTATGTCGTTTGGTGTGTTGCTGATGGAATCTTGGCAGAGAAATATTTTGTTGACAGAGAGTGTGTTTATTACTGATTATTTTAGGTGTGTCGTCATCACTGACGTCACAGTATGTTGGTATACAGGCAGAGATATTTTTTGTTGGCGGAGAATTTGTGTATATCTGGTTATTTTAGGTATGCCATCATCACTGACGTCATAGCGTGTGTATGAGAGTGTGTTTGAATGTGTGTGTGTGTCTGTGTGTATGTTGCGATCACTTTGGTATCGTTGTATTAATGAGGTTTAGTAGATTTTATTTTTTGTTCTTTTAAATATTTAAGTCTGTTTTTATGTATGTTTTTGATTTTTCTCTATGTTTTCATAATTATGCTGACTTCAACATTTATTCATCATAATCTGACTACACAGAAAATTTTGCAGTCTTAAATATTTTTGTTTATTCTATACAGAAATTTTTTTTTTCTCAAATTCGTTGGTGGTCTGTAAATTGTATTTATAAGTTTCTATTGCAAAGCTCACAAAAAATAATTTTATGCATATGTTAAAAAAAATCTGAATTACGCAATTTTACAAATGGGTTCAAAATCTTATTGTTTTTCTGTTTTGCATACTAACGCATTTTTGTTTATAATTTGAGATCTACTGTTAAATCAGGCACAATCTTGATTTTATTTGTTTATTTCTTGACAAAGGAATTTGAATATTACAATCTTATAAAATTGCATTTATATAGCATTTTATAAAACTAGAAAATTTAAACGATCTGATAAGTTATGATATTTTATAACCCAAACACAAATCTCTACTGATTTCTTCAGAAATGTATGATTCCTAATTATCTTTTCGAAAAATAATACAAGACAGAGAATATTTTATATTAATAATACAATTTTATTTTATTTATTAATTTTTCTTAATTTTGATTATAAAGTTTGAAACATTTCATAGTATGAGACTATTAAATTTTCTAATATTGCTTTCCGTAGAAAGTATATAGAACACCTACAAGTGTCAGGTCCTTCCTCACATTTCGGATCATACCACGGACAGCATTGAAAATGTCCTTCTGTGTTGTCTTCATCTTCCATTACATCATATTCCTCATTTTCGTCGAGCATATTTTGGAAAATTTTGATCATTTCCCAATGGTCGTATAGTCTGAAGCTATCAAAATCTGTTATGAATTTATTTAGACTCCTTCTTATTTGACTCATTTTATTAACATCCGTATTAATTTTGTTTCTGCTTACTTTTTCAAAGGAATTGTTGATACTGATGATTTTTTCCTGAATATTTAACCAAAAAGTATCTAAAATTACGTATTATTTCCTTCTCCCTCTTATACCAATTTTATATTATTATCTCTCTCTATCCCCTTCACCCTAACACTATCCCCCACTTATTCCCTATTTCACCATAAATATTTTCTTGGAAGTATCGGAGCTACTTTTAAGTTCAATTACAATTAAAGATTCAAAGTGACAAGATCTCAATCAAAAATGAACTCCGTGAAAAATCTAAAAACAAAATTTAATTCCCTGAAGAGTAAATCCTTAATTCACATTAAGGATCTGGATATAACAGTTAAATATCCTATTCAAAATATATCACGGATAACAACAAAATATGGACCAACACTAAAAGTTGAGTTGGAAAACAACATAATGTTTCTCCCCAAAAAATATAATAGTTTAACAGATGAAGAAATTAAGGATCTCTCGAGTGGATCATTTCAACTATGCAGAGAAGGAGAGTGCGGCCTAATTCTTGAGAGTGAGATGGATGAATTTTTAATTCAAAATAGCCAATATCCCGTTTGGCATTAAAATAAATTAATTCTGTTTAGTAAATTATAAATAAAAAATAAAAAAGCCATTAAAGAGTTTTGTAAAATATAGATGATTATGTGTTTTTATTTAATCTTTCTTAGTTATTTCATAAAGAAATTTAAGACATAAATGACCACAGATAAATGTATTAAAATTCTGATGTTGATTATAGTTGTATTTAATATTTGTACCAAGATATTTGACTACTTCCGAAGGAGGTTGTAAGTTTCCAAAACTGTCGAAATACTATTTTTCATCGATGTTCTTATAATATGCTACCCAGTGTGTACCAGGACCTGTTGATAAATCTAAATTGATTATTCCACACTCAATTTTCTTTGATCGTTTTGGTAGTGAGTCCAACATGAATACTCCTCTAAAATAAGGAATATTTATAGAAAAATTTAATAGGTCAACATCTGATAGTGGTCTGTTGGGTAGCATTCTTAAGAGTTTTTTGTCTGTTCTTTATAAACTAAACCATATCCCTTTTTATATGGTTTTAGGTAAAGGCCTTTTCCAACTGCTATAGATTCCATCGCTTTATTATGTATAGTTGCTTCATCAAGTTGATTTTTTGCATTCTTTGTTGCATTTACAGCCTTAGCTATAGCGGCACCTCCAGTGGCTAGACTGCCAATTGCCCCCAGAGCAGTTAGAATCGGTATTAGGGGTAAAAAACCACCAATTTTTGGAACACTTATTATGCGTGGTATTATAACATGTGATTTTCTTCCTTTTAGGGATTTATTGATAGTTTTACGTGCGATTCTAATGGCAGAGTTAATGTCTAAAGGTTTTTGTTTCTTTAGTATTTTTGTTGCAGCTCTAATTGATGAAGTGAACAATTTTTTACCATTTAATTTGGTTTTCTTTTCATTTTTCTTTTTTCCCACACCCATACCGAACTTCGTTTTGGCTTTCATTGCGTTAGTAACCATATATACAAATGATTTTTCTCCAATACTGCTATCTTTTGATAAAACTCGATCCCAGGCTGAATTTTCAAGAATTTTATCTGCCTGATGTCTAATACTTAAATCCTTTTTTTATTAGAATAAGTTATATCGTGATTTTTGCAGGCAGAGTCCAGTAAATTAATTCCTTTATCACCTCGATTTAAACGTTTTTGTAGCTTAGTTCCAGGCCCACAGTACTGATATCCAGGAAGATGAAGTTCAACAGGAAGATTATTTATTATTTTATCTACTATACCTGCTCCAACGAAGGTGTTTTTATGACTAAACGACTTGTTGTAATGTATAACCATTTTATTTATTTAATTTTTTTTTTCTATAATAAAAGGTAACAAACATAAATTATATTTAGTTACAAAAATGCGGTTAGTGAAACAACATAAAAATATTTTGGTTCGTAATATTGATGATTCATCGAACATCACTTCAAAAATAAAACACAGCTCACTTTTACCAAATTCTAACCGAGCTCTAATAGTGGGACCATCAAATTGTGGAAAGACTAATGTTATGATTGGGTTACTAGAAAGTCCTAACGGACTAAAATTTGAAAACATCTATTTATACTCAAAATCCTTATATCAGCCGAAATATGAATACTTGAAGAGATTAATTTCACCAATTGAAGGAATGGGATATTACACATTTGACAACAATGAATCAGTTATTACCCCTAACGAAGCTAAAATTAATTCAATTATGATATTTGATGATGTTGCATGTGAGAAGCAGAACAATATACGGGATTATTTTTGTATAGGTCGACATAAGGATGTGGATTCATTCTACTTGTGTCAAACTTATACCAGAATTCCCAAGCATTTGATAAGAGACAACGCGAATGTAATTATAATGTTTAAACAAGATGACAGAAATATGAAGCATGTTTATAGTGATCATGTTGCCGGCGACATGAACTTTGAACAATTTCATGAAATTTGTAGAGAATGTTGGAAGGAGAAATATGGATTTCTGATGATAAGCAAAGATAACGAGTTAAACAATGGTCGCTATAGAAAATTATTTGACTATTTTATAACAATATAAATTACTCTACATAAAAGAACAACTTTAGTATATAATCTGACTTTGAACACACAATACACCTACATATCTATTAAAATATTTACTATACCTGATAACCTAATAGGATAACCAATAACCTGATCTGGTACCTGATAATCTGATCTGATACCTAATAATCTGATCTGATACGTGATAAGCTGATCTGATACCTAATAATCTGATCTGATACCTGATAATCTGATCTGATACCTGATAAGCTGATCTGATACCTGATAAGCTGATCTGATACCTAATAATCTGATCTGATACCTGGTAATCTGATCTGATACCTGATAATCTGATCTGATACCTGATAATCTGATCGGATACCTGATAATCTGATCTGATACCTGATAATCTGATCTGATACCTGATAAGCTGATCTGATACCTAATAATCTGATCTGATACCTGATAATCCGATCTGATACCTGATTACCTGATCTGATAATTGCTGTTGCTAAACATGGATGAGAAAGTTTTAAAAGAATTGGTTGCAACGAGAAATGTCTTGAAGAAAAAGCTTCGTAGTATAAAAACTGGTGAAATAGATACACGTGATCAACTAAGAGATACTTTCAAACCTATAACAGACCCCTTAAATGAATTTATAAATAGTTCTAACAATATCAATAGAATTATCAAAAAAGAAAAGAATAAGATGAAAACAGAAATTGAAGAAACTAACAGTCCTCATATTAATAAATCAACAATTAAATTGGAGACAAGCACACCAAAGAAACTTGTAGAAGGAGCAATATTTGATAATAGCAAATCATTCAATGATTCTAATGAAAGTAATAGTGACAATGAGGATGATGATAATTTTTACTCACAGAATTCAAATATTGAAGAGAGTTACACTGACTTATCAGTCTTGGAGGGCAGAAATGAATTAGATACTAACTATGGACCACATAAAGATTTCAATAATGAATGGAAATTTGGTGATAGTAACCTCAAATTAAATGAGGGTAAAATACAGGTTGGTGGTCAAATATGGGCTCTAACGCCAGGACTGTTTTCTCTAATGTTTCATAAAACGCCAAAAAACTATGATAAATATGAGCTAGAACTCTACAAAAAAATCTTAATTAGTACAAATGCGTACAGAAGAGAATATAAACCTGATGGTCAAATCAAGGGAACGAAAGCATATAAATATAAACATATTATTAAAAATATGTTTAAAGAGAAAAACCAACAGTCTGTATCAAAAGCAATAGCAAATAAGACATCATCTAATTATAAAGGTGGTGGATTGATGCAATTTAACCCCCATAAACCAAACTATATATACTGGGACGATCCAAATGAGTTGGTAGATCGACTTCGTCTATTGATAGCATCACAAGCTGCTGGTCATACTAATCATAATAACGAGATTGTATCAATTATTGAAGAACTACGCGAAGCTAATATAATACAATAATCTATATAAAGTATGTCTGTTGATAAGTTTGGACACTATCTAAACGGTACAAGCGATATAATTTCACTGAAAAATGCCCCTAGACTGTTGGGGTTCTTTATGGATACGAACAACAACATCGATGTCCAAAACAAAAGAATCAAAAATGTGACAAAGGCTGTGGAGGAAAACGATGTTATCAATAAATTGTTTCTGCAAACTCAAATCGAAGACATAGAATACAAACTATTAAAATACTTTAAGGAAGATAACAAAAAAATGTATGATACTTTTAGAATTCAACTTGAAATGCTACAACATGCAACAACATTACAGTTGGAAAAGAATAAGAAAATTGAAGAAAGCATTTCCAAAATCAATACATTTTTGGAAGATGGTTATCTACAAAGATTTGTTGAGAGCCTACAAAAGAAAAGTTAAATGAAACGATTTATAGATTGGAAAATTACATATTCGCATCAATAAGTAAAAGTTCATCAAGCAGATTACAACGTATCCAAAACAATTCTTAAAACTATAAACATGTCTTCAAAAAGAAATCTAGTTATCGAACTCCATAAACAAGCTCGAAAATCTTTTGCACGTCGTAGAGTTGTGATGAAAGGAATAGATGATCTCTGGCAAGCTGATTTAGTTGAAATGGGGAATTACTCTATAGACAATAAAAATTATAGATATTTGTTAACAATAATTGATGCATTCTCAAAATATTCATGGGCAGTAGCGCTGAAAACAAAAACTGCACTTGAAACAACACAAGCAATGGTAGATATTTTTCAACTGGGACGAGTACCAAAAAACCTACAAACAGACGATGGTAAAGAATTTTTTAATAAAAACTTTGCGAAATTGATGGATAAGCACAAAATTAATCACTATTCAACGTATAGCACAATGAAAGCATCAATAGTAGAACGATTTAATAGAACATTAAAAGGGATGATGTGGAAAGAATTTAGTTTTAATGGTTCGTATAACTGGTTTGATATCTACAAAGATCTATTAAAAGCATACAACAGTAAAGTTCATCGTACCATCAAAATGCCTCCAATTAAAGTCAACTCAACAAATGAGAAAAAATTATTAAATACAGTATACAGTCATTTGAAGATGTATAAAATCTCGAAATTTAATGTTGGAGATCATGTGCGCATAAGCAAATACAAACATACATTTGAAAAAGGTTATACTCCAAATTGGACAACAGAAATTTTTACTATTAAAACAATTCAAAATACATATCCTGCAACATACATATTAGAGGATTATCGTGGTAATCTCATTCAAGGTGGATTTTACGATGAAGAACTCTCAAAAACTAGATTTCCAAATACATATCTAGTTGAAAAGATTATTAAAACTAAAGGAGATAAAGCGTATGTTAAGTGGTTAGGATTTACTAATGAACACAATTCTTGGATAAGTAAAGATGAAATATTATAGTTGAAACAAAATATTTATAATTATTGTATTAAGAATTATTGCATTTACTATTAAAAATTATAATGTAAATTCAAAACAAAAAATATTAAATTAAAATAAAAACGGTTTCTTTAATCCAAAGTGATTAATTTTTTTGGCTAAAGTTCGTAACATTTTTTATTCAGAAAGAATTGGACATGAGACAACAAAGCAACAAGGGAAAATTTTAACACCAATTAATTTCAACTTACACGGCAGAACAGAAACAACGTTGTTTTTCGGGAGCCGCTACACTCCCATCATCAGTGTTCATGTGTGTTTCCATGTATCCGCCACTGTTTAGGTGGCTCGGTTGAATGTGATTTCAAATTTGTATTTATACAAATAATGTCTAGAAAAAGGATACAAGAGTTATTTGTATTATTATTTGTTTTTTACAGTAAACACTGTTTTACCACTATCAATATTCAAATTTTACCATCACTAATTAACGTTAAATTAACCCCTTGCTACATGTTTGTTTTATCTCATGTACCATTTTTTCTTTCTAATTTTTGTTTTTACTTAAGACAAACTTTTTTGGTTTGATTAATACTTAAGTGTTATTGCTTTTTGTTTTTTTGTCAACTAGCTGAGTTTTTTGATTTATTTTATCAATTTTAACTAGTTATGTGACAGTAAACATTGCAAGGCTCATGCCAGTAGCTAATTTTTATTTAATGTGATTATTTTTCGAACAATTTTGTTGTTAATGGTTTCTTTAATCCAAAGTGATTAATTTTTTTGGCTAAAGTTCGTAACATTTTTTATTCAGAAAGAATTGGACATGAGACAACAAAGCAACAAGGGAAAATTTTAACACCAATTAATTTCAACTTACACGGCAGAACAGAAACAACGTTGTTTTTCGGGAGCCGCTACACTCCCATCATCAGTGTTCATGTGTGTTTCCATGTATCCGCCACTGTTTAGGTGGCTCGGTTGAATGTGATTTCAAATTTGTATTTATACAAATAATGTCTAGAAAAAGGATACAAGAGTTATTTGTATTATTATTTGTTTTTTACAGTAAACACTGTTTTACCACTATCAATATTCAAATTTTACCATCACTAATTAACGTTAAATTAACCCCTTGCTACATGTTTGTTTTATCTCATGTACCATTTTTTCTTTCTAATTTTTGTTTTTACTTAAGACAAACTTTTTTGGTTTGATTAATACTTAAGTGTTATTGCTTTTTGTTTTTTTGTCAACTAGCTGAGTTTTTTGATTTATTTTATCAATTTTAACTAGTTATGTGACAGTAAACATTGCAAGGCTCATGCCAGTAGCTAATTTTTATTTAATGTGATTATTTTTCGAACAATTTTGTTGTTAATGGTTTCTTTAATCCAAAGTGATTAATTTTTTTGGCTAAAGTTCGTAACATTTTTTATTCAGAAAGAATTGGACATGAGACAACAAAGCAACAAGGGAAAATTTTAACACCAATTAATTTCAACTTACACGGCAGAACAGAAACAACGTTGTTTTTCGGGAGCCGCTACACTCCCATCATCAGTGTTCATGTGTGTTTCCATGTATCCGCCACTGTTTAGGTGGCTCGGTTGAATGTGATTTCAAATTTGTATTTATACAAATAATGTCTAGAAAAAGGATACAAGAGTTATTTGTATTATTATTTGTTTTTTACAGTAAACACTGTTTTACCACTATCAATATTCAAATTTTACCATCACTAATTAACGTTAAATTAACCCCTTGCTACATGTTTGTTTTATCTCATGTACCATTTTTTCTTTCTAATTTTTGTTTTTACTTAAGACAAACTTTTTTGGTTTGATTAATACTTAAGTGTTATTGCTTTTTGTTTTTTTGTCAACTAGCTGAGTTTTTTGATTTATTTTATCAATTTTAACTAGTTATGTGACAGTAAACATTGCAAGGCTCATGCCAGTAGCTAATTTTTATTTAATGTGATTATTTTTCGAACAATTTTGTTGTTAATGGTTTCTTTAATCCAAAGTGATTAATTTTTTTGGCTAAAGTTCGTAACATTTTTTATTCAGAAAGAATTGGACATGAGACAACAAAGCAACAAGGGAAAATTTTAACACCAATTAATTTCAACTTACACGGCAGAACAGAAACAACGTTGTTTTTCGGGAGCCGCTACACTCCCATCATCAGTGTTCATGTGTGTTTCCATGTATCCGCCACTGTTTAGGTGGCTCGGTTGAATGTGATTTCAAATTTGTATTTATACAAATAATGTCTAGAAAAAGGATACAAGAGTTATTTGTATTATTATTTGTTTTTTACAGTAAACACTGTTTTACCACTATCAATATTCAAATTTTACCATCACTAATTAACGTTAAATTAACCCCTTGCTACATGTTTGTTTTATCTCATGTACCATTTTTTCTTTCTAATTTTTGTTTTTACTTAAGACAAACTTTTTTGGTTTGATTAATACTTAAGTGTTATTGCTTTTTGTTTTTTTGTCAACTAGCTGAGTTTTTTGATTTATTTTATCAATTTTAACTAGTTATGTGACAGTAAACATTGCAAGGCTCATGCCAGTAGCTAATTTTTATTTAATGTGATTATTTTTCGAACAATTTTGTTGTTAATGGTTTCTTTAATCCAAAGTGATTAATTTTTTTGGCTAAAGTTCGTAACATTTTTTATTCAGAAAGAATTGGACATGAGACAACAAAGCAACAAGGGAAAATTTTAACACCAATTAATTTCAACTTACACGGCAGAACAGAAACAACGTTGTTTTTCGGGAGCCGCTACACTCCCATCATCAGTGTTCATGTGTGTTTCCATGTATCCGCCACTGTTTAGGTGGCTCGGTTGAATGTGATTTCAAATTTGTATTTATACAAATAATGTCTAGAAAAAGGATACAAGAGTTATTTGTATTATTATTTGTTTTTTACAGTAAACACTGTTTTACCACTATCAATATTCAAATTTTACCATCACTAATTAACGTTAAATTAACCCCTTGCTACATGTTTGTTTTATCTCATGTACCATTTTTTCTTTCTAATTTTTGTTTTTACTTAAGACAAACTTTTTTGGTTTGATTAATACTTAAGTGTTATTGCTTTTTGTTTTTTTGTCAACTAGCTGAGTTTTTTGATTTATTTTATCAATTTTAACTAGTTATGTGACAGTAAACATTGCAAGGCTCATGCCAGTAGCTAATTTTTATTTAATGTGATTATTTTTCGAACAATTTTGTTGTTAATGGTTTCTTTAATCCAAAGTGATTAATTTTTTTGGCTAAAGTTCGTAACATTTTTTATTCAGAAAGAATTGGACATGAGACAACAAAGCAACAAGGGAAAATTTTAACACCAATTAATTTCAACTTACACGGCAGAACAGAAACAACGTTGTTTTTCGGGAGCCGCTACACTCCCATCATCAGTGTTCATGTGTGTTTCCATGTATCCGCCACTGTTTAGGTGGCTCGGTTGAATGTGATTTCAAATTTGTATTTATACAAATAATGTCTAGAAAAAGGATACAAGAGTTATTTGTATTATTATTTGTTTTTTACAGTAAACACTGTTTTACCACTATCAATATTCAAATTTTACCATCACTAATTAACGTTAAATTAACCCCTTGCTACATGTTTGTTTTATCTCATGTACCATTTTTTCTTTCTAATTTTTGTTTTTACTTAAGACAAACTTTTTTGGTTTGATTAATACTTAAGTGTTATTGCTTTTTGTTTTTTTGTCAACTAGCTGAGTTTTTTGATTTATTTTATCAATTTTAACTAGTTATGTGACAGTAAACATTGCAAGGCTCATGCCAGTAGCTAATTTTTATTTAATGTGATTATTTTTCGAACAATTTTGTTGTTAATGGTTTCTTTAATCCAAAGTGATTAATTTTTTTGGCTAAAGTTCGTAACATTTTTTATTCAGAAAGAATTGGACATGAGACAACAAAGCAACAAGGGAAAATTTTAACACCAATTAATTTCAACTTACACGGCAGAACAGAAACAACGTTGTTTTTCGGGAGCCGCTACACTCCCATTGTTTTGAAATGAGACCATTTAAAATGGCTTGTTTTAAAACTCTATAATGTATAGTATAACTTGTTTTAGGGTCTAAGTCTGCAATCAATTTTTTGAATTTAGATCCTCCAACTGTCTTATTTTGAGGACAAAATGGTAAATCATTGTGTAGATCAATTATTGAGTCGGGATACTCTATATCCACCTCTAATATGTAACCATATTGTGATGTATCAGGTATTTTTTCCACATCAAAATCAGGATCACATACCCACTCAAATTCTCCACAGGGAAGATATTCTGACATTGCCCACCCATATAAATTATTCGCATCTAAATACATTAAATATTCAGATGGTTTTGTAACATCAAAATCTTCTAAATACTTATGGTTGGCCTTAGAATATCTTTGTGAGCATTGAACTAGTCCACCTCTTATTCCATTTTGCATGAACATATACATTTCGGAATCAGTAAACAGCTCTAACGTAACCTGAGTGGTTTTGAGCATAGCATCCCAAGATAGACCTGGTGCTGTATAGTAGTGACATGGATCAAGACCATAAATTCCTTTACAAATTTTTCTGAAATTTTCAAACACGTCTGTTAGAAGAAGAACATCTGTCTTTAAGTAGAGCTCAGTATAGTCAAGGAGAGTCTTACAATTAAACTCTCTCCATACTTTTTGAGCATGTTCATACTCGACTATAGCACATTCTTCATTCGTTAGAATATTAAAGAACTCTTCTCTACTAGGGAGTTCAGTTTCCTCAAACTTGGTCATGGAATCCATGTAAGAGTATGGAAACACACCCTTTCTTCTAATCAGTTCGAAATGATTTTCATCAGCGAAACATGATCGAACAGTATTGAAATCACTGTTATCAAGATTTTTCGCTAATGTGTCTAGACTCGAAGCCATAAATCGAAACGAGTCTATAAATCTTATTTCGAATCCATGTTTTTTGTCTAACTTAATATGAATTGACAGAGAAATATAGCGCTCGGTGCTCTGGGGAATCACTTTTAGACTGGCATTTTGTATACCTGAAAGTTCTTTGAAAAAGAGATGCATATCATATGCAGAAAGATTATGAAAGATAACCGGTATAAATTGAGGCGTTCTGTAATTCAAATTACAATCGCTATGGGCTGCGCCGCGATAAATACCCGTAAGATGACAATGATCTCTAACTTTATCATTATATAATTTTTTCTTACATATATGACAATTTTCTGCATTATTATAGTTAACTAATTCTATTGGAGATATCATCATGCTCACAACTTTAGATAGATAATTTACATAAATATCCGTTGAATCTTCAACAATTTTTTTAACAAATATTTTTGCTGAATTTTCCCCGAAATAATACCTATGTAAATTATTATCTCTACTAAAACTACACTTAATAAAATAACTATATGCACATGCATGGTGCTTTTGTATATTTGCTGTTGTTATACTTACACTCTCATCGACTTTCTCCAAAATGGATTCAAAGTCGGCGTAGATGACGAATGGTACGTCCAGCTGCTTGTAAAAGTTCTTAAACCGTAGAGCATCTTCATTTTCAGGCATTTTGATTACCTTCCTAGAGCATACATTTTTATGATGATTATATATATATAATCATCATGTGTATGATAAAGGCAGGTGTTGCAAATAATAATCTTATTACCATGTGATGTTATGCTAGATCGAAGAAGCCTAGAGAAGAGCGGAAAAAAACAAAATAATAAGTAAACGACGATAACAAGTAAATTTTTAAAAAGAGATGAGGAAACGTTTTTAATAAATACCCTAATGAAACTTACTTTGATATATCCTTGATGAGTACATAGTGGAAACTCTCATTTGAGGCGAGCAATAGCATATTAATATGTATTTGTTTTTCCCCCTTCGTCACATAGTATGGTCCGATAAGTGATGTTCCATTATGACCAAATACATTTATGCTCACATCATTTTGATTTTCAAATTTTTTCAGCTGCTTCAGTGGGAGGGGGAACTCTAAACCATCAAAATTTATCATAGTTTCTCCTAAAAGAATTTTATTAGCTTTGATATTCTCAATGTTGTAGCTTCTACATTGATTTCTCTGTCTATGGTCCAGATTACTATCAATATATAAAGCCGCAATGATGCACCACTTAAAGCAATAAACATCAGAGTTCACGACATTTATGCATGCACGTTTCATTGCAATATTTCTTGGGAGAGGGATAAAACTGGACCCTCTTATTATGGACGCCTTGTTTATATTAATTTCAAGGGAATTAATAGAAATCAATGTCCGCTATCCCTCTCCTGAAACTCTTCCATTTTTGTACGTATTTCCTCTGTATGTTTCTTGTACAGCTCTTCTACATCGTCAGAGAGGGTCACCAGCATCATCTTCGATATGTGTACAAGTGGGGACACGATCATCTCATCATTTGCCATTTTCATATAATCGCAAATGAGCTCCATGTTAAGCTTGAGTGTAGTATGAATCTTACTGCATTCATTTATTTGACTAACAATAGAGCTCTTGACCGAAGAGAAAAATTCCTCTGGATACAAGACACCTTCATTTTTGTTCACACATACATATGTCTCGATCCTCCCCTTAAAATCACTTGTTCTCCTAGTTAGAAGTTAGATCATCATTGATTCTAACTTCCTGACATCTTTTTCTATGAGCATTGGTTTTAATGTGGCTGTTCCATGAAGAGAGTTGTACCACTTCATTACAGGATCCACAATGCCTTTTTAATACACTCACACCAACACTATCACCACTAATCTTCATAACCGAAGAATGCACTTCCATGTGCTTATTTAATTTTATTTGATTCATAAAGATTTTATTACAAATAATGCAACTTTTGGTATTCATTTTTTGTATAGTAATTGATTTTTTTATTTGTATTAATATTAAAAAATTCTCCTTCAAGTTTCTTTACTTGCACAAACTAACAACAATTATTTGAAACTATTTTTATTTAAGGACACTTTGAAAAAATAAGCTTTTTAAATTTATACTAGTCAATATACTTTTCTGGTAAGTATGATTAAAAGTTGTACTACTCCTCTTATTTATAGGCACTTATGAGAATCGCGTAGTATTAATCAGGACTGTACCAAAGAGTTCATAGTTGTCGACGTAACCAGAATTATGAAGACATAAAGAAAAAATCAAAAACATATATAAACATACACACACACACAGACAACCAACATAGCACAGGCAAGCTATGCCTGTATGCAAAACAGAAAAACAATAAGATTTTGAACCCATTTGTAAAATTGCGAAATTCAGATTTTTGTTAACATATGCATAAAATTATTTTTTGTGAGCTTTGCAATAGAAACTTATAAATACAATTTACAGACCACCAACGAATTTGAGAAAAAAATATTTAAGACTGCAAAATTTTCTGTGTAGTCAGATTATGATGAATAAATGTTAAAGTCAACATAATTATGAAAACATAGAGAAAAATCAAAAACATACATAAAAACAGACTACTAAACCTCATTAATACAACGATACCAAAGTGATCACAACATACACACAGACACACACACACACATTCAAACACACTCTCATACACACGCTATGACGTCAGTGATGATGACATACCTAAAATAACCAGATATACACAAATTCTCTGCCAACAAAAAATATCTCTGCCTGTATACCAACATACTGTGACGTCAGTGATGACGACACACCTAAAATAATCAGTAATAAACACACTCTCTGTCAACAAAATATTTCTCTGCCACGATTCCATCAGCAACACACCAAACGGCATAAACACACACCCCCGCTATGACGTCAGTGATGACGACGCATCTAAAATAATCAGATATACACACATGGTCTGCCAACAAAAAATTCACTGCCTAGATACCAACAGAAACACACCCAACAACATAAACACACAACCAACCAACATAGCACAGGCAAGCAAAAGAACATACACACGCACACACACAACCAACATAGCACAGGCAAGCAAAAGAACATACACACGCACACACAAAACCAACATAGCACAGGCAAGCAAAAGAACATACACACGCACACACACAACCAACATAGCACAGGCAAGCAAAAGAACCTACACACACACACATAAAAAAACTAGAGGATGGCAACACTGGCTCGCTCAAAAGTAACGCTGCCGGCAGCGCAGTCGCGCATGTCTATTGTCACCATTACCTATCTACTATTGTGGAAAGACTAATGTTATGATTGGCTTACTAGAAAGTCCTAACGGAGTAACGTTTGAAAACATCTATTTATACTCAAAATCACTATATCAGCCGAAATATGAATACTTGAAGAGATTAATTTCACCAATTAAAGGTATGGGATATTACACATTCGCCGACAATGAGTCAGTTATCCCCCCTAATGAAGCTAAAACTAATTCAATTATGATATTTGATGATGTTGCATGTGAGAAGCAGAATAATGTAAGAGCTTATTTTTGTATGGGACGACATAAGGATGTCGATTCATTCTACTTGTGTCAAACTTATACCAGAATTCCTAAGCATTTAATAAGAGACAATGCGAATGTAATTATAATGTTTAAACAAGATGAGACAAATATGAAGCACGTTTATAGGGATCATGTTGCCACCGATATGAGTTATGAAAAGTTTCGTGAAATTTGTCGAGTGTGTTGGAAGGAAAAATATGGATTTCTAATGATAAGCAAAGATAATGAATTAAACAATGGTCGCTAAGAAAATTATTCGACTATTTCATAACAATATAAATTACTCTACATAAAAAAAATAAATAAAAAAATCTTTAGTATGCAATCTGACTTCAAACTTCATACATCTATTTGCTAAGACGAGATAGCTGATAACCTGATGATCTGATACCTGATAATCTGATCTGATACCTGATACTCTGATCTGATACCTGATAAGCTGATCTGATACCTAATAATCTGATCTGATCTGATACCTGATAAGCTGATCTGATACCTAATAATCTTATCTGATACCTAATAATCTGATCTGATACCTAATAATCTGATCTGATACCTGATAATCTGATCTGATACCTGATAATCTGATCTGATACCTGATAATCTGATCTGATCTGATACCTGATAAGCTGATCTGATACCTAATAATCTGATCTGATACCTAATAATCTGATCTGATACCTGATGAGCTGATCTGATACCTGATAATCTGATCTGATCTGATGCCTGATAAGCTGATCTGATACCTAATAATCTGATCTGATCTGATACCTGATAAGCTGATCTGATACCTAATAATCTGATCTGATGCCTAATAATCTGATCTGATACCTGATAAGCTGATCTGATACCTGATAATCTGATCTAATCTGATACCTAATAAGCTGATCTGATACCTAATAATCTGATCTGATCTGATACCTGATAAGCTGATCTGATACCTAATTATCTGATTTTATACCTAATAATCTGATCTGATACCTAATAATCTGATCTGATACCTGATAATCTGATCTGATACCTGATAATCTGATCTGATACCTGATAATCTGATCTGATCTGATACCTGATAAGCTGATCTGATACCTAATAATCTGATCTGATACCTAATAATCTGATCTGATACCTGATGAGCTGATCTGATACCTGATAATCTGATCTGATCTGATACCTGATAAGCTGATCTGATACCTAATAATCTGATCTGATCTGATACCTGATAAGCTGATCTGATACCTAATAATCTGATCTGATACCTAATAATCTGATCTGATACCTGATAATCTGATCTGATACCTGATAATCTGATCTGATACCTGATAAGCTGATCTGATACCTGATAATCTGATCAGATCTGATACCTGATAAGCTGATCTGATACCTAATAATCTGATCTGATCTGATACCTGATAAGCTGATCTGATACCTAATAATCTGATCTGATACCTGATAAGCTGATCTGATACCTGATAATCTGATCTGATACCTGATCTGATATTTGCTGTTGCTAAACATGGATGAGAAAGTTTTAAAAGAATTGGTTGCAACAAGAAACGTCTTGAAGAAAAAGCTTCGTAGTATAAAAACTGGTGAAATAGATACACGTGGTCAACTAAGAGATACATTCAAACCTATAACAGACCCCTTAAATGAATTTATAAATAATTCTAACAATATCAATAGAATTATCAAAAAAGAAAAGGATGAGATGAAAACAGAAATTGAAGAAACTAACAGTCCTCATATTAATAAATCACCAATTAAATTGGAGACAAGTACACCAAAGAAACTTGTAGAAGGAGCAATATTTGATAATAGCAAATCATTCAATGATTCTAATGAAAGTAATAGTGACAATGAGGATGATGATAATTTTTACTCACAGAATTCAAATATTGAAGAAGGTAAAATACAGGTTGGTGGTCAAATATGAGCTCTAACGCCAGGACTG
Organism: Gymnocheta viridis; assembly: GCA_956483585.1. Classification (NCBI taxonomy): domain Eukaryota; kingdom Metazoa; phylum Arthropoda; class Insecta; order Diptera; family Tachinidae; genus Gymnocheta; species Gymnocheta viridis. Next base: position 76,520,312 of record OY101441.1, on the reverse strand, counting down.
TTTTCTCTAATGTTTCATAAAACGCCAAAAAACTATGATAAATATGAACTAGAACTCTACAAAAAAATCTTAATTAGTACAAATGCGTACAGAAGAGAATATAAACCTGATGGTCAAATCAAGGGAACGAAAGCATATAAATATAAACATATTATTAAAAATATGTTTAAAGAGAAAAACCAACAGTCTGTATCAAAAGCAATAGCAAATAAGACATCATCTAATTATAAAGGTGGTGGATTGATGCAATTTAACCCCCATAAACCAAACTATATATACTGGGATGATCCAAATGAGTTGGTAGATCGACTTCATCTACTGATAGCATCACAAGCTGCTGGTCATACTAATCATAATAACGAGATTGTATCAATTATTGAAGAACTACGCGAAGCTAATATAATACAATAATCTATATAAAGTATATCTGTTGATAAGTTTGGACACTATCTAAACGGTACAAGCGATATAATTTCACTGAAAAATGCCCCTAGACTGTTGGGGTTCTTTATGGATACGAACGACAACATCGATGTCCAAAACAAAAGAATCAAAAATGTGGCAAAGGCTGTGGAGGAAAACGATGTTATCAATAAATTGTTTCTGCAAAATCAAATCGAAGAAATAGAATACAAACTATTAAAATACTTTAAGGAAGATAAAAATAAAATGTGCGATACTTTTAGAATTCAACTCGAAATGCTACAACAAGCAACAACATTACAGTTGGAAAAGAATAAGAAAATTGAAGAAAGCATTTCCAAAATCAATACATTTTTGGAAGATGGTTATCTACAAAGATTTGTTGAGAGCCTACAAAAGAGAAGTTAAAGAAAGTAAATTTATAGATTGGAAAATTACATGTTCGCATCAATAAGTAAAAGTTCATCAAACAGATTACAACGCATCCAAAACAATTCTTAAAACTATAAACATGTCTTCGAAAAGAAATCTAGTAAACGAACTTCATAAACAAACTCGAAAATCTTTTGTACGTCGTAGAGTTGTGATGAAAGGAATAGATGATCTCTGGCAAGCTGATTTAGTTGAAATGGGAAATTACTCTATAGACAATAAAAATTATAGATTTTTGTTAACCATAATTGATACATTCTCAAAATATGCATGGGCAGTACCGCTGAAAACAAAAACTGCACTTGAAACAACACAAGCAATGGTAGATATTTTTCAATTGGGACGAGTACCAAAAAACCTACAAACAGACAATGGTAAAGAATTTTTTAATAAAAACTTTGTGAAATTGATGGATAAGCACAACATTAATCACTATTCAACGTATAGCACAATGAAAACATCAATAGTAGAACGATTTAATAGAACATTAAAAGGGATGATGTGGAAAGAATTTAGTTTTAATGGTTCATATAACTGGTTAGATATCTACAAAGATTTATTTAAAGCATACAACAGTAAAGTTCATCGTACCATTAAAATGCCTCCAATTAAAGTCAACTCAACAAATGAGAAAAGATTATTAAATACAGTATACAGTTATTTGAAGATGTATAAAATCTCGAAATTTAATGTTGGAGATCATGTGCGCATAAGCAAATATAAACATACATTTGAAAAAGGTTATACTCCAAATTGGACAACAGAAATTTTCACAATTAAAAGAGTTCAAAACACTTATCCTGCAACATACATATTAGAAGATTATCTTGGAAACCCGATTAAAGGTGGATTCTATTCTGAAGAACTTTCAAAAACTAGATTTCCAAATACATATCTAGTTGAAAAGGTTATTAAAACTAGAGGAGCCAAAGCATTTGTTAAATGGTTAGGATTTAGTAAAGAGCACAATTCTTGGATAACCAAAGATGAAATATCATAGATAAAACAAAACATCAATAATTGACATACTTCTTAGTACTTAAGATTATAATGTAAATTTAAAATATAAATTAAATAAATATGTAAATTTATAAATAAACTTTGTGTATTAAACTTTATTCATTTGTAATCGGTCAGTCATAATGTCAATAACACTTACTCTGAGCTCCAACACATCAGAGTTATCAGCCAATTACTTTCCTCCTATCGATTTAAATGGTGCATATGAGTGTGCTCTAACTGATTTTCATTCATACAACAGCATACCGAATATTGATGACTATAACAATAAGTTTCATATAGGCGAACTTGTAATTGAAGTACCAATTGGATCTTATGAATTGAATGATATAGTTGATTATATAGAGCAAGAATACAAACGACACAGACCAGAAAATAAGATTTTTATAGAAGCCAATAACAATACAATGCAAGTTAAAGTCAACAGCTCCAATGATTCTATTTATTTTAATAAAGAAAATACACAGCAAAATCCTAACTCCTCTGACCTTCCAGTTAACATTTTCAAGGTTAATCTCTTGCGAATTGAAAGTACTATCTCTGTTAATACATATATGATCAATTCCAAATCGCATACACTACATGAGTTTCCAATTAATGTACCACCAGGCTATAAAATAGCTGAGATTCCTAGAAACCTCATTTATTTACCTGTGAACTCCAGAGAGATAAGTTCACTAACGCTACGAGTGGTTGATCAGCACGGTTATTTAATTAATTTCCGAGGAGAAGAAATAACAATACGAATACACTTAAGGCCGACTAAATAATGTTAATATTCAACTCGAACATATCAAAAAATATAACAACAAAATCAACATACAATCCTAAAACATTATCACAATCTAAACCACATTTAAAGAGATCAGCAGTTCAGCAAAAAACTCTAACGAAAGAAAATAAAAGTTTTCTCAAGTCTTTGAATTTTAAATTGAAATTGTCTTAGATAGACCTCTATCTGATGAAAATATAATTAAAAAGGACTATCATACTTATATACCATACCTACAATCTTACAACAATAATGATGAAATTCGCATTTCAATACAAAATCAAGATTTGTACGTGTACCTAGTGAAAGTTATAATATATATGTGGAAGGGTCTGTTTTAGATGAGAAAACCTCTAAATCTTCAGCTAATTTCAAATTAAAAAACAACTTTGTGGCATATCTATTTGATGAAATTCGCTATGAGCTGAATGGTATTGAAATTGATCATACAAGATATGATCATACAAGGATGGAACAAAGTCGATAATGTCAATCTTGTAAATGGATACTTTAATTTTTATGTACCACTTAAGATGCTTTTAGGATTCGCTGAAGACTACAATAAAGTTATACTAAATGGAAAACATGAATTGATACTCTTGCGTAATAAGAATGATGAAGATCTTGTACACTCGAACGTTTCTACTGAAAAAGCAAAACTTACAATTTCACTCATCTCATGGAGAATTCCACACGTACAATTATCTGATCTTAGCAAGTTGAATATGATCAAAATTATTAACAATGGTGCTTCTATACCGATGGCATTCCGTATCTGGGATTGTCATATTAATCCTCAATTAAATACAGGAACAAGTCATATTTGGAATGTTAAATTAGCTGCAAGTAGAGAACGCCCCCGTTTTGTATTGATTGCTTTTCAACACGACAATAAGTTTGTTCATTGTGACCTAACTAATTTAAAAGTTCATTTAAATTCAGTATCATACCCATACGATGATCTAAATATTAAATTTAAAAATGAACGTTATGCAATTCTATATGATATGTATCTAAGATTTCAACAGAGCTACTACATGAGAGAATCTCAACCGCTTCTCACCGCCCCAGAATTTAAAAATAATGCACCGATTATTGTAGTAGATGTCAGCCATCAAAACGAGTCGCTCAATAACGGACCAATTGATATAAAAATTGAATTTGAAACAGCAACAAATATTCCATCAAAGACATCAGCTTACTGCATTCTTATTCATGATCATATAATTGAATATATTCCTATAAAAGGACAAGTTTGAAAAGTCTTGTAAATTAAGTAATATGGATAACCATATTGTTTTCATTGACCTACAAGGTTTCAAAAGTAATTCAAACAATTTTATTGCCAAAGAAGTAGCAGTTGTTTTCAAAAATAATGAACACACCAATTTCATTATAAAACCTCCATATGATTTCCAATGTTTATCGGCAAAAAAGCAAAGAGAAGCAAATTGGTTAACAAAAAACTACCACCATCTATACTGGAATGATGGATCAGTATCATTTGAAAGCATTTGCAGATTTCTAAAAGACAATTTACAATATTATACAATCTATGTTAAAGGAGAAGAGAAGAAAAAATGGTTAGAAGAAATGATTCATCAAACAGTTCTTAACATTGAAGAAATTGGCTGCATTAATTTTAAACAAATGGAAACTGTGCATCCGAAATATTTCTATTGTAGTTACCACAACTATGGTGTTTGTGCCTTAAAGAATGCAATTTTACTTAAAACAGAATCTTCCAAGAAACTTTTCAATAAATGCATATAAAAATTAAAACAAATGTTTTTTTATTTCACATACATATAAACTAAATATTTTACAGCTACACACAACGGGGCATTTAAACGCTCAAGGGAATATTTGACACAAAATAAAAAAATTCCCACTGATCAAAAAATTAATACAAACAAAGAGCAAACACTTATTTGTATGTACATGCATACATCAAATAAATTTGCAGATAGGTATATATATGTACACATATCAAATTTTACACCCATGCGATTGCGTACTCAAATATTTATTAGAACTTACATATCCACATACTGAAACTATACAAACAGTCCACCAAGTGACCGACCGACGTTAGAAAAGACGCTCAGTCAAAAAGACGGGCATGCTTAAATAAATAAAAGAAAACATTTTAAAAAGAACCCCACACATTAAATTTAAACAAACACACTTTAACACAGAACAAATATAAGCTGGACAAAACAAGAAAATCTCATCGTCCAGTATTATAAACAAAAAACACACACACACAAAATTAGGGCCATTCAGATATATCGGAATATTTTATACTACGTACCGTACTCCTGATATAAACTCTCCTCCGCCAAAGGTCGACATGAAAAACAATTTATTTCTACATATACCAGCCTGAGAAAATTACACACAAACAACAGAGCTCACATACAAAAAAAGAAATCAAACTATTTCAACAACACCCTCAAATCACGAACACACTTAATTAAATTCCCACAGACAGACACACAGATATTCCCACAGACAGACACACAGATATTCCCACAGACAGACAGAAATTCTCACGCCCGCATACTCACAAAATACTAAAAATAAAACAACAAAGCTGTGAACCCCCTTAATATAACGTGGGAAAAAAATCACACAAACACACACCAACATATCAAAGAACGCCGAAAAAAAATTTCTCCAATTTCAGTAATTAAAATCAAAATTTAGGCAATTAACATCAAAATTTTAAATTTTAATTGCTGAAATTTGAGAATTTTAATTGGGGCAGGACATCTAATTCATAACTACTAAAATCCTTTGCGTTTGTGTGCGTAGTTTTTCCACATTTAGGTATGAAAACCACGGTGCATTTGGTCCATGCTTTCGGAATATATGACCATGCAAGGCATGCCGAGAATATCCGAATAAGCCATGGGACTATTAGGTCTGCATTCCGCTGGAGGTCAGCAGGTATAATGTTATCGGGACCCGCTGATTTATACGGATGAAAGCTGTTTATGGCCCATGTAATGTTTTCCCTGTTTATGGGAAATGGGGCTAGCGTATGATTGTGTGTGGTTGTCGTGAGTTCTCCTGTAAACGGAGCGCAACCGGGAAAGTGCGTGTCCATCAGAACCATGAGGGTCTCATGTCCACTAGTAGTCCAACTCCCATCAGATTTTTTGATGAAGCTGGGAGCTGAAGGAATCGTGGTTAAGATTTTACGCAGTCTGCTGGTCTCTGAAGTGCCTTCTATATTACTGCAGAAGGACCTCCAGGATTTGCGTTTTGCGTTTCTTACCAGGTTTTTGAAATTGTTTACGGAGGACTTATAATCGGACAAGTTTCCTAGTCTTTTGGCCTCATTGAAAAGTCTACGGCTCTCTTTGCGAGCATTTGTTATCTCGGAGTTCCACCATGGTGGTTTACTCCTTCCCCGGCAGACACTAGGCCTGCAAGCTTCTGATGTTGCTAAGTTGAAAGCATTATTTAGATTTTCAACCGCAGTATCAATATCGTGCCGGTCGTTTATGACAGGTGGTTGTGGAATAAGTTCAGAGAGGAGCTGTTTTTGCTCAACCCAATTTGTCTTTTTCCTGTTTATTATGGGCACTGGCCTGTTTAGTGGAATTTCTATCTTAAATTCAATATATCTGTGATCAGAAAAAGTACAGTCGTTAGAGACCCTCCATTCCCTGATCATGTTCGAGTGCATAGCGCTTACTAATGTGATGTCTAGAACCTCCCTTCTATTTACAGTTATAAAATTGGGTTCTGACACGAGATTTGAAATATCAAGATTGTGGCAAAGAATGAAATCAAATAAAGACTGACCCCTTCCATTTATGTTCGAGCTTCCCAAAACGACGTGATGCGCGTTTGCGTCTGCTCCAATTATGACTGGCAAATTTTTTGTGTTTGCCATTCTGACTGCGCTGCGAATCTTTTCGGGCGGAGATTCGCGTTCATATGCCATGTAGCTGGAGATGACCATAATGGTGCCCTCGTCCGTCTCCAGCGCTGCAGTTAGTGTGTCTTCATCACTGTAATCAGATAAAATGAAGATGTTTAGATTGCCTTTGGCCAGAATGCACGCTCTAATGTTACCTTGACCATTGGCATAAAGTAGCCTGAAGCCTTTAGCATTAAGTCCGCAAACCCTACCTTGGTGAAGTCAGGGTTCTTGGACTAGGACGAGGTCCTCCCCTTTCTCTACTAGGCGGAGGAGCATGGCAGCCGATGCTGCTTTACAATGGTGAAGGTTCACCTGTGTAATTTTGGTCATGGTACGGCATAACTGTGACGTTGGCGTCCTCCAGGTCAGAGTCCAGGAGAACGTCCTCGTCAACTACCTCATCCATCCCCTCAAAGAATTCCCCTACCCAGCCGGAGTTGGATACGGTATCCCCTTGAGAGGTTAAACTGGCAGTTTCGTCTACCGACATAGACATAGCGTCTGAGGCTGGATCATCGCCCTCCTGATCCCTAGCCACCCTGTCATCGCCTTTGTAGATACTTAGGAAGATGGATTCGAAGCCGTAATACATCTTCCCTTGTCTCTCCTTCAGCGATGGCAAGGATTCATGGTTCAGGACCACGATGATCCTTCTGTAGGCTCCTACAGGCTCCGAAACCTTGGAGACCAACCAACCATAGGTTGGAACGTCACTTTTGCAGAACTGTAGGAGTTCCAGAATTTCCTCGGGTTTTGATGGCTCGTCTGGGACTCGAGCAGAGGCTCTAGGTCGCCGAGGCACCTCATTAATAGGTACCACGTCAAGCCTAGCACCCTCCCACAGCCCTTCCAGATTAACGATCGCCTTCTTGTACAAAGAGATTGATCGCTCATCCGAAAAGGCTATAAGCTTTACCCTCCGGCGAATCCATCCGGCATCATCACATTTGGGGGTTGGTCCTGGATTGCTTTTGAAGACTTTCCAGAACTCCCCCATCAGTTTCTTACGGACCATGTCCCACTGAGCGTACGACATGCCACCGTCTGCGTCACTTCGGTCGATGACAGCTTGCACAAGATAGCCTTTAGCCATCTCGCTGAACGATTTTTTCATCGGCCTGTGACGTTTCATAGCGGGCTGTTGGCTCTGCGTCTGAGCCTCCTCCTCTGAACGTTGCCGTTTAGGCGCGTCCGCAAACGTCGGAGGAGTCTTTTGCAGATTGGCCAAAAAATTTTGAGCCCATTTAAGTTTTGCCCGTTCTTCCGGGGTGAGGGACTCAGCTGGCCGTTTGCCTAGCTGCGTCGAAAGTCTTTCGGCGGACCGCCGTTGCGTAAAGGCCCTTCTTGCAGGTGTTATGTGCCTGTGGGGTTTGCCTTGAGTGGCTTGATGCCGAGCGTCGGAACCCGACTTCGAGGTCGCAGCTTCCTTGCTGGCAGAGGGGTGTGAGTCCGAGTGACCCGACGTCATGGTCGCAGTACCCTTTCTCACAAATGGCACTGGGTTTACTACCTTCTTATTGGTAGCTCCCAAACAGGGGGTTTTGGTCACCTTTTTGGAGACCTGGGCCGTGGCAGATTTTGAAGTACTTGGTTTGAAGTCCAGAGGCACTCCACTGCCGGGTTTGTTGCCAACACTAAGCGTTGGTTTGTTCGTTGAGACCTTAGGTGCTACAACGCTGCCTTTGGTGAGCTCAGGTTTCCCCTTGCCTCCTCCAGCGGGTTTATTACATTTGGTGGGCTCAGGTTTCCCCTTGCCCCCTCCTGTGTTAAGTTTGTTACCAGTAACTTGCAGTAGCATTCGACTCACCTTGGCCTGTGGCCGACACCAAGGGAGTAGGGTCTCCGGAGATTATTAGTCCCGCAACCGGATACTCGGGCACTTTTGTTGTCATGACATTTCTTTTAACGGGGTGGGGGGGGGGGGGGTTGCATTTTTTGCTGCCAAGTGAATGAAACTGTCAAAAACAACAGACCACCCAGCCGCCCAATATGGAACAGACGCTGGATGGATTTGCGAACACTTATTTGGTATGGACGTAAAAGAGATCAGAGATCTAAAGCGGACAAAAATTTGGTCTGTTAGCCGCCCCTACTAGGGGAAAACAGACGCTACAGATCATGGGAAGGGTAGTTCTTAGTTCGTGCTCACCAAGAGATATTCTACATGGGTCCTTGCACTTAAGCTCCCGCATCGCGTCAAGATGACCACCCATCGCGGGACAAAGTAGAAGACACATAAAACTTGTTGTTATTTCATTTGAGATCACATGTGCATTTATCATTAAACATTTAATTCTTGAATTTGATGATTTAAAGTGATTTTGGAACTTTCTCAATCATTTGATAATGGATTCGGGTAAAACTATATTTTTCGTATTATTAGTTTACTCCATTTGATAATTTAGTTGGTAAAACTTAAATTGTTTGTTACTATGACTTTAATGTTATTTTGTTATCATTTGATAAAGTTGTGCTTCAAATGCCTCATATATATAATAAAAGACACATTCACTGTAGACTTGTTGTTATTTCATTTGAGATCACATGTGCAATTATCATTCAACATTTAATTTTTGAATTTAATGATTTAAAGTGATTTTGGAACTTTCTCAATAATTTGATAATGGATTCGGGTAAAACTATATTTTTCCTATTATTAGCTTATTCCCTTTGATAATATAGTTGGTAAAACTAAAATTATTTTTTACTATGAGTTTATTGTTCGTTTGTTATCATTTGATAAATTTGTGCTTCAAAAGTCTCATATATATAATATAAGACACATTCAATGTTGACTTGTTGTTATTTCATTAGAGATCACATGTGCATTTTTCGTTTATCATTAAATTGTTTTTTAGTATGAGTTTAATGTTATTTTGTTAGCATTTCATAAATTTGTGTTTCAAATGTCGCATATATATAATAGAATACACATTTGCGTTTACTTGCTGTTATTTCGTTTGAGATCACATGTGCGTTTATCATTCAACATTCAATTTTTGAATTTAATGATTTAAAATGATTTTGGACCTTTCTCAATCATGTGATAATGGATTCGGGTAAAACTAACTTTTTTATTAGTTTATATCATTTGATAATTTAGTTGGTAAAACTAAAATTTTTTTAATGAGTTTAATATTATTTTGTTATCATTTGATAAAGTTGTGCTTCAAATGCCTCATATATATAATAGAAGATACATGGTTAGGTTAGGTTGCACAGGCTGCCGATTTAAAGCAACAGGCCCACTTGGGGCCAGAAGAATAGGTCCCTTTGTGATGCCCGTTATGGACAGCGAGAAAAAATAAAAAATATTGGCTATCCTATATTTTGGTCAGTATTGAACCAACCGGTTTTCCGAATAAACTTGTTTATTCTCTTCAGATTGCATTCCGTAAGGTCTACGAGTTCGGGTAAAGTTGAGTTACCTAGATACATGGCTCTGTAATGAGACAGAGCTGGACATTGACAGAGGAGGTACTTTACGGTTTCTTCCTCCTCCTCATTATGACAACTTCTACAGAAGTCGTTGAAAGGAAGATTTAGTCTATTTGCGTGGGCACCTATAAAGCAGTGCCCTGTTAGGACTGCCACAAGTATACGTAGCTGATGTCGAGGGATCCCCAGTATGATGGCTGATTTTGCTCGATCATATTGGGGCCAGGTTAATCTGGAGACAGCTCATGTGGGTTCATTGAACCTTCTAGCTTGTACTAACCCTATAAGTTTCTCCTGAATGAGGATTTTGCAGCTTTTTAGTGGGGCTCCCACTAGCCGGTCGGTGCCCCATTCTTGTAAACGAGATCCCTCCCTGGCCAGCTTGTCCGCAATTATATTGCCAGGCACATTCGCATGCCCTGGTACCCAGATTAGCTCGAGTTTGGAATGTGACGCCATCTCGTTCAGGGATGTCCGGCATTCCTTTACCAGTTCAGATGTTGTGTAAACACCCGATAGAGCGTTCAATGCAGCCTTACTATCGGTACATATACGAATATCCTGCCTATATACCCTATTGTACCTTAACCAGTTAGCTGCCCTTTTTATGGCCGATATTTCGGCTTGAGTAATGCTACAAAGATCTGTAAGCTTGAAACGTATCCTCTGCTGAAATTGAGGAATGTATATGCCCCCTCCCACCCCTACACCTGATTTGGATCCGTCAGTGTATACCTCAAGCACTTCCCCTCGGTAATTAGGATCAATGAATTGAGGGAGAGTATCCGAGATTGACACTGCGAATCTTTTCTCAGGCATAAGGTAGGGAGAACGGTAGTCTATAAGTTCGGGAAGGTTTTCGAACTGTCCTATAATGTTCGCATGTCCATCACCTAGTGATTTCTATGTTCCGGCGGCACTGAGCCTAATTGCCGAATTCATAGCCAGTTGTTTGACCATTAGATCGGCAGGAAGCCAGTGTAACATTGTGAACAAGGCTTTTGATGGGGTGGTGCAAGGTGCGTCTGTAATAATCAAGGCCGATGTTCTTAGAATTCTGTCAATGATTTTAGAATAGGTGGATATGGCTAGCGCCGGCCACCAGACGATTGCACCATACATTAATATGGGCTTGACGACCATTTCAAAGAGCCAGTTGGCCGTTTTGGGGTTAATACCACATCTGTTGCCTATGGCCTTTTTGCAGGAAAAGAGGGCAATAGCGGCTTTCGCTGCTCTTGCTTGTACATTTAGCTTCCACGATAACTTAGAGTCTAGGACGATACCTAGATACCTAGCATTATCGGTTAACCTTAGCGTGACTCCGTTAAGAGTTGGTAAGGTGAAGTACGGTATTTTGTATTTTCTCGTGAAGAGTACGAGCTCGGTCTTTATTGGGTTAACGTTGAGTCCATTACTGACACACCATCTGGTAATGTGATCCAAGGCTGACTGTAGACGATGCGAGATTGTGTCTGGGTACTTACCCGACACTACTACTGCAACGTCATCTGCGTAGGCTACTGTTTTAAATCTGTTTGAGTCTAGCTCCAACAGTACCGTGTTTATGGCAAGGTTCCACAGGATTGGAGATAAAACCCCTCCTTGCGGCGTTCCCCGCTTTGCAACTTTATAAATTGTTGAGGATCCCATCGTAGATGTGATGACCCTATTAGTCAATAATTCTTTGATGAGATTGGTTATTGACTGGTTTACGTTCAGTCTTGCCAGAGCCATGATGATGGGATCTGGGTTGATGTTGTTGAAGGCACCTTCTATGTCTAGAAAGGCCGCCAGAGCAAATTCGTTATGCTTTATGGATTTTTCAATGTAGCCAACAAGCGAGTGTAGTGCCGTTTCAACCGATTTGCCCTTCGTATAGGCATGTTGAGCGGTGGATAGTAAGTTCGAGTTGATTACCGATCTAAGATGCAGATCAATCAATCGTTCTAGTGTTTTTAGCAGAAAGGATGATAGACTGATTGGTCTAAAATCAGTAGTTATGAATTAGATGTCCTGCCCCAATTAAAATTCTCAAATTTCAGCAATTAAAATTTAAAATTTTGATGTTAATTGCCTAAATTTTGATTTTAATTACTGAAATTTGAGAAATTTTTTTTTCGGCGTTCTTTGATATGTTGGTGTGTGTTTGTGTGATTTTTTTCCCACGTTATATTAAGGGGGTTCACAGCTTTGTTGTTTTATTTTTAGTATTTTGTGAGTATGCGGGCGTGAGAATTTCTGTCTGTCTGTGGGAATATCTGTGTGTCTGTCTGTGGGAATATCTGTGTGTCTGTCTGTGGGAATTTAATTAAGTGTGTTCGTGATTTGAGGGTGTTGTTGAAATAGTTTGATTTCTTTTTTTGTATGTGAGCTCTGTTGTTTGTGTGTAATTTTCTCAGGCTGGTATATGTAGAAATAAATTGTTTTTCATGTCGACCTTTGGCGGAGGAGAGTTTATATCAGGAGTACGGTACGTAGTATAAAATATTCTGATATATCTGAATGGCCCTATTTTTGTGTGTGTGTGTTTTTTGTTTATAATACTGGACGATGAGATTTTCTTATTTTGTCCAGCTTATATTTGTTCTGTGTTAAAGTGTGTTTGTTTACATTTAATGTGTGGGGTTCTTTTTAAAATGTTTTCTTTTATTTATTTAAGCATGCCCGTCTTTTTGACTGAGCGTCTTTTCTAACGTCGGTCGGTCACTTGGTGGACTGTTTGTATAGTTTCAGTATGTGGATATGTAAGTTCTAATAAATATTTGAGTACGCAATCGCATGGGTGTAAAATTTGATATGTGTACATATATATACCTATCTGAAAATTTATTTGATGTATGCATGTACATACAAATAAGTGTTTGCTCTTTGTTTGTATTAATTTTTTGATCAGTGGGAATTTTTTTATTTTGTGTCAAATATTCCCTTGAGCGTTTAAATGCTCCATTGTGTGTAACTGTGAAATATTTAGTTTATATGTATGTGAAATAAAAAAACATTTGTTTTAATTTTTATATGCATTTATTTTTATTAAATAAATCTATGTCATTAAAAATTTTTTAGAAGAGGTTAGAAGCAGTCTCAACGGCTTCAGCTGCTTCATCCAAAATTGCATCGTCTGAATTTTCATGCAATGCTAGAAACATTGGTACATCGATGGATGGAAGTATTTGCACATCAAGTATTTCAATGGTTGCTGGTGTTGTAATTGGTGACACTATTACTTCTTGAGTATTTATTTTGAGAAACAGCTCCTCATCACCTTCTAAAAGTTCTTCCATCTGTTTTTTTAAGAAGGCCTTATCATATCCTTTGCGATAGTGGCGCGTCAGTCTCCTGTACAACGGTGTTTTCTTCGCGAAACTCATTTTTTAAATGAATATGATAATATTAGAATTTAAGAATTCGATTTTTTGCATCGTAGTCATTTCATTTACCACAAAGTCGTACACAACATAGTAATATCTTTGACTTCAAAAATTTTTTGCATCGTAGTCATTTCATTTACCACAAAGTCGTACACGACATATGTAGTAATATCTTCATTCTTCAAAATTTTTGCAACGTAAGGTTTTTTTAAAAAATATTTTTTATATTAAGCATGCTTCTGCATGCTCTCAATATTCTCTCCCTTATTCTTTTATATTATACACATTTAATATTTGTTTACAATAAAATTAATGCAACGGACGAATTGTTTCGCAACAAAATGTTGTAACGTACATATCTGCATGCTGTAGCATGCTTGTGTTTTCTATCGTTATATTTCCATAAGTTTGAAAAACATGCAAAAATGTTTGTTTACATAAAATTTTGCATCATAGGGATTTTTTTAGCTACATTTTTTTTGTAGCTTAGAGGTTTTGTTTCGCTAATTTTTTTGTGACATAGGTTTCTATTGGGGCAAGTAGTCTCCAGTAGTATGTTTTCACCGGTTCTCTATCAAGTTTTTCATATAAAATGAATGTGCATGCCTGGCTGGGAAACGTGATCGTTAAAAATATATTTTGTTAGGTAATTAAGTGTATTTATTATGGAAATGCGTTTTCCATCCTTTGATGGTTGTTTGTATTAGGATCGTTCATAGAATTTGTATTGTGTATTAAGGGGTTTCAAAAAAAATTTATATGTAATTTTTTTTTTTGTTTTCACATGCCTGATTTGATAGTCAGTCAGGGCTTCTCTATTGAATATCACCCCTGAAACTTCTGTACGAACACCCCTACCCGGACACCTATATTGAACAACTCTGTTGAATGTTTGTCAGGAAGCTGGAAATTTTCTTCATAGGTACAAAATATTTCACCGAGTTAAATATGAACCTCCCTACTAATTTTTTTTTCAGTTTTGATTGCTGAAAGAAAACGAAACTAATAAAAAAGGGCATTTCGGTCTATTTTTATTACCCTTATCCTTTCTGTCTATTCATTAGCATTTTCTTTTTATTGCACTTGATAAGATGCATCAACTTAGGGCTTGTGTTTTTTCTTATGTTTAAAGTAAACCATAAATGTTTGACTGTGTCCTCTATTGTCTGCCTATTTTTAATGAAAAATAAGGGTGCGAGAAAGTGAAACATTGTCTATTTTTAAATGCATTCATATGTCGTGTATGTACATATGTGTGTACATTTATATCGCTATTGGTCAGTTTGAGTGAGCTCGTTAGAATATTTTATTATATTGCACATGTGTGCGTTTGTTTGCATTGGATCATTTTCTGTCTGTCCTTCTCTACCGTCTAGCTTGTTATCTATACCTATTTCACACCCCAGTGCGTATATTTATGTGTATAAGGATACACAATTTCATTACACATACATATTTCTTATTTTTTTCAAAGAAAAAGGATCAGAAATTTAAAAAGGGGTTACAAAACCAACATGCATTTGCATTACATAAATGTATGAGATACATGGAAAATTCTTAAGCAAAGTTAAACACCTGTGCCGGTCTATTTCTTTTTTATTACACTTGTCCTTTCTGTTTTTCTTTTCTGTCTACCTTTTTTTATTGAAAAATTTTGAGTTGGCATTTTCATGACTGTCTGCTCCTCTACCAACTTTCTTGTTGATCGCTTTCATTTATCGAAAAAAATAAATGTTTGCGATGCCGAGAAAATTCTTATAACGTAAATAGTTGTGATAGATGTTTTGGTTTTTTTGCAGATTTGATTGTTGAAAGAAAATGAATCTAATAGAAAAACGAATTCAACATGTAACTGTTTATCAGCATACAGATGTGAAAATTGTATGACCGAATGTTGTAAATTTAAAGAAATTTGTTTACTATGAAAAATAAATATTTTCTTCATGGTTTTATAATATTGCTTTTTCTTAAGACATGCGCGAGCATAATTTAGTATAAATGCGAGTGTTTTTCAGAAATTTTTTTTAAACAAAGCTTAGAACAATCAATAACATTCTTTCTATTTTCAGCCTAATCTAATAAAAATACATACTAAAATAAATATTTTAAATAAAACTAATTGATATACAGAAATATATATGATGTGTTTTTATTTATTATGAAGATTTTTTATTTTACTTTTTCAGATTTCATAACAATTAAAATGTTTATATGTATTTCTTTTACTTTTCAGATATAGGTTAATAGTTTAAAAAGTCGTATATATAAATTAAAAAGTTTCTGTGTTAATATTCATATATTCGTTATAATATAAATTAAATGCACATATATTAACATTTGGTATACTGATATTTTCAATATTACATCTATGAATTCAATTATGAAAATATATGAAAGGATAAGACTCATTGCTATACATTCTTAATTCCTCAATCATTCTCAGGAATAATTTCTTGTGTTCCTTATCGATATGACAACTGTATCCATCAAATAGATCCTTTAATTCAGCTGATGTGACCTTTTTTAATACAGTTGATCTAGTTCGCAACAGAATACATAAATAACTAAACAAAAGTTTTAAATGTTTTCAATATTCTCTTTGTTTACATATAAATTAATAAAATTTCTATATAAAATTGCACTTTTTTTAGCACACATTTCCTTACAACTATTTCTATGATATTTACAGATATTGATGTTAATATTACTTTTATATAACGTTCTTATATTTGGACAATTAAAGTCATCTAAATTAAATATATATATTCCCATTTCTCCAAGCAGTTGACTTAACCATTTTACTTTTTCAATTCCTTTAACATATATAATATGATAATGTTCTTTTTTAAGATATGATATTATATATTCTCTAAATTCGTTGAGCGTTGAATTTCCATCATTCCAACATAATCCATGTAAATGATTGTACAACCATTTATTTGTAATCCTATCTTTATATGTTAATTCTGAATATTTAAAAGGCGGTAGAATGAGAAAAGTTTTAATTTCTGAATCAACTCCTACAACGCAGATTTCCTTTGCGAATAAATTATTATTAATACAGAAACCCTGTACATCTATGACTACATTTCTATTTTGATTCATTATCTTATTATAAGTGAAAATATTTACAAAAAGTATTGTTCTTTTATTACTTTTTTAATATCAATAAATAAATCAAAAGTTATTTATGTTCATTTGTTTGCTTTCAAAAATAATCTTATAATAAAATCCAACTGAAATTTTTCTTATGTAATGAGAGATCAATAATGATATATATCATCAGTGATATAGTTGTATATTTCAGGTAAAAAACAAAATAGCTCTCCAGTTCCAACATAATTTGTAACATACAATACAATGTTAGCTTTCTTTCACATCGTATGATTTCCAAAGGTTCATTAGCAGAAAATCTCTTAGAGATATGTTTTTTGATTTTATTTACAGATGTTATTAAGAAATTCAATTGTATTATTCATCTTCTTATTTTTATTTATTTTTTATTATATGTATAAGCTAATTCTCAAATTTTAGTTATAATCAGCTTTTAGCTGGTTCTGAACAGCTTTTATCTGATTATGAACAGCTTTTTTATCTGCTCTATATCTGCTTTTTATCTGGTTTGTATCTGCTCTGTATCTGCTTTTATCTGGTTTGTATCTGCTCTGTATCTGCTTTTTATCTGCTCTGTATCTGCTTTTATCTGGTTTGTATCTGCTCTGTATCTGCTGTTTATCTGCTCTGTATCTGCTTTTATCTGGTTATGAACTGATTGTATCTGCTTTTAACTGGTTGTGAACTGATTCTTATCCGGTTTGTGATCTGCTTTTATCTGATTTGTATCTATTCCTGAACAAATCTATCTTACAGTTGTATGAATTCATCAAAACTTTTTCTATATCACCACTTATTTATTTATAAAGTCATCCTTATTGACAACAAGATCACCCCATATTTATCTCTCCAGCATTGACTACATATATCTGTTAATTCTTTAAATGTCATCTCTAATAACATGATCGTTATATTCGTATCGCAAATTCATTTTATCTTTTTAAAAAAATTATAATTATGTTAGCACTATTAAGTAATAGATGCTTTGGAGTTTTTGTATTAGACCTGATCCAATACCTGATCAGACCTGATCCAATACCTGATCAGACCTGATCCAATACCTGATACAATACCTGATCCAAAACCTGATCATACCTGGTCATTAGTGGTATCAGGTTCGACATAATTATAATTTTTTTAAAAAGATAAAATGAATTTGCGATACGAATATAACGATCATGTTATTAGAGATGACATTTAAAGAATTAACAGATATATGTAGTCAATGCTGGAGAGATAAATATGGGGTGATCTTGTTGTCAATAAGGATGACTTTATAAATAAATAAGTGGTTATATAGAAAAAGTTTTGATGAATTCATACAACTGTAAGATAGATTTGTTCAGGAATAGATACAACTCAGATAAAAGCAGATCACAACCGGATAAGAATCAGTTCACAACCAGTTAAAAGCAGATACAATCAGTTCATAACCAGATAAAAGCAGATACAGAGCAGATAAACAGCAGATACAGAGCAGATACAAACCAGATAAAAGCAGATACAGAGCAGATAAAAAGCAGATACAGAGCAGATACAAACCAGATAAAGCAGATACAGAGCAGATACAAACCAGATAAAAAAGCAGATATAGAGCAGATAAAAAGCTGTTCATAATCAGATAAAGCTGTTCAGAACCAGCTAAAAGCTGATTATAACTAAAATTTGAGAATTAGCTTATACATATAATAAAAAATAAATAAAAATAAGAAGATGAATAATACAATTGAATTTCTTAATAACATCTGTAAATAAAATCAAAAAACATATCTCTAAGAGATTTTCTGCTAAATGAACCTTTGGAAATCATACGATGTGAAAGAAAGCTAACATTGTATTGTATGTTACAAATTATGTTGGAACTGGAGAGCTATTTTGTTTTTTACCTGAAATATACAACTATATCACTGATGATATATATCATTATTGATCTCTCATTACATAAGAAAAATTTCAGTTGGATTTTATTATAAGATTATTTTTGAAAGCAAACAAATGAACATAAATAACTTTTGATTTATTTATTGATATTAAAAAAGTAATAAAAGAACAATACTTTTTGTAAATATTTTCACTTATAATAAGATAATGAATCAAAATAGAAATGTAGTCATAGATGTACAGGGTTTCTGTATTAATAATAATTTATTCGCAAAGGAAATCTGCGTTGTAGGAGTTGATTCAGAAATTAAAACTTTTCTCATTCTACCGCCTTTTAAATATTCAGAATTAACATATAAAGATAGGATTACAAATAAATGGTTGTACAATCATTTACATGGATTATGTTGGAATGATGGAAATTCAACGCTCAACGAATTTAGAGAATATATAATATCATATCTTAAAAAAGAATATTATCATATTATATATGTTAAAGGAATTGAAAAAGTAAAATGGTTAAGTCAACTGCTTGGAGAAATGGAAATATATATCTATAATTTAGATGACTTTAATTGTCCAAATATAAGAACGTTATATAAAAGTAATATTAACATCAATATCTGTAAATATCATAGAAATATTTGTAAGGAAATGTGTGCTAAAAAAAGTGCAATTTTATATAGAAATTTTATTAATTTATATGTAAACAAAGAGAATATTGAAAACATTTAAAACTTTTGTTTAGTTATTTATGTATTCTGTTGCGAACTAGATCAACTGTATTAAAAAAAGGTCACATCAGCTGAATTAAAGGATCTATTTGATGGATACAGTTGTCATATCGATAAGGAACACAAGAAATTATTCCTGAGAATGATTGAGGAATTAAGAATGTATAGCAATGAGTCTTATCCTTTCATATATTTTCATAATTGAATTCATAGATGTAATATTGAAAATATCAGTATACCAAATGTTAATATATGTGCATTTAATTTATATTATAACGAATATATGAATATTAACACAGAAACTTTTTAATTTATATATACGACTTTTTAAACTATTAACCTATATCTGAAAAGTAAAAGAAATACATATAAACATTTTAATTGTTATGAAATCTGAAAAAGTAAGATAAAAAATCTTCATAATAAATAAAAACACATCATATATATTTCTGTATATCAATTAGTTTTATTTAAAATATTTATTTTAGTGTGTATTTTTATTAGATTAGGCTGAAAATAGAAAGAATGTTATTGATTGTTCTAAACTTTGTTTAAAAAAAAATTTCTGAAAAACACTCGCATTTATACTAAATTATGCTCGCGCATGTCTTAAGAAAAAGCAATATTATAAAACCATGAAGAAAATATTTATTTTTCATAGTAAACAAATTTCTTTAAATTTACAACATTCGGTCATACAATTTTCACATCTGTATGCTGATAAACAGTTACATGTTGAATTCGTTTTTCTATTAGATTCATTTTCTTTCAACAATCAAATCTGCAAAAAAACCAAAACATCTATCACAACTATTTACGTTATAAGAATTTTCTCGGCATCGCAAACATTTATTTTTTTCGATAAATGAAAGCGATCAACAAGAAAGTTGGTAGAGGAGCAGACACTCATGAAAATGCCAACTCAAAATTTTTCAATAAAAAAAGGTAGACAGAAAAGAAAAACAGAAAGGACAAGTGTAATAAAAAAGAAATAGACCGGCACAGGTGTTTAACTTTGCTTAAGAATTTTCCATGTATCTCATACATTTATGTAATGCAAATGCATGTTGGTTTTGTAACCTCTTTTTAAATTTCTGATCCTTTTTCTTTGAAAAAAATAAGAAATATGTATGTGTAATGAAATTGTGTATCCTTATACACATAAATATACGCACTGGGGTGTGAAATAGGTATAGATAACAAGCTAGACGGTAGAGAAGGACAGACAGAAAATGATCCAATGCAAACAAACGCACACATGTGCAATATAATAAAATATTCTAACGAGCTTACTCAAACTGACCAATAGCGATATAAATGTACACACATATGTACATACACGACATATGAATGCATTTAAAAATAGACAATGTTTCACTTTCACCCTTATTTTTCATTAAAAATAGGCAGACAATAGAGGACACAGTCAAACATTTATGGTTTACTTTAAACATAAGAAAAAACACAAGCCCTAAGTTGATGCATCTTATCAAGTGCAATAAAAAGAAAATGCTAATGAATAGACAGAAAGGATAAGGGTAATAAAAATAGACCGAAATGCCCTTTTTTATTAGTTTCGTTTTCTTTCAGCAATCAAAACTGAAAAAAAAATTAGTAGGGAAGTTCATATTTAACTCGGTGAAATATTTTGTACCTATGAAGAAAATTTCCAGCTTCCTGACAAACATTCAACAGAGTTGTTCAATATAGGTGTCCGGGTAGGGGTGTTCGTACAGAAGTTTCAGGGGTGATATTCAATAGAGAAGCCCTGACTGACTCTCAAATCAGGCATGTGAAAACAAAAAAAAAATTACATATAAATTTTTTTTGAAACCCCTTAATACACAATACAAATTTTATGAACGCTCCTAATACAAACAACCATCCAAGGATGGAAAACGCATTTCCATAATAAATACACTTAATTACCTAACAAAATATATTTTTAACGATCACGTTTCCCAGCCAGGCATGCACATTCATTTTATATGAAAAACTTGATAGAGAACCGGTGAAAACATACTACTCCCCTTCTTTGTGTAAACGAAATTTTCCACTCGAGAGCTCCTTAATTTATCATCTGCCAGCGAACCGTATCGGTTAGGTAAGAACATTATATGGTTTTCTAATTCTATTTGAATTGTTGCCCCATATTTTGTTGTCACTCGTTTTGCGTTAATTATAGGATATTTTACTAAAATATCCAATTCCTTAGCGTGGATTAGACTTTTATTATTAAAAGAATTAAATTTGTTCACCAAATTTTTTGCGGAGTCCATTTTTTATAGTCTTCTCACTTTGAATCTTTATTTGAAATTGATCTTGAAAGTATATTTGATGGTTCCAAGAAGCCTAACAGAAAATATTTGTTGTGAAATAGTGAATATAGTGGAGAGGAATAGCGATAGAGAAAAAGATAGTGATAGAGAAAGAGAGAGAGAGGGTGTGCTTAAAGGAAGTAATTATAGATTTGTTAATAGAAATATTTTTAAAGACCAGAAGAGCTCATTTTCCAAATTTAGCAAAGCAAATTAGTAGTAGCAAAGTAGTATGAATAAGGGGTTTCTAGATAGAAATGTGCAAAGGAAAAATGTGCATACCTTTACCCTTTAACGGTCGATGGGGTTAAATTCGACCCCATGATATTTTGTGTTATGAGGCGGCAGCGTGTTCGGTTTTGCTTAAAGTGAAGTCGTGGTGGGGGGTTCGGTTTTGCTTAAAGTGAAGTCGTGGTGGGGGGTTCGGTTTTGCTTAAAGTGAAGTCGTGGTGGATGTTATTTTTGTTGAAGTGAAGTCGTAACATTTAATGTGTTCGTTAGAGGGTTAATACAATATGAATTAAACTACATTAGGGCTGTTTACGAAAGTCTGTGATTTTTTTGCTAGTATTTAATAAATAAAATTCATTTACTGCGGTATATATTAATCTCCCTAATACTATTTGTTATCAGTATAAAATGTTAACCACATTATTTAATTAAGTGTAGTGGTAATAAAATGAAATCAAATTAATAAAATATATTCATTGTTGTACTAAACTCTAAGGTGTGATTATACTTTTAGTTATTTATTCACAAAAAAAAATTAATAAAATAAATCAAATTAAAATGGGTGGCAACTTTATTTGTGATATCTGTGGAAAAGTGTACAG
The DNA here is from genome assembly GCA_956483585.1 of Gymnocheta viridis. NCBI lineage: Eukaryota > Metazoa > Arthropoda > Insecta > Diptera > Tachinidae > Gymnocheta > Gymnocheta viridis. Next base: position 76,498,039 of record OY101441.1, on the reverse strand, counting down.
CCGCAACTTTTCATTAAATAGACATATCAGGATGCATCATCATCAAGGTTATTCATTAAGGTGTACGACTTGCAACATTAATTTTTCAAGTAAGCAAGATTATCTTAAACATATCCACTTAATAGAGCATCAAAATAATCAAAAGAAAGAAATTATACACTGTAAGGAGTGTAAAGAAGATGTAGTAAGGAAACTGTGGATATATCATCAACGCACAAACAAACATAAAGATAATTGTTTAAAAATTGTTGATGAAATCAATAATATAAAGTGTTTAGATGCTTGTTTCAAAAACCGTATTACTACATTTCGGTTTAAAAACAACAATATGGATAATCTAAATCCCGAATTGTTTTTCAATAACATAAAGGATAATGTAGCATGTGTTTTGAAAGATCATCTACAAAAACATACAAGTTTAAAATTTAATTTCGAATTACTCTGTGAATATATGAAGATGAAAGACGATGAAGAACCCATAATTACCATAATACTACATCAAACAAAAATGTATATTTTGTCTTTAACTAACCATATGAATGATATTGAAAGATTTTATGCAAATAAATGTGAAATAATTATGCAAAAAATGGATGAGTTCCAAGAACGTGATAGTGGTTTTGCGTTAACAAAAATTAATCACCTTGATGTTAATATTAATAAATATGCATGTATAAAAGGTTCACAGTATATTTCTTTACCAACATACATATCAAAAAAAAAGCTTGTGTTAATATACAAAACAATGACGTATACTGTTTTAAGTGGGCTATAATATCAGCGCTATATCCAATAGAAAATAATAGTGTAATTTGTTCTTCGTATAACATAACCAACATTCAAGATGATATTATAGTCCTGGAAAATAATATATTATTAAATTTTAAAAATTTAAATTTCCCGCTATCTGTCAACAAAATACAGCAGTTTGAAGACAACAACCCGGGAATAAGCATAAATGTCTTTGGTCTGGAAAGATCTTTTGAAAAGAAGAAGAAAACATCTATACTTGAAAAAGATACGTATTTAGAAGTTTATAATGTTGTGGGACCATATTATTTCTCTCAAGAAGAAAAAAGTAAACATATAAATTTATTATTGATGGAAGATGAAGAACGATTCCATTATGTCTGGATAAAAAATATATCAAGGTATGTTTATCGTTATTTAAATTTATACTCAAAGTGAAATTAAACTAATTAAAAAAATGTTTCCTTTTATATTTCTTTAATTATAGATTATTAAGAAGTCAATTTACAAAACATAAAAATAAGGTGTATATTTGTAATACATGCCTCATACACTTTTACAAAGAATCATCTTTAAAGAAACATAAGGAGGAATGCAACAAAATTGTAACTATAATGCCAACCGATAAAAATTCTATACTTAGATTTGAGAATCATAAAAACCAACTAGATGTTCCGTTTGTAGTTTATGCAGATTTCGAATGTATTCTGGAATCAGTTGATATTCAAAACTCAGCTAATATTAATTCAGTACAAAAGCATATTCCATTTGCATTTAGTTATTATATTAAATGTTCCTATAATTCTAGTTTAGATATACATAGAATTTATAGTGGTGAAAATGCATCAACACATTTTTTTAAAAGTTTAGTCGAGGACGCATTATATATTTATAGTAACTATTTGAGTGTAGTAATACCAATGAAACCTTTAACGTTTATTTAACAAAAAAGACAAGATGAAGATATGAATTGTCATATATGCGGTGAAATCATATCTATTGGAGATAAAGTAACTGACCATTGTCATCTAACAGGTGATTATAGAGGTCCTGCACATAATATATGTAACTTAGAGTATCAAATTGGAAATTTTATCCCTATATTTTTTCACAACCTTTCGGCATATGATTGTCATTTATTTATAAGAGAACTTTCATCAGTAGCAGGTGATATAAAAATCATTCCTTTAAATAAGGAATTATATGTATCCGTATCGAAGAGAATTAGGGTGAGTGAAAAAGATACTATTGAGCTACGTTTTCTCGATTCATATCGTTTTATAGCATCAAGTTTAGATCAACTTGCAGGTTTCTTGTCTGATGATGATTTGAAAACTATAAAATCGGTTTGTTTAAATGATAATGAATTTGATTTAATGAATCGTAAAGGTGTCTTTCCCTATGATTATTTGGATTCAAAGAATCGTCTCATGGAAACACAATTACCACCTCGTTCTCTCTTCTTTAATAAACTAACTGATGAAGCGTGTAGTGAAGATAATTATAAACATGCTGAAAAGGTATGGAATACATTTAGATGTACGACTCTCTTGGACTATTTACTATTATACTTGAAAGTAGATGTTTTATTACTATGTGATGTTTTTGAAAATTTCCGTAAAGTTTGCAAAAACATTTATAATTTAGATCCATGCCAATATTATACTGTTCCTGGATTATCTTGGGATGCAATGTTGAAAAAAACAAGAATAGAGTTAGAACTATTAACTGACATTAACATGTATAATTTTGTTACACGTGGTATTAGGGGAGGAATTGTTCAATGTTGTAAACGACATTCTGTAGCTAACAATAAATATGTAAGTGATTATGATTCTACTAAAGAATCGAATTATCTTATTTATTTAGATGTAAACAATTTATACGGTTATGTCATGTCGCAGTACCTTCCTTATAAAAATTTTGAATGGGTTGAAAACATTGAAAATTTTAATTTTAATGCTGTGGAAGATGATTCACCATTAGGGTATATATTGGAAGTGGATTTAGAATATCCATCCACCATGCACGATCATCACAATGATTTCCCATTTTGTGCAGAAAATAAAAAAAATGAACATATGAAACAGTCTAAATTAATAACGGATTTAAATGATAAAACAAAATATGTAATACACTATAGAAATCTTAAACAATGTATTAAACATGGTCTTATTCTAAAGAAAATTCATAGAATTCTTAAATTCAATCAGTCGGATTGGTTGAAAAGGTATATTGATTTAAATAATGATCATACAACCAATGCCGAAAATGAATTTGAAAAAATTTTTTTTAAACTTTTAAATAATGCGGTATACGGTAAAACAATGGAAAATGTAGCTAAGAGAAAAGATGTTAAAATAGTTTGTTCATGGGAGAGTAGAGGTAAGAGGTTGGGAGCTAGAGCTCTTATAGCTAAGCCAAATTTCCATAGTTTACTTAAGATTCAAGAAGAAATGATTGTCATTGAAATGAGTCGAGTGCGAACGGAATATAATAAACCAATTTATATTGGGTTTTCTGTTCTAGAATTATCTAAATTGAAAATGTATAATTTCCATTATGAATACATGAAACCTAAATATCAGGAAAATATTTATCTGAATTATATGGATACTGATTCCTTTGTTTACGATATTAAGACATATGATCTATATAAGGATATTCTAGATGATATCATCTTACAGTTTGATACGTCTGCTTATCCGAAAGATAATGTTTTTAATATACCCTTGTTAAACAAAAAGGTTTTAGGAATGATGAAGGATGAATGTAATGGTAAAATAATTAAAGTGTTCATTGGTTTACGCGCTAAAATGTATTCAATTAAAATTGATGAAGAGGAAAAAGAAATTAAAAAAATTAAAGGAGTTAAAAAATGCGTAACCAATAGACTAACGATTAATGACTTTAGAAAATGTTTATTTGAAAAAAAATGTACTATGATTCTATGTATGTATTTAGATCAAAGATTCATGAAATATATACTCAACACATTAGTAAATTAGCATTAAGTTATTTAGATGATAAGCGATTTATTAGAGATAATAGTATTAATACATATGCATGGGGACATTATGCAATAAATAGTCAACAACCATCATCATCATCATATCCCAATGAAAATGCATTAACATCATCTTCAAGTGATAATATTGTACAATAGCATTAAGTGATTTTAGATTATAAGTGAATATATATAACGTGAAAAAAACAATAAATAAATAAATAAATAAAGAATATCATTAAAATATTTTAGTTTGTCTTTATTTTAAACTATAGTTATCTATTGAATAGGAATTTTAAACACAAGTAACCACAATTAGTTTTTGTGTGAATAAAATTTAATCGTGCTTGTTCTTAACCTTACTCAACTAAGTTGATATAAAATTTAATCATTTAGAAATAAAAAAAAATCAAAACAAAACTTTTTTATATATTATTTTATTTTTTTGAGAATTTTATAATATAATAAAAATAAATCTCATATTGAAGTATATATAATATTATTGAAGTTCATCTTTATTGATCCAAGAATTATGTTGATTGGAAAATCCCAACCATTTTACGTACGCCTGATGCCCCTTAGTTTTAATAACATTTTCAATCAAGTATGTATTTGGAAAATGTGTCTTTAATAGTTCATGTTCATAGAATCCACCAACAATCGGATTCCTTTGATAGTCTTCTAATAAATAAGTAATGGGATTTGTGTTCTGTAAAGTACGAATTTTAAAAATTTCAGTTGTCCAGTTTGGAGTATATCCTTTTGCAAAAATATGTTTATATTTGCTGATTCGAACGTGATCTCCAACTTTTAGTTTACCAAATTTATATATTTTGGGATGATTATAGGCTTGTTTTAATATAGAACTTTCATTTTCTATGTTAACAGCATTTGGCTTCATTCCAATTGTTCTATATTTTTTATTATTATATTCATTAATTAAATCCTTACATATATGTATCCATTGATAATTTCCTTGTAGACTAAACTTTTTCCACATCATTCCTTTTAGAGTTCTATTAAATCGTTCTACAATAGACGCTTTCATGATACTATATGTAGAATAGTGATTGATATTATGTTTTTTCATCAGGTTTTGAAATATTTTATTATAGAACTCTTTACCATTATCAGTTTGTAAGTTTTTTGGAAATCTCTTTAGTGAAAAAATAGATTTCATAGCATTGGTAATATCTTCACTACCTTTCGATTTTACGGGTACAGCCCAAGCAAACTTTGAAAATGTATCTATAACTGTTAAAATAAATCTATAGCCTTTGTTATATTTTGAGTAAACACCCATTTCAACAAGATCTGCTTGCCAAAGATCATCAATTCCCTTGTGTACCACTCGACGTCGAATGAAATTTCTGCGTGCTTGTTTATGAAGCTCCTGAACCACTTCTTGTCGCTCCATTTCTAACATCTATCTTAGATTACATCAATTTAAATGCTGTTGACGTAGGATTTAAATCAAAACGATTTATATTTCAATGTTTAAATGTTTTGTAATGAGCTTAAGACGTTCTTCAACTGAATCAATTTTATAATTAAATAATGATCTCATTTCTTTTAGTGATTGATCGAGATTATTTTGTAAGATACTTTGATCATGTATTAGTTTACTTAAACTTGTTTCTAAATTTACAAATTTTTCTGTACACAACACGTTTTGTTGTTGTATTATTTCGTTAAAACGATTCTCCGTTTCCTTAATTCTCTCCATACACATTGCATCCAGTTGTTTCTTTATTTCATTAAAATAACTTTTCATATAAATTTTGTTCACAGCATCATTTTCCAATACTGGATTAGCAATATTTTTTATTCTCCGTAAGTTAAAGTTGAAAATACGATCATTATCTAAATGAATCTTGGAATGCGGATTTTGATATCTTGTAGATTGTTCAATATAATGTCCAAACTTATCGATAGGCATTTTATGAATATTAATTGTTAAATATTTTTAAGTCTATTTATATATTAATCTTTGCTTCTCTCAATTCCTCAATAATTGATACAATTTCATTATTATGATTTGAGTGACCAGCTGTTGTGGATGAAATCAATAGACGCAATCTATCAACCAATTCGTTAGGATCATCCCAATAAACATAATTGGTCTTTTTTCTATTCAACTTCATTAAACCTTTTCCCTTATGAATTTTCTGTTGTTTAAATAGGTTTTTAATAATCGTTGTATATTTAGTTGAACGATTTCCTTTAATTTGACCATTTATGCTGTTATTTCGCTTATAAACATTAGTCATCTCCAATATTTGTTTATAATTATTTAAATCTGTTTTATTATAACTGATTGGTTTTTTATAGACTAACAATTCATATAAACCTGATGTGAAGGGCCATTTTGAATTACCTACAGTAATATTGGTTGAATTGAAAGTAATGGGTTCATTACCCAGTCTCCATATTTGATTTTTTTTATCTTTACGAGGTCCATAGGTTTTGTCATATATATTTAAATGAACTTTCGATAAATCATATTGAATACTTTGATCGGGTTGTATTGCAATGGTGTTTTCATCATCATCAACATTATCAACACTATTATTATCATTATTATCAACAAGATCATCATCATAGTCATCAACATTATTTTCATCATCAAATGATTTAAACGTGTTTGAACTTTTTTCGATTTTCTTGTTATCAAAGCTTGGAGAAAACGTATTATAATCAAGCTTACTCTTTTTATATGGGGTACTGAAGGCAACTTTATTATTCTCAAGATCATGTTTAAAAGAGTTATCCGGATACTTTTCATGTTTTATAGTATTATTATTATTATTAGTTGATTGAACTATTTCTTTTAATGGTTTTGATATTGGTTTAAATGTTTTTTCTAACATCTCATCATTTGCGATTTCTCCAAGCAAAATATTTTTATATTTCTTTTTCAAAATATTTCGAGTTTTAATAAGATTATTAACTAGATTTGTATTCATATTGATATATTGAAATAGAAACAAATCAAACAGATCAGTTTAACAGTTATCAATTTAATAGCTAGTATCAGATTATAGTTGAGAAGTTATTAGTTTAATAATTAATCTTGTACTGATTTTAAAATATCTGTAATATTTCTTTTATAGATTTATAAATATATCGAAACCTTTTCTATATCGACCATTATTCATAGAATCATCTTTGTTAATAACTAGAAAACCATATTTTTCTTTCCAACACTCGGTACATAACTTATAAAATGTTTTTAAAGTCATATCAGAACCAACATGATCATTGTAAATATGCTTAATATTCATTACATCCTGTTTAAAAATTATAATCATATTTGCATTATCGCGAATCAAGTGTTTTGGTATACGTGTATAAGTTTGACATAAATAAAAACTATCAATGTCTTTATGGCGACCCATACAGAAGTAAGAACGTACATGATTTTGTTTCTCACAAGCTATATCATCGAATATAAATATTGAATTCGGTTTAACTTCGTCTGGGGATAGAACATCATCATTATTAGAAAATGATGAAAAATTTATCTCCTTAATGGGTTTAATTAGACTTTCTAAGTACTTATATTTCGGTTGTTGTGTTGACTTTGAATATAAGTAAATATTTTTAAATTTCAATCCATGAGGACTTTCAATAAGACTGATCATAACATTTGTTTTTCCGCAATTTGATGGACCCACAATAAGAGCTCGAATAGAATTCGGTAGTAATGAACTATGACGAATTTTATTTGATGAATCGAACTTTGATTCGATATTCTTTACATCAATCCTTTTATGTTGTTTAAAAAACGCATTCTGAAATCTAATGATAACATAATATATAAACCAGTCTCTTTTATTTGTTTTCAATCAATTTAATTTCAATCTTTAATCGATAAAGTATCAATAGATATGACTATCATTTATAAAAAGTTATTCAGTCGCCATCCATCCTTCATTGGTAAAGGTTTTCTAAATAAAATAATTAATAAACTTCCCATTGAACTTCATCTACCCGGTTATCAATTTTGCGGACCTGGTACAAAATTAAAGAAACGTTTAGCTAGAGGTGATCAAGGAATCAATCCATTGGATACTGCTTGCAGAGAGCACGATATAGCATACTCAAACAATAAAGATTTAGAGAAAAGACATATTGCTGATAGAATTTTAACTGAAAAGGCTTGGCTAAGGGTCAAAGCAAGCAATAGTAGTTTGGGTGAAAAATCAAACGCTTGGTTTGTTGCTACTGCAATGAAAGCAAAAACAAAATTCGGTATGGGTAACGTTATTAGTAAAACTAAAAAGTCGTCTCCAGTAAATACCCACAAACTATTTACACATGCATTGAAAAGTGCAAGAAAGAATATAAAGAAAAGTGAAAACTTGAAAGATGCTATAAAGATTTCACGAAAAGTTGTAAACAATATTTTCAAGGGGAAGAAAAAATCGTTAATAAAAACACCTCGAATAATACCGCTACCAAAATCTGGAGGTTTTCTTCCACTTGCCCCTATATTTGCTGCACTGGGTGCACTTGGTGGTTTAGCTGGTGGTGTATCTGGTATTACAAAAGCAATCAATGCAGTTAAAAATGGAAAGGAACAGCTGACTGAAGCAAAACGACACAATAATACAATGGAAGCCATTGCGATGGGAAAAGGCATGTTCTTAAAACCATATAAAAAAGGTTTTGGATTATATTTAAAGCCTTATCAACAAAATTTTTAATGAAGCTACCTAAAAGAGCCCTTTCTGATGTAGACTTGAGAAAATATGCAAAACATATTCCAAATTTTAGAGGTGTGTTTATGTGTAACACTCTTCCAAGCAAACCATTTAAAAAAGAATGTGGAATAATCAATCTGGATACTTCAAAGGGACCTGGCACACATTGGGTAGCATACTGGAAAAACAACAATCAAATCGAATATTTTGATAGCTTTGGCAATTTGCAACCACCAAAACAATTAATAAAATATTTAGGAAAAAACATTAGTTATAATTATGATAGATATCAAAATTTTAATACAATAAATTGTGGTCATTTATGTTTAAAATTTTTGTTTTCGAAGCTAAACTAAAAAGAAACTATAAATGTTTTAATAAAATACATCGATTAAGAATTAAAAAGATCTTGTTTTATTTATATATATATAAACATTTTTTTTTTCATTTATTAAAAATTTTAAAAGAAATATTATAATTAAATAATTTTTCTAATTTCGCTTGTTAGAGGTGAGTATTCGATTAAGCGATCATGAATAACTAAACAGTATGCTGATGTTTTTTCTGGAATTGGTTTGTTTGCTTCAGTATCAAATTCAATTCGTACATCAATAGGTACAATTTTAACAGTCTCATTTTGATGTGAAACATTAACAACAATAAGCGGTGCGTAAGACTTGTAATCATTAACATCCAGCAATGGTTCAGGTTCTCGCATGTAAAAGCTTTGTTGAAATTTTGCATACATATTATATAGAACAGAATACTGACCCATTTCGAAACGATTATTTAAATCATCATATGGATATGACTCTGAGTTTAGATAAACTTTTAAATTAGAGATATTGCAATGATCAAATATATTTCCTTCTTCTTTAATTTCCTCTTTTTGTAAACCAATTATAAGAAATCGTGGTCTTTCGTTTTGTGGAGAAAGATTTACATTCCATAAAACCTTTGTACTCTTTGGTAAAACAGGATTTACATGACAGTCCCAACTACGAAATGCAATTGGTATAGAATTTTTGCTGTTGATTATCTTAAACATTTCCAATTTTGCAAAGTCCGATAGTTGAATGTGTGGCATTTTCCATGTTATATCCAGAATTGTTAATTTCAACTGATCAGTTGCATTTGTAGAATAATATGATCTCTCATCGGATGTAGAACGTTGAAGGATAAGCTCATGTTTCGAATTTAACAGTATTTTGTTATAATCTTCAGCAAACCCCATCAACATTTTCAGAGGTATACAACAGCTAAAATGACTTTTTTTCTAAAACAAAAGTTTCGTTAAGACACCAACCAGCGTTTTTTAGTGTAGCACTTTCAGCCTTATTCAATGATACAAAATTTTTCATGGTGGATGAAATTCCAAGTTTGCGTGTACGATCAACTTCAAAACCATTAATTTCATAACGAATTTCATCAAACAAATATGAAACAAAGTTGTTTTTAAATTTCACATCTATAGCTGGAACCTCTTTGGTTGCTTCCTTCTTTACTATAAAACCATGAATGTAAATCATACTCTCACTTGGTAAGACGAAGAGATCCTGATTTTGAATTGGTATACGAATCTCATCGTTGTTGTTAAATGATTTTAGATATGGAGAGTAACTATGATATTCCCTTTTTACAATACTCTCATCATACATAGGTTTTTGAAGAACATTTAGTATTTCATTCATTGTTGAAGATTAAATCCCAACGATTTTAAGTATTCTGTATTAGATGAGGACAACAGTTTTTTATTTTTTATACTTTCTCGAATGTGAGTTGGTGTGGTATTGAATGGAAATCCTCTTTGCACTATGTTTTTATTGTAAATGATCATTATTCTGGTTTGAAGTGGAGTCTAAGAGTGATTTTTTCTCCTCTAAAATTTATAAGTTCACCGTCTTGATTTAAGATTCTAATCGTTATGTTGTTTATTTGTTGACAGTTGACGGGTAAATAAATAACATTTCGAGGTTTTTCGTTTATTTTATATCCTGGAGGAACATCAAGAGGAAATTCATGAATAGTATGATTCGAAGTATTATTAATAAATGATCCGGTTGTTAAGTTGCTTTCAATGCGTATTGTATTAACATTCGTAATATGTGTAGGTAAGTCAGATTCAAATAACCCTGTAGTATTCAATTGATTAATATCTACAATCACCACTTCCAAAGATTTATCATTTTGAAGATTTTGATCAGTGTTATAATATTCAGTTGAATTTACTTCTAATTTTCTTTTGCTAAATCCGAGCAACTTTCCTATACTGTTTGGTTGTGAAAAATCTATATCCATTGATGAGGTTATTTCAGTTTTAAGTGTGTTATTGTTAGCTTCAATTTTTAGATAAATTGGTTCATCAATATCGTTTAAGCTTGAGTTTAAGAAAAAATCAATATCCTCAAGTTCATATGAACCAACCGGAATAGTAATAATATGATTTCCTATATGAAACAAATTGTTGTGAACATCTACATTGGGTATGGAATTGAATGCTACAAAATCAATAAGTCCACAAACATATTTTGTAGAGAGTTCAATTGGAGGAAAATATTCTCCAACCAGAGTTGAAGTGTTTCCGATTAAAGATATTGTTATTGACATTACAAGTATTCAGAATGAACTGATGATTGATGTTTATTTTAGTCGATTTAAGTGTTAAATAATAATAATCAAAAATTTCTTTTTTTATAATTTTATGTTTTCTTTATTAATATTTGATTTAATAAACTTTCTTAAGAGTATTACATTTTTTTGAGCACATATACAATATTTTCTATGATAACAACAAACATTTACAGATTTATCATTTTTATATAATGTTTTTAAATTTGGACAATTTAGATCATCTAGGTTATAAAAATTAATTTTATCCTTAAAAATATTTTGAATCCACTTAATTTTTTCTAATCCTTTAGCATAATAAATAAAATTTTTATCTTTAACATGCGCAATATAATATTCCATAATATTTGTTAAGGTTGAATCGCCATCTTTCCATTTTAATCCATGATGATGATTATAAAGCCAATTAATTGAATCTTTTTCTTTTGTTGTCAACAATGAATATGGAAAAGGTGGTTTAATAATAAATGTTTGTACTTGTATATCGTTAATCGAAATACTCAGTTCTTTTTTAATGAATTTATTGTTGAGATAAAAACCTTGTACATCTACAACTAATATTCTCTCCTCAGACATTGTGTAATACTAATCAAGTCACAACGACGACTCACGGTGGCTGAAAATCGTTTTTCATTGGCCAAAAGTCTTTTTTTTTTGTCACCGATTTTTAAAATTTTTACGCCCTTTTGCAGCTAATATATCCAGATTAAGGTAGCCAAAAAATTAGGTTAAACTATTGATAATTGTGAGCGTGGCATGCTGTCAAACTCAACGGTTTTTTTAATTTCAGAAAAAGGTGTTTTTCTTTTGTTTTTTATAAAAAATAAATGGTTACTACTCGCAAACTATCATCGATAATGGCCTGCGGTCTTTTTTATAATGTTGGTAGGATTATAGTCTTTAGTTTTTGTAAGTGGTCAGAGCTCTAGCGTTTAATATTAAGGGCGTTACGGAATATTTATGAAACTACTATATTTTTCTCAAATTTAAACTTTAGTGGAATAGAACTTCTAGGGAACAAAAGGGAACAAGAAATGTATACCACCTGGAGAAAGGTGAAAGTGTCCTCTTTACCGCTATATATACTTTTGCACCCGTGACGAGCCGTGTGTAGAACACTTTTTTCATTTTAATGAAATTACTCCAAAGTACTCGTATACAATGGTGTATATAATTTTCACTTTTTTGCCTAAAAGTTTATGTTTTTTTACTTTAGACTACGTAAAACTAAATAATTAAATATAATACCTGCGAAAGGGTTTAATGGTTTTGTTTTGAACAGCCAAAAATTGGTAATAAAATTATCACAAATTATCACAAATTATCACAAAATTCTACAGTAAAGATATGATCTGTTTCTAAATTTACCTGTTATCAAATGTTAGGGTCAACCAAAGTCATATACAATTTTATAACAATAATCGGGACATTAAACCACTAAAGATAAAAAAACAACCCCATATTGGCGAGATACTAATCAGTTTTACCTGATATTAAGGTCTGGATAACATGTGCAGTTTTGTTCAATTTAAGCACTACCTGCTATGAAATTAAAGATCAATGTGTGAATAACATGTATCTAGATGTAGGAAATGCGTTAAAGAAATATGGGAACAGAAAGTTAATTCTTTTTTGTAAATGGGAATGTGATAGTTCTTCGGGACAAAAGCAATACAAACAAGTTGTATGTGAAAATATTTCGGACTCAGATATGTTCATGGTATCATTTGTACCATTGCGATTGAATAAGATTTTAGAAGATTCAGAGCTTTCGACTAGAACTACGCAAACAATGGATATTTGGAAAAATGAGACACCATCTTCTACGAAATACTGCAGGCCAATCAAATTTGAATTCAAAAAAGAAACTCATGATGCAATTAACAAAGAAGTTTGTGATATCAAGGCCCAAATTGCAACACTACAGCCATTACAATTACAGTTAGATGGGCAGCAAATTGAAGTAAGCTACCAATTAGTGCTGACAATGATAGATGGAAAAGTAGGTCAGGCTTTGACTAACACGAAGGCTGCGTCCAGCTGCATTATATGCCAAGCAACATCAACCCAATTAAACCAAATACCGATAAAATCATTAGATAATACCGATGCATATGAATTTGGATCATCACCACTACATGCAAGAATACGACTTATGGAACACAAGTAGATAGGTAATGGGGCTTTTAGACATGCGCGACTGCGCTGCCGGCAGCGCAGTCGCGCATGTCTAAAAGCCCCATTACTTTTGAGCGAGCCAGTGTTGCCATCCTCTAGTTTTTTTATGTGTGTGTGTAGGTTCGTTTGCTTGCCTGTGCTATGTTGGTTGTGTGTGTGTAGGTTCGTTTGCTTGCCTGTGCTATGTTGGTCGTGTGTGTGTGTGTGGGTTCGTTTGCTTGCCTGTGCTATGTTGGTTGTGTGTGTGTGTGTGTAGGTTCGTTTGCTTGCCTGTGCTATGTTTGGGTGTGTGTCGCGGGTGTATGTTCTTTTGCTTGCCTGTGCAAATCTCGTGATGTATGTTTGGGTGTATGTCGCGGGTGTTTCTGTTGGTATCTAGGCAGTGAATTTTTTGTTGGCAGAGAATGTGTGTATATCTGATTTTTTTAGGTGCGTCGTCATCACTGACGTCATAGCGAGGGTGTGTGTGTTTATGCTGTTTGGTGTGTTGCTGATGGAATCGCGCATGTCTATTGTCACCATTATTTTTGAGCGAGCCAGTGTTGCCATCCTCTAGTATTTTTTTATGTGTGTCGTCATCACTGACGTCACAGTATGTTGGTATGGAGGCAGTGAATTTTTTGTTGGCAGACCATGTGTGTATATCTGATTATTTTAGGTGAGTCGTCATCACTGACGTCACAGTATGTTGGTATGGAGGCAGAGATATTTTTTGTTGGCAGAGAATGTGTATGATTGTTTTAGGTGCGTCATCACTGACGTCATAGCGGGGGTGTGTGTTTATGCCGTTTGGTGTGTTGCTGATGGAATCATAAGTGCCTATAAATAAGAGGAGTAGTACAACTTTTAATCATACTTACCAGAAAAGTATATTGACTAGTATAAATTTAAAAAGCTTATTTTTTCAAAGTGTCCTTAAATAAAAATAGTTTCAAATAATTGTTGTTAGTTTGTGCAAGTAAAGAAACTTGAAGGAGAATTTTTTAATATTAATACAAATAAAAAATCAATTACTATACAAAAAATGAATACCAAAAGTTGCATTATTTGTAATAAAATCTTTATGAACCAAATAAAATTAAATGAGCACATGGAAGTGCATTCTTCGGTTATGAAGATTAGTGGTGATAGTGTTGGTGTGAGTGTATTAAAAAGGCATTGTGGATCCTGTAATGAAGTGGTACAACTCTCTTCATGGAACAGCCACATTAAAACCAATGCTCATAGAAAAAGGTGTCAGGAAGTTAGAATAAATGATGATCTAACTAGGAGAACAAGTGATTTTAAGGGGAGGATCGAGACATATGTATGTGTGAACAAAAATGAAGGTGTCTTGTATCCAGAGGAATTTTTCTCTTCGGTCAAGAGCTCTATTGTTAGTCAAATAAATGAATGCAGTAAGATTCATACTACACTCAAGCTTAACATGGAGCTCATTTGCGATTATATGAAAATGGCAAATGATGAGATGATCGTGTCCCCACTTGTACACATATCGAAGATGATGCTGGTGACCCTCTCTGACGATGTAGAAGAGCTGTACAAGAAACATACAGAGGAAATACGTACAAAAATGGAAGAGTTTCAGGAGAGGGATAGCGGATGGACATTGATTTCTATTAATTCCCTTGAAATTAATATAAACAAGGCGTCCATAATAAGAGGGTCCAGTTTTATCCCTCTCCCAAGAAATATTGCAATGAAACGTGCATGCATAAATGTCGTGAACTCTGATGTTTATTGCTTTAAGTGGTGCATCATTGCGGCTTTATATATTGATAGTAATCTGGACCATAGACAGAGAAATCAATGTAGAAGCTACAACATTGAGAATATCAAAGCTAATAAAATTCTTTTAGGAGAAACTATGATAAATTTTGATGGTTTAGAGTTCCCCCTCCCACTGAAGCAGCTGAAAAAATTTGAAAATCAAAATGATGTGAGCATAAATGTATTTGGTCATAATGGAACATCACTTATCGGACCATACTATGTGACGAAGGGGGAAAAACAAATACATATTAATATGCTATTGCTCGCCTCAAATGAGAGTTTCCACTATGTACTCATCAAGGATATATCAAAGTAAGTTTCATTAGGGTATTTATTAAAAACGTTTTCTCATCTCTTTTTAAAAATTTACTTGTTATCGTCGTTTACTTATTATTTTGTTTTTCCACTCTTCTCTAGGCTTCTTCGAACTAGCATAACATCACATCATAATAAGATTATTATTTGCAACACCTGCCTTTATCATACACATGATGATTATATATATAATCATCATAAAAATGTATGCTCTAGGAAGGTAATCAAAATGCCTGAAAATGAAGATGCTCTACGGTTTAAGAACTTTTACAAGCAGCTGGACGTACCATTCGTCATCTACGCCGACTTTGAATCCATTTTGGAGAAAGTCGATGAGAGTGTAAGTATAACAACAACAAATATACAAAAGCACCATGCATGTGCATATAGTTATTTTATTAAGTGTAGTTTTAGTAGAGATAATAATTTACATAGGTATTATTTCGGGGAAAATTCAGCAAAAATATTTGTTAAAAAAATTGTTGAAGATTCAACGGATATTTATGTAAATTATCTATCTAAAGTTGTGAGCATGATGATATCTCCAATAGAATTAGTTAACTATAATAATGCAGAAAATTGTCATATATGTAAGAAAAAATTATATAATGATAAAGTTAGAGATCATTGTCATGTTACGGGTATTTATCGCGGCGCAGCCCATAGCGATTGTAATTTGAATTACAGAACGCCTCAATTTATACCGGTTATCTTTCATAATCTTTCTGCATATGATATGCATCTCTTTTTCAAAGAACTTTCAGGCATACAAAATGCCAGTCTAAAAGTGATTCCCCAGAGCACCGAGCGCTATATTTCTCTGTCAATTCATATCAAGTTAGACAAAAAACATGGATTCGAAATAAGATTTATAGACTCGTTTCGATTTATGGCTTCGAGTCTAGACACATTAGCGAAAAATCTTGATAACAGTGATTTCAATACTGTTCGATCATGTTTCGCTGATGAAAATCATTTCGAACTGATTAGAAGAAAGGGTGTGTTTCCATACTCTTACATGGATTCCATGACCAAGTTTGAGGAAACTGAACTCCCTAGTAGAGAAGACTTCTTTAATATTCTAACGAATGAAGAATGTGCTATAGTCGAGTATGAACATGCTCAAAAAGTATGGAGAGAGTTTAATTGTAAGACTCTCCTTGACTATACTGAGCTCTACCTAAAGACAGATGTTCTTCTTCTAACAGACGTGTTTGAAAATTTCAGAAAAATTTGTAAAGGAATTCATGATCTTGATCCATGTCACTACTATACAGCACCAGGTCTATCTTGGGATGCTATGCTCAAAACCACTCAGGTTACGTTAGAGCTGTTTACTGATTCCGAAATGTATATGTTCATGCAAAATGGAATAAGAGGTGGACTAGTTCAATGCTCACAAAGATATTCTAAGGCCAACCATAAGTATTTAGAAGATTTTGATGTTACAAAACCAT
The DNA here is from genome assembly GCA_956483585.1 of Gymnocheta viridis. NCBI lineage: Eukaryota > Metazoa > Arthropoda > Insecta > Diptera > Tachinidae > Gymnocheta > Gymnocheta viridis. The sequence goes on along the minus strand of OY101441.1, from coordinate 76,481,225 downwards.
CTGAATATTTAATGTATTTAGATGCGAATAATTTATATGGGTGGGCAATGTCAGAATATCTTCCCTGTGGAGAATTTGAGTGGGTATGTGATCCTGATTTTGATGTGGAAAAAATACCTGATACATCACAATATGGTTACATATTAGAGGTGGATATAGAGTATCCCGACTCAATACATGATCTACACAATGATTTACCATTTTGTCCTCAAAATAAGACAGTTGGAGGATCTAAATTCAAAAAATTGATTGCAGACTTAGACCCTAAAACAAGTTATACTATACATTATAGAGTTTTAAAACAAGCCATTTTAAATGGTCTCATCTTAAAACAAATCCGTAGAATCCTTAAATTTAGACAATCCCCTTGGCTTAAAAAATATATTGACTTAAATACATTCCATAGAACAAATGCTAAAAATAACTTTGAAAAAGATTTTTTAAACTTTTAAACAATGCTGTTTATGGGAAGACAATGGAAAACATTGAAAAACGTAGGGACATTAGAATTACTTCATCATGGGAATCAACAAACAGAAATCATTTGGGTCTCAGAGCATTAATTGCAAAACCAAATTTTATGCATTTGTCGAAATTTTCTGATGATATGTATGCGGTGGAGTTGAAAAAAATGGAACCAGAGTATAATAAACCTATATACGTTGGCTTTACAGTACTAGAGTTATCCAAGTGGAAAATGTATGATTTCCATTATGGTTTCATGAAGCCTAAATTCGGAGATAACATTTCTCTCAACTATATGGATACTGATTCTTTTATTTACTCGATTCAAACTGATGATTTTTACGATGACATCCGTAACGATATTAGTTTGAATTTTGACACATCAGAATATCCTATAGATAATCAATTTCATTTACCGCTACTCAATAAGAAGGTTTTAGGAATGATGAAAGATGAAAACAAGGGAGATATAATGACAGAGTTTGTAGGTTTAAGATCAAAAATGTATTCTCTGTCGACTCTTCACTCGGAAGATGTTAAAAAATCAAAGGGGGTTAAAAAGTCTGTAATTAAAAAGTTGACCATTAATGACTACAAGAAATGTTTATTTGAAAGTGAGATCTTGTCAGATGAAATGTTTTTATTCAGATCCAAAGCACACCAGTTGTATACTCAAAAACTATATAAAGTAGTGCTTAGCTCTTCTGATGACAAGAGAAATATTATGGAAGATAATATAAAAACGCGTGCTTGGGGACATTATATAGATAGAATTAATGATTCAATGGATATAGATTAATATGTTTTATTTTTAATATTACCTTTAAGATGACAATGACGATTTAATTTTATCCTATTTTTATTAGTTTCTATTGATTTATTATATTATTTATTAATTTATTTATTTAATTTATTTATTACTTTAATTATTGATTTATTTATTTACTATTATTTCATTTGGTGTTCTTACCTATGCCCAAATCATTTGTAAATAAAAAGCAAATATTGTATAAAGTTTTTTCCATATTTTTATTAATCTATAAAATTTAATCTGTATTATTATTAAGATTTTTTAAGAAAAAACTAAATAAAAAATAAAAAAAAAAATGTTGAATTTTTTAATATAAAACAGTGAATAAACATGTGTATTTTCTTTATTTTGAAGTTTCTGTTTTAAGTAAAATTGCATTCTTTAAGGCACAAACACCATAGTTGTGGTAGTCACAGTAGAAATCGTCTGGATACTTGCTATTCATTTGTTTAAAGTTGATGCAGGCAATATTCTCAATGTTAAGAACTGTTTGATGAATCATTTCTTCCAACCATTTTTTCTTCTCTTCGCCTTTAACATAGATTATAGAATATTTCAAGTTGTCTTTCAAAAATCTGCAAACGCTTTGAAATGATACTGATCCATCGTTCCAGTATAGATGATGATAGTTTTTTGTTAACCAATTTGCTTCTCTCTGCTTTTTTGCCGATAAACATTGGAAATCATATGGAGGTTTTATAATGAAATTGGTGTGTTCATTATTGTTAAAAACAACTGCTACTTCTTTGGCAATAAATTTGTTTGAATTACTTTTGAAACCTTGCAAGTCTATGAAAACCTTGTTATCCTCCATATTACTTAATTTACAAGACTTTTCGAACTTGTCCTTTTATAGGAATATATTCAATTATACGATCATGAATAAGAATACAGTAAGCTGATGTCTTTGATGGAATATTTGTGTCTGTTTCAAATTCAATTTTTATATCAATTGGTCCGTTATTGAGCGACTCGTTTTGATGGCTAACATCTACTACAATAATCGGTGCATTATTTTTAAATTCTTGAGCGGTGAGAAGCGGTTGAGACTCTCTCATGTAGTAGCTCTGTTGAAATCTTAGATACATATCATATAGAATTGCATAACGCTCATTTTTAAATTTAATATTTAGATCATCATATGGGTATGATACTGAATTTAAATGAACTTTTAAATTGGTCAGATCACAATGAACAAACTTATTTTCTTGTTGAAAAGCAATCAACACAAAACGGGGGCGTTCTCTACTTGCGGCTAATTTAACATTCCAAATATGACTTGTTCCTGTATTTAATTGTGGATTTACATGACAATCCCAACTACGGAATGCCATCGGTATAGAAGCACCATTGCTAATAATTTTAATCATATTCAGCTTACAAAGATCAGATAATTGTACGTGTGGAATTCTCCATGAGATGAGTGAAATTGCAAGTTTTGCTTTTTCAGTCGAAACGTTCGAGTGTAGAAGATTTTCATCATTCTTATTACGTAAGAATATCAATTCATGCTTTCCATTTAGTATAACTTTATTATAGTCTTCAGCGAATCCTAAAAGCATCTTAAGTGGTACATAGAAATTAAAGTAGCCATTTACAAGTTTCAAATCATCAATTTTATTCCAACCAGCATTCTGCATTCCTGTGCTTTCCGTTGGTGATAAAGAAACCAAGTTTTTTATGGTGCTTGTGGCTCCTAAATATCTTGTATGATCAATTTCAATGCCATTCAGCTCATAGCGAATTTCATCAAATAGATATGCCACAAAGTTGTTTTTTAATTTGAAATTACCTGTAGATTTAGAGGTTTTCTCATCTACAACAGATCCTTCCACATATATATAACTTTCACTAGGTAAAACATACAAATCTTGATTTTGTATTGAAATGCGTATTTCATCATTATTGTTGTAAGATTGTAGGTATGGCACATATGTATGATAGTCCTTTTTGATTATATTTTCATCAGATAATGGCTTATCCAATACATTTATTATTGAACTCATTTTGTCTTCAGTTTGAAATTAAGAAACTTTAGAAAATTTTTATTTGTTGTTGTCAACGTTTTTTGATGAACTGATCTTTTCAATTGTGGTTTAGGTTGTGATAATGTTTTAGGGTTGTATGTTGTTGCTGTTGTTATATTTTTCGATATACTTGAGTTGTATATCAACATTACTTAGTTGGTCTTAAATGAATTCTTATTGTTATTTCCTCTCCTCGAAAATTAATTAAATCGCCGTACTGATCAACTACTCGTAGCGTTAGTGAACCTACCTCTCTGGAGTTCACAGGTAAATAAATGAGGTTTCTAGGAATCTCAGCTATTTTATAGCCTGGAGGCACATTAATCGGAAACTCGTGTAGTGTATGCGATTTGGAATTGTTCATATATGTATTAACAGTGATACTACTTTCAATTCGTAATAGATTCACCTTGAAAATATTAACTGGAAGATCTGAATAATGATCTTCGTTTGGAGTTAGGATTTTATCGTTGAATCCTAAGAGTTTTCCAATTGTATTTTCCTTATTAAAATATATTGGATCCGTAGAGCTATTAACTTTAACCTGCATTGTGTTATTATTGGCTTCTATAAAAATTTTATTTTCTCTACCATATCGTTTGTATTCTTCCTCTATATAATCAACTATGTCATTCAATTCATAAGATCCAATTGGTATTTCAATCACATTTTCACCTATATGAAACAAATTGTTGTAGACATCAACATTTGGAATGCTATTATACGAATGAAAATCAGTTAGAGCACATTCATATGTCTCATTTAACTCAATAGGAGGGAAGTAATTAGCAGATAACTCTGAAGTGTTGGAGCTCAGAGTAAGCGTTATTGACATTATGCCTGCTTGATTGTAAATGAATAAAGTTTAACACACAATATGGTTTATAAAAAGCATTTTTATTTTAATTTAATCTTTTTTGTTTTGAATTTACATTATAATTTTTAATAGTAAATGCAATAATTCTTAATACAATAATTATAAATATTTTGTTTCAACTATAATATTTCATCTTTACTTATCCAAGAATTGTGTTCATTAGTAAATCCTAACCACTTAACATACGCTTTATCTCCTTTAGTTTTAATATTCTTTTCAACTAGATATGTATTTGGAAATCTAGTTTTTGAGAGTTCTTCATCGTAAAATCCACCTTGAATGAGATTACCACGATAATCCTCTAATATGTATGTTGCAGGATATGTATTTTGAATTGTTTTAATAGTGAAAATTTCTGTTGTCCAATTTGGAGTATAACCTTTTTTCAAATGTATGAGTAGTATATTTGTGGGCATTCTGGCACACCAATTAGAATCTAATTAGATTTGGCCTCCTTATGGATAAAATACACGTATGGGCATTCTGGCACACCAATTAGAATCTAATTAGATTTGGCCTCCTTATGGATAAAATACACGTATGGGCATTCTGGCACACCAATTAGAATCCCACTAGATTTGGCCTCCTTATGGAAAAAATACGCGTATGGGCATTCTGGCACACCAATTAGAATCCCACTAGATTTGGCCTCCTTATGGAAAAAATACATGTATGGGGAAAATACACGTATAGAGATACTGAGTCATATAATGAGAAAAATATGATCATTCTGTTACACATGCATTCATATATTTTTCCATGTGTATGCTTTTACAATAAAGAGAAATTCAAATGAGATATTTTTTTGCACCATGTCAATGAGATTCTCATTTGAGTAGTTTTTATTAAAACCTAAAATAAGAGTTTTACTATCCAGCACAAATCGATATAAAAGAACGTTCAGATTTTTTTGTTTATTATTGTTCTTCACAGTTACTTGAAATCACATTAAATAAAAGTTAAAGCAGCTTTTCGCATCAAACAAAATGGTAAGTATACAGTTTTATAATATATAAAAATTTTTTTATTTATTATATAGATGCTGTAGAAAAAATATACAAATATTTATACATATTATATGATTGTTTTTATTTAATTGCTTTTAGATCTATCAACAGTTAATTAACATAGCCCAAGGAATAAAATCAGAGTACACGAAAATTGATGATATTCCCTTAAATAAACCATTAAAAATTTTAAATTTTGAGTGGAAGGTTACACAATATGGATCCAAAGTCATAGCATATTTGGAGAACAATAAATGGTTTTATCTACCTCAAAGAATGGTTAAATATTTAAACAGAGAGGATCCTTACTTAGCCAATATGAATGAAAAAATTTGGACAATTATTTACAAAGGACGACAATCGCCAAATGGTTCTGCAATATTCGAACTAAACTACAGCTAATTTTTTTAATAAACAAAACTAGTTTTGTAATGTTGTAAATCTGTATATTATAAAACAATAAAATGTACATATGTGGTAATGTGAAATGAATCTCGATTATGTATTTATTTTTGCACATGCGTAGACTTGTATTTTATTCGCTTTATATATTTATTTTTCATTTTAAGACATGCGTAGGCTTGCATTTTAAGAAAAAGTATAGAACAATTCAAAATTAATTGAAAAGTTAAACATGCATGAGCAAGAAATAAGGTCAAAAATATGCTGCATTATTTCCTATTTTATTTCATTTGTTGTTTTTAATCTTTCTATGACAAGGTAGTAAAATTTAAACATTTGTTTGTATGGAAAAACTCTTAAGAACGAAAGACATGCGTATGCTTGCTTTCACTTATTTTTGTCGTAGTGTGTGGGTGCATTAACTATTTTTATTGAAGGACACAGTTTCAGTAAAATTTCTTAAGAACGAAAGACATGCGTATGCTTGCTTTCACTTATTTTTTGTCGTAGTGTGTGGGTACATTAACTATTTTTATTGAAGGACACACATTTTTTTCTACTTCAATGTTTTAAAATGCAATAATTTATGAGGCTATAAATCTGGTATGGTATGTTTGTTACTTAAGCAAAAAAAGGGTATGGAAAGGCAATAAAATTTTAAAATCCGTTTCAGGAAAATTTCTTAAGAACGAAAGACATGCGTATGCTTGCTTTCACTTATTTTTGTCGTAGTGTGTGGGTGCATTAACTATTTTATTGAAGGACACACATTTTTTTCTACTTCAATGTTTAAATGCAATAATTTATGAGGCTATAAATCTGGTATGGTATGTTTGTTACTTAAGCAAAAAAAGGGTATGGAAAGGCAATAAAATTTTAAAATCCGTTTTAGGAAAATTTCTTAAGAACGAAAGACATGCGTATGCTTGCTTTCACTTATTTTTTGTCGTAGTGTGTGGGTACATTAACTATTTTTATTGAAGGACACAGTTTCAGTAAAATTTCTTAAGAACGAAAGACATGCGTATGCTTGCTTTCACTTATTTTTTGTCGTAGTGTGTGGGTACATTAACTATTTTTATTGAAGGACACACATTTTTTTCTACTTCAATGTTTTAAAATGCAATAATTTATGAGGCTATAAATCTGGTATGGTATGTTTGTTACTTAAGCAAAAAAAGGGTATGGAAAGGCAATAAAATTTTAAAATCCGTTTCAGGAAAATTTCTTAAGAACGAAAGACATGCGTATGCTTGCTTTCACTTATTTTTGTCGTAGTGTGTGGGTGCATTAACTATTTTATTGAAGGACACACATTTTTTTCTACTTCAATGTTTAAATGCAATATTTTATGAGCGCAGAAATGTGTTATGATGCTTTTGTTACCTAAGAAAAATTTTTAAACAAGGGTGATTAACAGTATATGTGTATGTAGTAGTGCCTCTAGAAAAGTATAAAATCAGCTATTTTTTCGAACAAAATTCTAGTTCTGTGAAATTATTCAACATAGTAAGATTTCTGTGAAATTATTCGACGTAAAAAGATTTATAAAACTTTAAACATGGAATGTAAAAAATATATTTGCGAAATATGTAAATTAATTAGTTTTTCCACATGGTGGAACAAAAAAAGACACTATTTAAAACAACACAACGTTGTATTAAGAAAGCCTACATGGAACACTCCGCTGTACCATAAAGTTATGAAGGCTAATTTAAAAAAAGCAGAATCAGAAGCAGCAATAATAATATCATCAGAAGCAAGAACTACATCAGCAAAAGCAACACCAATAACATCATCTGAAACAGCAATATCAGAAACAACAACTACATCAGCAGAAGCAACACCAATAACATCATCTGAAACAGCAATATCAGAAACAACAACTACATCAGCAGAAGCAACACCAATAACATCATCTGAAGCAGCGACATCAGAAACAACAACGATATCAGCAGCAACAAGAACAGCAATATCATCAGCAGAAGCAGCAGCAGCAACAACAACAACATCAACAGAAACAACAGCAACAATATCATCAGAAGCCACAACATCAGAAACATATCATCATCTTCTCGATGGAGATGATGATATCTTTCTAAATATTAAATTATCGAAAGAAATTATTCACATTAGTGAAATAATTATGCTGCCTCCATTTGATGTAGCATCATACTTGGCCCTATATGATGGCCAAGATGATGTATTAATGGAGGCAGTAAATAAAATTCCACTAGTCTAGAAAAACTTATAATTGAATAAATAAAAAAATATATAAAAATTAAAATGTATGTCTTTCACTAAATTTTATTATTTCTCTTTTTTATTAATTAGATTTTTTGAAAATTACAATTTTTACATTTGCTAATATTATATATGTTGTAATAAAATTTCATAAGTGTGGTTGCTTCTTTCTCTATTTCAGTATTACGTATTCTATGTTGTACACATGAACAGGTATCTGGTCCACATGTCTCATTTTCATTAGACCAACAGCAATTGTCATAATGCTCTCCATGTTTATTTATCGTTGTTTTCAAATTATTTGTCCCTTCTAGATGTGATTGAATAGTCATGAGTTTATTTTTATCTTCATCGGAAATAATATGGGAACACCGTTTTAAGAAATCGTACATATCTTTTAGAATCATCCTTGTTAATGAGAATGACTACATATGTAGACAAAGTGTTTGTGAATAAACCTTAATGATGTTAGATTAGATATTTATACCATATTTTAATTTATTTATATCTACAATAGTTTTCTTATTTCATTTGTCAGGGGGATATATTCAAACATTTTATCATGTATAATTAAGCAATAAGCAGACATATTAGCGGGGATATTTTTTAAGGTTTTTATTTCAATCCGTATGTCGATTGGTCCAGTTTTGATTGATTCATTTTGATGTGTTACATCCAATACAACTATTGGAGCTAAAGCTTTAAAATTTTCTCTTGTTAATAGTGGTTGAGGATCGCGTGAATAATAAGTTGATTGAAACTTTAAATACATATCATATAGTATGGCAAAACGATTTCTATCAAATTTTAGGTTTAGATCATCATAGGGATATGTATCAGAGTTAAGATGTACTTTTATATCTGTCAAATCACAATGTTGAAATTTGTTGGCACTGTTTCGAAGACCCAAAAGTAGGAAACGTGGTCTTTCGTTTTCGCTGGCTAACTTAACATTCCATAAAACCGTTGTACTTTCTGGAAGTGACGGGTAGTAATACATATCCCAACTTCTGAAAGATATATTTAAAGGATGGCGATTGTTAATTGTTTTAAACATCTGCAATTTGTAAGCGTCAGCAAGTTGAATGTGTGGTATTTTCCAAGAAATGTTTAAAATAGACAACTTAGTTTTTTCGGTTGATATATTAGATTTTAAAACTTGTTTATCATCTTTAGATCGCAAAAGAATCAATTCATGTTTAGAATTAACTATTATTTTATTAAAATCTTCAGCAAATCCAAGTAAGAATTTTAGTGGCATACAGAAATTGAAATAACCGTCTACAAGTGTAAGATCATCATTATTAAGTGGCGACCATCCTGCATTTACTAGATTATCACTTTCTGACTTATTCAGCGACACAAAGTTTTTTAATTCTGTTGCAATACCCAAATGGCGTGTACGATCAATTTCTACACCATTGATTTCATATCGAATTTCGTCAAACAGATGTGCAATACAATTGTTTAAGAGACGTATAGATGTGGAAGCTGTTGAATCTTCCTTTGTTGCAAGCCCTTCAATGTATAGAAGACTTTCGCTTGGTAAAACATATAAATCTTGATTTTGAATTGTTATACGAATTTCATCATTATTTTTGAATGACTGTAGATATGATGTGTAGCTGTGATACTCCTTTTTTATAATTGAACTATCCAAATGTGGTTTTTGTAAAATATTAATAATATTACTCATTTTATAGAATTTTTCAGGCTCGATAGCTATATGATTAGCTCTATTTTTTTAATATAAATCCCAAATTTATTAAAAACTTTTTATTAACTTCACTAAGAGTGTTACTTAGTTCAGGCTTAATACCTTCAATTTTTCTTTTATACTTTTCTGATTGACTTTCACAGCGCGATGACTTTTCTGATTTGTATTTCGTTGTTGTTGATGCTAGAATGAAGTCGGACTTATTTTGCAACTCACTTTTATTAAATATAATCATTCTCTCATTGGCTTTAAATGTAATCTTATTGTTATTTTTTCACCGCGAAAGTTAATTAAATTTCCGTTTTGATCGACGACTTTCAAAACAAGACTATTAACTGATTTTGAATTCACGGGTAAATATATCACATTCGATGGCGCCTCTGTTATTTTATATCCTGGGCTAACGTTAAGTGAAAACTGATGTAAAATATGTGCAGACATGTTATTTATATATGATCCGCTTACAATATTACATTCAACGATTATTGTATTTATTTTTGTTATATCTATTGTTTTATCCGAGTAATGATCAATATCTGGTTCTAATACTCTTTCGCTAAAGCCCAATAAGGAGCCGATAGAGTTCTTTTTATTGAAATAAATGGAATCAGTTGTGCTTTTGATGAATGTTTGTAATGTATTATAATTTGCTTGTATGTCAAGGGTTCCTTTCTCATTCAGATTATGATATTTCTTTCTTAGTAATTCAGCTATATCAGCTAATTCATATGATCCAACAGGTATTTCTATTTCATGATTGCCAATATGAAATAAATTGTTTTCTACATCAACATTCGGAATTGAATGATATGTGTCAAAGCTTATTAAGCCACAAACATAATTTTCATTTAGTTCCATCGGTGGAAAATAGTTTGCAACAAGATATGAAGAGTTTCCGTTTAATGTGAGTGTTATTGACATTTTAAAGACTGATGAATGAATGAATTATTAATAACATCTGTTATGATTTTTATGATTCATTGCTTATATTAATCCAAGAGTTGTGTTCTGATGAAAATCCTAGCCATTTTACATAAACCTTATTCCTTTTTCGTTTTAAAACTTTTTCTACTAAATATGTGTCTGGAAATTTAGTTCTCATTAGCTCGGGCTCGTAAAAACCACCTTTAATTTCATGACCTTGATAGTCTTGTAATATATAAGTATTAGGGTTTGTATTTTTTATAGTTTTAATTTTAAATATTTCTGTAGTCCAATTTGGTGTGTAACCTTTTTCAAATGTATGCTTATATTTACTTATTCGAACATTATCATTCACTTTAAATTTTGGTTTTTTAAATATTTTTAAATTGTTGTAAACGGTATCCAATAACAATTTTTCTTTTGAAGAATTCACTTCATTAGGTGACATTTTTATTGTTCTGTGATATGTGTTATTATATTTGTCAACAAGGTCTTGATATATGGTTATCCATTTATATGAACCCCGATAGCTAAACTCTTTCCACATCATTCCTTTTAAAGTTCTATTAAATCGTTCTACTATGGATGCCTTTAGAACACTATAAGTTGAGTAGTGATTAATTTTGTTTGATTGCATTAGTTGATGAAACTGATTATTGAAAAATTCTTTACCATCATCTGTTTGTAAATTTCTTGGTTTTCGATTGTTATTAGTGAAAATACTCCTCATAGCATACGCTACACTCAGTGCAGTTTTATTTTTTACTGCTGCAACCCAAGCTTTTTTTGAGAAGGTATCTATTACTGTTAGAAGATAACGATATCCATTATTATATAACGCATAATTCCCCATTTCAACTAAATCAGCTTGCCATAAATCATCAATTCCTTTCATTATAACTCGTCTTCTTTTAAAATTTTTTCGCGCTTGTTTGTGTAGTTCATTAACTATTTCTCTTTTATCCTCGTTCATTTTGTATATGATTATTTTTTCTATGTCATTCTCATATATATATATCTTATAAAGTTTTGTTTACTTAGCCGTCTTAATTTTAGGCCATTCAAGTTTTCGTTTTTTCACATCATCCACATTAGTGTTTTTATCAATCCGTTTAAAAATAAAATCATCAATTTTATTAAATCTTTCTTCTATATTTTTTATAAAGTCTTTATTTGAAGAGTATATTTGACCCTTCACAGCTTTTTCAATAAGTGCAACATCTTCATCAATATTTTTTTTTATGTTTTCTTGTAATATTTTTATATCACTCCTAATAATATTTAATTGTGAGTCATATTCATTTTTAAGTTCTTCTATGCTAATCCATTTAAAAATATAGGCTTCAATCTCATTTAGTCTATTTTCGACTTTATTGGAGAGGTTCATATTTATATCATGGAACTGATCCTTTATAATCTTTATAGTAGTATATATCTTTTCTATATCTTTTGTTATGTTATTGATTTCTAAATTGTATTGGGATATCCTTAACTTCGAGTTATTTAGATTATGCTTAATTGAACTTTCACCAAATTTATTTATATAACTCATTTTTAATATATTATGTTAGCTTCTCTTAATTCTTCAATGATGGAAATTATTTCATTTCTGTGATTATTATGACCAGCACTTTCCGATGAAATAAGTAAACGCATTCTGTCAACTAATTCATTCGGGTCATCCCAATATATATAGCTAGGCTTACGATTGTCTACAGATTTTAGCGATAATCCACTACCTTTCGTAAAAACATTTGTTTTAGTATTAAATAAATTTTTTATTATGCGAACATATTTGAACGCTCGTGTACCTTTAATTTGAGCTTTTGATTGATATTGTCGTTTATGTGCATTTGTACTTATTAAAATTTCTTTATATTTTTTTAAATCATTTTTAATGTAATGTAGGGGTTTTGAATGAAATAATAATTCAAATAATCCTGGAGTCATTTTCCACGTTAAATTCCCTATTTGAATTGAGTTATCCACATTAAAATTTAGCACATTATTTGCATAGCGCCATTTTCCACTTTCATCTATGTTGAAACCATAAACTTTATCTATCGTTTTGTTAGTCAGGAGCAATTCTATATTTTCCGCTAGTGACGATTTTTTACTACCATTTAACGCTTCTTGATCATAAGCTACAGCATCGTCATAATTATCAGAGCTATTATCGGATGGTAGTGATGGAAGTTGTGAATCTGTTATGTCATCATCATTTGACTGAAAATCATCTGATTGATAATCATAAATTTTTTCAATTTTCTTATTTGAAGGTTTTGTTATATCTTTGAATGACTCGTGCAATGAATCATCTGATTGGTAATCAGAATTTTTTTCATTTTTTGTATTTAAAGGTTTCGTTAGAGATTTAAATGTATCATCTAATAAATTGTCTGATTGATAATCATCAATTTTTCTAATAATCTTTTTCAAAGGTTTTGTTATAGGTGTAAATGTATCTTCCAATAAATTAAGTCTCTCTACTTCATTTAATTTAATATTTTTTAGTTTTTCCTTTAAAATCGCCCTTGTATTAACAATATCTTTTAATATTTTATTATTACTCATATCGATCTGATTTATATCTGAAATCAATCGGGCTTATATCTGATGTCGAACTGCTTTATATCTGATTGTGAACTGTTTTATATGAACTGCTTTCTATCTGCTATCGACCTGCTTTTTATCTGATTATAAACTGTTATGTATATATTTGTTAACTACTCCATATATTATTGTGAACTGCTTTTCTAACTATTCATGAAGTGATTTATATATCTTCCTTACAGTTGTATGAATTCATCAAAACCTTTCCTATATCGCCCTTTATTAATCAAATCGTCCTTATTGACAACCATGAATCCATATTTATCTTTCCAACACTCACTACATATATCCGTAAATTCTTTAAATGACATATCTCCAATAATATGATCATTATATATATGACGCAAATTCATTTCGTCCTGTTTAAATATTATTATCATATTCGCATTATCCCGAATAAGATGTTTGGGAATTTTCGTATATGTTTGACATAAATAAAAACAATCTATATTCTTATGTCTGCCCATGCAAAAGTAATCTCTTATAGCCCCCTGTTTCCCACATATAACATCATCAAAGATTATTATTGAATGAGGGATGGCTTCAGTCGGGCTTAGAACTTCCTCATTTTCCGCAAATGTAAAAATATTTATTCCGTTTATTGGGTCTATCAATTTCTTTAGATAACAATATTTTGGTTGATACAAAGATTTTGAATATATGTAAATGTTTTTGAAACTAAGACCGTTGGGACTTTCTATTAAACTAATCATAACATTAGTTTTACCACAATTTGAGGGACCCACAATTAATGCTCGTATTGAATTTGGTAAAAGTGTACTATGTTTAATTTTAGATTTCTTGTCTTGAGCTTCATCAGCATTTCTTATTACAATTTGCTTAGCTTGCTTTACTAGTCTCATTTTGATAACTAAATGGGTTTTGATATAAATTTCCTCTTATATAACAAAACCTAATCATTTAAATTTTTAGTGTCAATCATATTAAACGTATATTATATATAATTAAAAGAAAAAATGAGTATAAACTATAGCAAAGGAGTTAAAAATAATCAGTATAATTTTGGAAGTGGTTTTGTAAACAACTTAATAAATAAATTACCTGTTGAACTGCATTTACCTGGTTATCAGTTTTGTGGACCTGGAACAAAACTTGAAAAACGTTTAGCGAGGGGTGATAAAGGGATAAATTTGTTAGACGCAGCTTGTAGGGAACACGATATTGCATATTCACAAACAAACGATATTAACAAAAGACATAAAGCCGATCAAATATTAGTTGAAAAAGCTTGGAAACGAGTACAATCTAAAGATAGTGATTTCAAAGAACGAGCACACGCTTGGCTCGTAACAAACACTATGAAATCAAAAGTTAAGTTGGGGTTAGGTATGAATCATATCAAAACTCGTAAATCCAGAAAATCACAGAAGAAAAAATGTAAAAAGAGAAAAGCATGTGATAGAAAATTGTTTTCAACAACTGTTAAAAATACTCTAAAGCTCTTGAGAAACGAAAAACCAAACAATTTAAATGCCGCTGTTAAAATTGCGCGAAAAGCCGTTACTTCAAACTTTAAAGGGAAGAAGAGAGCTAATATTGCTATACCGAGAGTTATACCAATGCCGAAAATTGGTGGATTTCTTCCAATTATTCCAATCCTAACAGCTTTGTCAGCACTTGGAGGTTTGGCTACAGGTGGGTCAGCTATTATTAAGGCTGTTAATGATATAAAAAATGGAAAAGAACAACTAGCAGAGGCTACTCGACATAATAAACACATGGAATCAATTGCTATGGGAAGAGGTCTATATCTAAAACCATATAGATCTGGATATGGTCTGTACTATAAGCCAGCTCCAAAAAACTTTTAGATAAGCTACCCAATCGACCATTAACTGATATAGATTTGATGAAATATGGTAAACAACTAAGTAAATTTAGAGGAGTTTTTATGCGTGACCGTTTACCTAAAAAACCATTACTTCAAGAATGTGGTATTGTTAATTTAGATAATTTTCAGGGTCCTGGAACTCATTGGGTAGCTTATTATAAAAATCGCAACTATAAAGAGTATTTTGATAGCTTTGGAAACTTACAACCTCCAATTGAAGTAGTTAATTATTTAAAGAGACCTATTGAATATAATTATGAGCGAAAACAAAACTTTAATACATTTAATTGTGGTCACCTATGTCTAAATTTTTTATTCAATAAATATAATTTGAAATAAATAAAACACAAATAGTTATATTTTTATATTTAAACATAAATACATAATTAAAATTTTATTAAATTTTTTCTTTTTGTTTCATACTATAATCGTTTGAATTCAGTTGTAAAATATATAAATATTAATAAATAAATATTATATTATTATATTGATAAATATATAATAAATATTATAAATATGTAGGAGGGGTTGTTATCGAAGCAGTCCACAAGTGTAACGGGACCCCTTTTCGATTCCCCTCCTTTCGTGTCTCAGTAGTTGATTGTTCAGTCCACCATTGGGATAGATCTACCAATCCCTGAGACACGCGCTAATATCAGCGTTTGCTCTGGACTTTAGTGATTTCTGGGAGTCAGATTGTAATTATCGACTTCCATTTTCATCACCGGTGTCCATAGTAATTGCTAGCATATGACATAGACTTAGGTGTCCACCCATATAGAATCGACAACTAATATGTATCGACCCGGTGGTTCTGAGTCTAACTCATGTGCTAACCAAAGCTAAAAAAAATAAAAATATAAAAAAATTAACAATCAATTTCCATTAACAAATTATCGTCAGCAGAATCATTTATAAATTGGTCTATACAATCAGGTGACCTTTGATTGTCTATATGATCGATTTCCATTAGAAAATCGTCATTGCTATCGTTTATAAATGATTCTTGATAATGCCCCCAAGCAAGGGTTTTTACACTATTATTGCACACGTATCTTTTGTTGTCTAAATAACTTAAAGATACCTTATTGATTAAAGACGTATATAAAACATGTAGTTTTGACTTAAAAGTATACATACTTCTATAATATACTTTCTTATTATACAGACAGTTTTTGTAATCTAATAAACTTAAATTTCTAGATACATTACTTTTTATACCCTTTGCTTTCTTGACTTCATTCATATCTTCCATTTTGTATGAGTACATTTTCGCTCTCAACCCCACAAATTCCTTCATTACCCTACCATTATTTTCATCCTTCATCATGCCTAATATTTTTTTATTTTTTTGTGGAATACCAAATTTATTATTCGCTTCATAATCTGATGTATCAAACTTTCCATCAATATCGTTTATTATATCTTTATAAAAATCATCAGTTTCGATTGTGTATATGAACGAATCGGTATCCATATAATTCAGCTCTGCTTTGATATTATATTTTGGTAGTATATAACCATAATGAAAGTTGTACATCTTCCACTTTGAAAGTTCTAGTATTGTAAATCCTAAATAAATTGGTTTATTATAAAACGAATAACTTCTGTTTAGCTCCACAGCTATCATATTTTCCTCAAATATGCTGAATGAATGAAATTCTGGTTTGGCAATAAGGACACGAGCACCCATTTTCCTACCCATGCTTTCCCACTCATTAACAATTTTAACATTCTTACGCTTGTCAACGTTTTCCATTGTTTTACCGTATACGGCATTATTTAATAATTTGAAGAAATTTTTTTCAAACGTGTTTTGGGCGTTAGTTCTATGTAAATTATTTAATGAAATATATGGCTTTAACCAAGCTGATTGCTTAAATTTCAAAATTCGATGAATTTTTACTAACTTTAAACCATGTTTTAAACATTGTTGTAAATTTTTATAATATATTACATATCCATATTTATTGTTTAAATCAACAATTAATTTCTTTTCTTTAGAATTTGGAGGATTTTTATTTTCACTACAAAAAGGTAAATTATTATGAATATCATGAATTTGTAATGGATACAACAAATCAACTTCTAATATATATCCAGTAGCTGAGTCTTCTGGTATACTATCCAGACAAAAGTTTTCAATATCTGTTTCCCACTCAAAATTACCTTCTGGTAGCGCTTCAGACATTGCCCAACCATACAAATTATTTGCATCTAAATACATTAAATACTTAGATGGTAGATTCTCATTGTAATCATTCATGTATTTGTTGTTTGCAATAGAATGCCGTTGAGAGCACTGTACTATTCCTCCTCTTATCCCCTTTTGTATAAAATGAATCATTTCTATGTCTATCAACAACTCTAATTTAATATCTGTTATTTTTAACATCGCGTCCCAAGAAAGTCCTGGGGCTGTATAGTAATGACAGGGGTCTAATTTATAAATATTTTTGCTAATAAATCTAAAGTTTTCAAAAACATCTGTTAACAACAAAACATCAGTTTTCAAATACAATAATAAATAATCTTCTAAAGTTGAACAATCAAACGTGCTCCATACTTCTTTAGCATGGGCGTAATCTTCTTGAGAACAGTCTTCATCAGTTAATTTATTATAAAAGCTCTCTATATTCGGCAAAGATGTTTCTTTAAGTTTTTCTATAGTATTTAAATAGCTGTATGGAAAGACACCTTTTCTAATAAGCAAATTAAATTTACTTTCGTTTTCTCCAAATATTGATTTTACTACTTTTAAATCTTGCTTAGCTAAATTTTCAACCAAATCATTTAAGCTTGCTGGTAAAAATCTATAGGAATCTAAAAATCGAATTTCAATGTTAGCACTATTCTCATCAGTTATAGTTTTAGAGAGAGATATATAAAGCTCTTTATTGAGTGGAATAATATTTATAGGGCCATCATTTATATTATTTAGCTCCTTCACAAATAAATGGCAGTCATAACCAGAAAAATTGTGGAAAATTACTGGAAAGAATTTTGGCACTTTGTAATTAAGATTACACAAACTATGTGCAGCGCCTCTATATTTCCCACTTATATGACAATGATCCCTAACTTTTGAATCATCTAAAATAACTTTAGAACAAATGTGACATATATTGGTCGAATGGTAGTCTAAATTTTCTTCTTCTGTTAGGGGTAGCATGGGTTTTACTATAGATAAATAATTATTACTTAAATATTTTACGTCTTTAATTAAACTCTCTATAAACAGTGTAGGTGAATCTAAACCTTTAAAGCTACATAGCTTATTTAAATTGTCGTTAAAAGTACATTTAATGAAATATGATATAGCATACGGCACATGTCTATCAACTAATGTTGTTGAAGAAATATCACCACACGGAATGCAAGTTTGAATATTTTCAAATATGCATTCCGAATCTGCGTATATTACGAACGGTACATCTATACTATTACTATAATTACTAAATTGTATTGTAGACTTATCTGCTTGTGGTGTATATGCAATTTGTTTTTTACAATGTTGCCTATGAATTTCTAATTGTTGTTCATGGTGAAAATTCTGTAGACAATCATCACATAGGATAATGCTTCCATGATGAGCTGTCTGTTGAGCTCTAATGAATCTGAAAAAATTACAAAATGGATGTATGAATAAATAAAAAATAGTATAATAAAGAAAACTAAAAAGAAATTTATAATTTTATTCGTAATCATAACACTTACCTTGATATATTTTTTATATAAACATAGTGTGAAACTATGTTTCCCTCAACTTTTTTCTGCATAAATAAAAGTTGGATATGTTTAGATTTTTTTCCTTTTGTTTTATAATAGGGTCCCACAATCAAGTCTTTTTCCATGTCATATCCAAAGACATTTACACTAATATTCGGATTATTAGTTTCAAAAATTTCTATATCTTTTATTTTTAGTGGGAAGCATAAGCCACTAAAATTTAAGCCAAAGCCGTTAAAGGAAATTAGTTGTTCATCAATGTTGACGCCATAACTGCTTGTTCTTTGAGAATTTCTATGGGTTGCTAAGGCTGATAGTATTGCCCATTTGAAACAAAATTCATCATTGTTTTGTACATTTATGCATGCTTTTTTTAACTTTATTTTATTTGGGAGAGGAATGAAACTGGAACCTTTTAGTGGTTGGTATCTATTTAGGTTTATATGAAGTTTTAAAAGTTGAACTAGAGTCCAACCACTATCCCGCTCTTGAAAATCTTCCATTTTTGTTAATATTCTTTGAATATTATAACAATATTCATCGGCAAACTCTTCTATATGGAAAATTTCCTTCATTTTCGTTTGAAAATGTTTCACCTCTATTGGGGTATTTTCTAAGTCATTTACATTGGGGCGAGCATATAATCCATATATCTCCATATTAAATTTAAGAGCATCATTAGCCTTTAAGAAATTGTCAACTTCTCTCTTTAACGGTTCCTCAGCTTCCTTCATAAGCATCTCCGGTAGAAGACATTCTTCATTACTATTTTCATATTCTAGTGTTATAAGCCTCTTTTTAAAAGCACTTTTTACTAGCTTTACAACACTTTTTTTTGAGTTCGAAGCATGAGATCTTTCATGCTCCCTGAAATTTTCCTCACTTTGAAAAGCTCTTTGACATTCTGAGCATTCTAGCTTGGTTGCTATTCTTTCCATAATATCACAATTTTTTTGGAAATACACTAAAGATGTTTAAAAAATTAATTTTTTGTATAGTAAAATTATTTAACGGTCTATATCACAATGTCGATCGAATTCTTGTGTATTTGTAGTGATAAAAATTAATATTAAAATCATTTTTACTAACCTGTTATGAATTCGAATTATAAAACACAAATTAAAAGTTTTTTCTTTTTAAAAAGTTTTACTAAAACACAAATTTAAAATCTTACTAAAACACAAATATTTTTTTTTCTTTGGAAACAATCTTAATACATTGAATAATAAAAAAAAACAAAAAATTTAAATTTTATAAATCTTTTCACGTCGAATAATTTCACAGAAATCTTACTATGTTGAATAATTTCACAGAACTAGAATTTTGTTCGAAAAAATAGCTGATTTTATACTTTTCTAGAGGCACTACTACATACACATATACTGTTAATCACCCTTGTTTAAAAATTTTTCTTAGGTAACAAAAGCATCATAACACATTTCTGCGCTCATAAAATATTGCATTTAAACATTGAAGTAGAAAAAAATGTGTGTCCTTCAATAAAATAGTTAATGCACCCACACACTACGACAAAAATAAGTGAAAGCAAGCATACGCATGTCTTTCGTTCTTAAGAAATTTTCCTGAAACGGATTTTAAAATTTTATTGCCTTTCCATACCCTTTTTTTGCTTAAGTAACAAACATACCATACCAGATTTATAGCCTCATAAATTATTGCATTTTAAAACATTGAAGTAGAAAAAAATGTGTGTCCTTCAATAAAAATAGTTAATGCATACGCATGTCTTTCGTTCTTAAGAAATTTTACTGAAACTGTGTCCTTCAATAAAAATAGTTAATGTACCCACACACTACGACAAAAAATAAGTGAAAGCAAGCATACGCATGTCTTTCGTTCTTAAGAAATTTTACTGAAACTGTGTCCTTCAATAAAAATAGTTAATGCACCCACACACTACGACAAAAATAAGTGAAAGCAAGCATACGCATGTCTTTCGTTCTTAAGAGTTTTTCCATACAAACAAATGTTTAAATTTTACTACCTTGTCATAGAAAGATTAAAAACAACAAATGAAATAAAATAGGAAATAATGCAGCATATTTTTGACCTTATTTCTTGCTCATGCATGTTTAACTTTTCAATTAATTTTGAATTGTTCTATACTTTTTCTTAAAATGCAAGCCTACGCATGTCTTAAAATGAAAAATAAATATATAAAGCGAATAAAATACAAGTCTACGCATGTGCAAAAATAAATACATAATCGAGATTCATTTCACATTACCACATATGTACATTTTATTGTTTTATAATATACAGATTTACAACATTACAAAACTAGTTTTGTTTATTAAAAAAATTAGCTGTAGTTTAGTTCGAATATTGCAGAACCATTTGGCGATTGTCGTCCTTTGTAAATAATTGTCCAAATTTTTTCATTCATATTGGCTAAGTAAGGATCCTCTCTGTTTAAATATTTAACCATTCTTTGAGGTAGATAAAACCATTTATTGTTCTCCAAATATGCTATGACTTTGGATCCATATTGTGTAACCTTCCACTCAAAATTTAAAATTTTTAATGGTTTATTTAAGGGAATATCATCAATTTTCGTGTACTCTGATTTTATTCCTTGGGCTATGTTAATTAACTGTTGATAGATCTAAAAGCAATTAAATAAAAACAATCATATAATATGTATAAATATTTGTATATTTTTTCTACAGCATCTATATAATAAATAAAAAAATTTTTATATATTATAAAACTGTATACTTACCATTTTGTTTGATGCGAAAAGCTGCTTTAACTTTTATTTAATGTGATTTCAAGTAACTGTGAAGAACAATAATAAACAAAAAAATCTGAACGTTCTTTTATATCGATTTGTGCTGGATAGTAAAACTCTTATTTTAGGTTTTAATAAAAACTACTCAAATGAGAATCTCATTGACATGGTGCAAAAAAATATCTCATTTGAATTTCTCTTTATTGTAAAAGCATACACATGGAAAAATATATGAATGCATGTGTAACAGAATGATCATATTTTTCTCATTATATGACTCAGTATCTCTATACGTGTATTTTCCCCATACATGTATTTTTTCCATAAGGAGGCCAAATCTAGTGGGATTCTAATTGGTGTGCCAGAATGCCCATACGCGTATTTTTTCCATAAGGAGGCCAAATCTAGTGGGATTCTAATTGGTGTGCCAGAATGCCCATACGTGTATTTTATCCATAAGGAGGCCAAATCTAATTAGATTCTAATTGGTGTGCCAGAATGCCCATACGTGTATTTTATCCATAAGGAGGCCAAATCTAATTAGATTCTAATTGGTGTGCCAGAATGCCCACAAATATACTACTTGTATGTTTGTATTTGCTTATGCGCACATGATCTCCAACATTAAATTTCGAGATTTTATACATCTTCAAATGACTGTATACTGTATTTAATAATTTTTTCTCATTTGTTGAGTTGACTTTAATTGGAGGCATTTTGATGGTACGATGAACTTTACTGTTGTATGCTTTTAATAGATCTTTGTAGATATCCAACCAGTTATACGAACCATTAAAACTAAATTCTTTCCACATCATCCCTTTTAATGTTCTATTAAATCGTTCTACTATTGATGCTTTCATTGTGCTATACGTTGAATAGTGATTAATTTTGTGCTTATCCATCAATTTCGCAAAGTTTTTATTAAAAAATTCTTTTCCATCGTCTGTTTGTAGGTTTTTTGGTACTCGTCCCAGTTGAAAAATATCTACCATTGCTTGTGTTGTTTCAAGTGCAGTTTTTGTTTTCAGCGGTACTGCCCATGCATATTTTGAGAATGTATCAATTATGGTTAACAAAAATCTATAATTTTTATTGTCTATAGAGTAATTCCCCATTTCAACTAAATCAGCTTGCCAGAGATCATCTATTCCTTTCATCACAACTCTACGACGGGCAAAAGATTTTCGAGCTTGTTTATGGAGTTCATTAACTAGATTTCTTTTTGAAGACATGTTTATAGTTTTAAGAATTGTTTTGGATACGTTGTAATCTGCTTGATGAACTTTTACTTATTGATGCGAATATGTAATTTTCCAATCTATAAATCTTTTCATTTAACTTTTCTTTTGTAGGCTCTCAACAAATCTTTGTAGATAACCATCTTCCACAAATGTATTGATTTTGGAAATGCTTTCTTCAATTTTCTTATTCTTTTCCAACTGTAATGTTGTTGCTTGTTGTAGCATTTCGAGTTGAATTCTAAAAGTATCATACATTTTGTTGTTATTTTCCTTAAAGTATTTTAATAGTTTGTATTCTATTTCTTCGATTTGATTTTGCAGAAACAATTTATTGATAACATCGTTTTCCTCCACAGCCTTTGCAACATTTTTGATTCTTTTGTTTTGGACATCAATGTTGTTGTTCGTATCCATAAAGAACCCCAACAGTCTAGGGGCATTTTTCAGTGAAATTATATCGCTTGTACCGTTTAGATAGTGTCCAAACTTATCAACAGACATACTTTATATAGATTATTGTATTATATTAGCTTCGCGTAGTTCTTCAATAATTGATACAATCTCGTTATTATGATTAGTACGACCAGCAGCTTGTGATGCTATCAGTAGACGAAGTCGATCTACCAACTCATTTGGATCGTCCCAGTATATATAGTTTGGTTTATGGGGGTTAAATTGCATCAATCCACCACCTTTATAATTAGATGATGTCTTATTTGCTATTGCTTTTGATACAGACTGTTGGTTTTGCTCTTTAAACATCTTTTTAATAATATGTTTATATTTATATGCTTTCGTTCCCTTGATTTGACCATCAGGTTTATATTCTCTTCTATACGCATTTGTACTAATTAAGATTTTTTTGTAGAGTTCTAGTTCATATTTATCATAGTTTTTTGGCGTTTTATGAAACATTAGAGAAAACAGTCCTGGCGTTAGAGCCCATATTTGACCACCAACCTGTATTTTACCCTCATTTAATTTGAGGTTACTATCACCAAATTTCCATTCATTATTGAAATCTTTATGTGGCCCATAGTTAGTATCTAATTCATTTCTGCCCTCCAAGACTGATAAGTCAGTGTAACTCTCTTCAATATTTGAATTCTGTGAGTAAAACTTATCATCATCCTCATTATCACTATTACTTTCATTAGAATCATTGAATGATTTGCTATTATCAAATATTGCTCCTTCTACAAGTTTGTTTGGTGTGCTTGTCTCCAATTTAATTGTTGATTTATTAATATGAGGACTGATAGTTTCTTCAATTTCTGTTTTCATCTTATTCTTTTCTTTTTTGATAATTCTATTGATATTGTTAGAACTATTTATAAATTCATTTAAGGGGTCTGTTATAGGTTTGAAAGTATCTCTTAGTTGATCACGTGTATCTATTTCACCAGTTTTTATACTACGAAGCTTTTTCTTCAAGACATTTCTCGTTGCAACCAATTCTTTTAAAACTTTCTCATCCATGTTAAGCAACAGCAATTATCAGATCAGGTAATCAGGTATCAGATCAGATTATTAGGTATCAGATCAGATTATTAGGTATCAGATCAGCTTATCAAGTATCAGATCAGATTATCTGGTATCAGATCAGATTATCAGGTATCAGATCAGATTATTAGATATCAGATCAGCTTATCAGGTATCAGATCAGATTATCAGGTATCAGATCAGATTATCAGGTATCAGATCAGATTACCAGGTATCAGATCAGATTATTAGGTATCAGATCAGATTATCAGGTATCAGATCAGATTATCAGGTATCAGATCAGATTATCAGGTATCAGATCAGATTATCAGGTATCAGATCAGATTATTAGGTATCAGATCAGATTATCAGGTATCAGATCAGATTATTAGGTACCAGATCAGGTTATTGGGTATCCTATTAGGTTATCAGGTATAGTAAATATTTTAATAGATATGTAGGTGTATTGTGTGTTCAAAGTCAGATTATATACTAAAGTTGTTCTTTTATGCAGAGTAATTTATATTGTTATAAAATAGTCAAATAATTTTCTATAGCGACCATTGTTTAACTCGTTATCTTTGCTTATCATCAGAAATCCATATTTTTCCTTCCAACATTCTCTACAAATTTCATGAAATTGTTCAAAGTTCATGTCGCCGGCAACATGATCACTATAAACATGCTTCATATTTCTGTCATCTTGTTTAAACATTATAATTACATTCGCGTTGTCTCTTATCAAATGCTTGGGAATTCTGGTATAAGTTTGACACAAGTAGAATGAATCCACATCCTTATGTCGACCCATACAAAAATAATCCCGTATATTGTTCTGCTTCTCACATGCAACATCATCAAATATCATAATTGAATTAGTTTTAGATTCGTTAGGGGTAATAACTGATTCATTGTTGTCAAATGTGTAATATCCCATTCCTTTAATTGGTGAAATTAATCTCTTCAAGTATTCATATTTCGGCTGATATAAGGATTTTGAGTATAAATAGATGTTTTCAAATTTTAGTCCGTTAGGACTTTCTAGTAACCCAATCATAACATTAGTCTTTCCACAATTTGATGGTCCCACTATTAGAGCTCGGATAGAATTTGGTAAAAGTGAGCTGTGTTTTATTTTTGAAGTGATGTTCGATGAATCATCAATATTACGAACCAAAATATTTTTATGTTGTTTCACTAACCGCATTTTTGTAACTAAATATAATTTATGTTTGTTACCTTTTATTATAGAAAAAAAAAAAATTAAATAAATAAAATGGTTATACATTACAACAAGTCGTTTAGTCATAAAAACACCTTCGTTGGAGCAGGTATAGTAGATAAAATAATAAATAATCTTCCTGTTGAACTTCATCTTCCTGGATATCAGTACTGTGGGCCTGGAACTAAGCTACAAAAACGTTTAAATCGAGGTGATAGAGGAATTAATTTACTGGACTCTGCCTGCAAAAACCACGATATAACTTATTCTAAAAATAAGGATTTAAGTATTAGACATCAGGCAGATAAAATTCTTGAAAATTCAGCCTGGGATCGAGTTTTATCAAAAGATAGCAGTATTGGAGAAAAATCATTTGCATATATGGTTACTAACGCAATGAAAGCCAAAACGAAGTTCGGTATGGGTGTGGGAAAAAAGAAAAATGAAAAGAAAACCAAATTAAATGGTAAAAAATTGTTCACTTCATCAATTAGAGCTGCAACAAAAATACTAAAGAAACAAAAACCTTTAGACATTAACTCTGCCATTAGAATCGCACGTAAAACTATCAATAAATCCCTAAAAGGAAGAAAATCACATGTTATAATACCACGCATAATAAGTGTTCCAAAAATTGGTGGTTTTTTACCCCTAATACCGATTCTAACTGCTCTGGGGGCAATTGGCAGTCTAGCCACTGGAGGTGCCGCTATAGCTAAGGCTGTAAATGCAACAAAGAATGCAAAAAATCAACTTGATGAAGCAACTAGACATAATAAAGCGATGGAATCTATAGCAGTTGGAAAAGGCCTTTACCTAAAACCATATAAAAAGGGATATGGTTTAGTTTATAAAGAACAGACAAAAAACTCTTAAGAATGCTACCCAACAGACCACTATCAGATGTTGACCTATTAAATTTTTCTATAAATATTCCTTATTTTAGAGGAGTATTCATGTTGGACTCACTACCAAAACGATCAAAGAAAATTGAGTGTGGAATAATCAATTTAGATTTATCAACAGGTCCTGGTACACACTGGGTAGCATATTATAAGAACATCGATGAAAAAGAGTATTTCGACAGTTTTGGAAACTTACAACCTCCTTCGGAAGTAGTCAAATATCTTGGTACAAATATAAAATACAACTATAATCAACATCAGAATTTTAATACATTTATCTGTGGTCATTTATGTCTTAAATTTCTTTATGAAATAACTAAGAAAGATTAAATAAAAACACATAATCATCTATATTTTACAAAACTCTTTAATGGCTTTTTTATTTTTTATTTATAATTTACTAAACAGAATTAATTTATTTTAATGCCAAACGGGATATTGGCTATTTTGAATTAAAAATTCATCCATCTCACTCTCAAGAATTAGGCCGCACTCTCCTTCTCTGCATAGTTGAAATGATCCACTCGAGAGATCCTTAATTTCTTCATCTGTTAAACTATTATATTTTTTGGGGAGAAACATTATGTTGTTTTCCAACTCAACTTTTAGTGTTGGTCCATATTTTGTTGTTATCCGTGATATATTTTGAATAGGATATTTAACTGTTATATCCAGATCCTTAATGTGAATTAAGGATTTACTCTTCAGGGAATTAAATTTTGTTTTTATATTTTTCACGGAGTTCATTTTTGATTGAGATCTTGTCACTTTGAATCTTTAATTGTAATTGAACTTAAAAGTAGCTCCGATACTTCCAAGAAAATATTTATGGTGAAATAGGGAATAAGTGGTGGATAGTGATAGGGTGAAGGGGATAGAGAGAGATAATAATATAAAATTGGTATAAGAGGGAAAAGGAAATAATACATAATTTTAGATACTTTTTGGTTAAATATTCAGGAAAAAATCATCAGTATCAACAATTCCTTTGAAAAAGTAAGCAGAAACAAAATTAATACGGATGTTAATAAAATGAGTCAAATAAGAAGGAGTCTAAATAAATTCATAACAGATTTTGATAGCTTCAGACTATACGACCATTGGGAAATGATCAAATTTTTCCAAAATATGCTCGACGAAAATGAGGAATATGATGTAATGGAAGATGAAGACAACACAGAAGGACATTTTCAATGCTGTCCGTGGTATGATCCGAAATGTGAGGAAGGACCTGACACTTGTAGGTGTTCTATATACTTTCTACGGAAAGCAATATTAGAAAATTTAATAGTCTCATACTATGAAATGTTTCAAACTTTATAATCAAAATTAAGAAAAATTAATAAATAAAATAAAATTGTATTATTAATATAAAATATTCTCTGTCTTGTATTATTTTTCGAAAAGATAATTAGGAATCATATATTTCTGAAGAAATCAGTAGAGATTTGTGTTTGGGTTATAAAATATCATAACTTATCAGATCGTTTAAATTTTCTAGTTTTATAAAATGCTATATAAATGCAATTTTATAAGATTGTAAAATTCAAATTCCTTTGTCAAGAAATAAACAAATAAAATCAAGATTGTGCCTGATTTAACAGTAGAGCTCAAATTATAAACAAAAATGCGTTAGTATGCAAAACAGCAAAACAATAAGATTTTGAACCCATTTGTAAAATTGCGTAATTCAGATTTTTGTTAACATATGCATAAAATTATTTTTTGTGAACTTTGCAATAGAAACTTATAAATACAATTGTCAGACCACCAACGAATTTGAGAAAAAAATATCTAAGACTGCAAAATTTTCTGTATAGTCAGATTATGATGAATAAATGTTGAAGTCAGCATAATTATGAAAACTTAAAGAAAAATCAAAAACATATGTACATAAAACAGACTCAAATTATAAGGAATAAATCTCGAAGTCAGCAGAATTATGAAAACAAAGAAAAATCAAAAACATACATGAAAACAGCCTCAAATATATAAAAGAACAAAAAATAAAATCTACTAAACCTCATTAATACAACGATACCAAAGTGATCACAACATACACACAGACACACACACACACACACATTCAAACACACTCTCATACACACGCTATGACGTCAGTGATGATGACATACCTAAAATAATTAGATATGCACAAATTCTCTGCCAACAAAAAATATCTCTGCCACGATTCCATCAGCAACACACCAAACAGCATAAACACACACCCCCGCTATGACGTCAGTGATGACGACACACATAAAAAAATACTAGAGGATGGCAACACTGGCTCGCTCAAAAATAATGGGGACAATAGACATGCGCGATTCCATCAGCAACACACCAAACAGCATAAACACACACCCTCGCTATGACGTCAGTGATGACGACGCACCTAAAAAAATCAGATATACACACATTCTCTGCCAACAAAAAATTCACTGCTTAGATACCAACAGAAACACCCGCGACATACACCCAAACATACATCACGAGATTTGCACAGGCAAGCAAAAGAACATACACCCGCGACACACACCCAAACATAGCACAGGCAAGCAAAAGAACATACACACGCACACACACAACCAACATAGCACAGGCAAGCAAACGAACCTACATACACACACACACGACCAACATAGCACAGGCAAGCAAACGAACCTACACACACACACACACAACCAACATAGCACAGGCAAGCAAACGAACCTACACACACACATAAAAAAACTAGAGGATGGCAACACTGGCTCGCTCAAAAGTAATGGGGCTTTTAGACATGCGCGACTGCGCTGCCGGCAGCGCAGTCGCGCATGTCTAAAAGCCCCATTACCTATCTACTTATACCGATGGCATTCCGTACCTGGGATTGTCATATTAATCCTCAATTAAATACAGGAACAAGTCATATTTGGAATGTTAAATTAGCTGCAAGTAGAGAACGCCCCCGTTTTGTATTGATTGCTTTTCAACACGACAATAAGTTTGTTCATTGTGACCTAACTAATTTAAAAGTTCATTTAAATTCAGTATCATACCCATACGATGATCTAAATATTAAATTTAAAAATGAACGTTATGTATCTAAGATTTCAACAGAGCTACTACATGAGAGAATCTCAACCGCTTCTCACCGCCCCAGAATTTAAAAATAATGCACCGATTATTGTAGTAGATGTCAGCCATCAAAACGAGTCGCTCAATAACGGACCAATTGATATAAAAATTGAATTTGAAACAGCAACAAATATTCCATCAAAGACATCAGCTTACTGCATTCTTATTCATGATCGTATAATTGAATATATTCCTATAAAAGGACAAGTTCGAAAAGTCTTGTAAATTAAGTAATATGGATAACCATATTGTTTTCATTGACCTACAAGGTTTCAAAAGTAATTCAAACAATTTTATTGCCAAAGAAGTAGCAGTTGTTTTCAAAAATAATGAACACACCAATTTCATTATAAAACCTCCATATGATTTCCAATGTTTATCGGCAAAAAAGCAAAGAGAAGCAAATTGGTTAACAAATAACTACCACCATCTATACTGGAATGATGGATCAGTATCATTTGAAAGCATTTGCAGATTTCTAAAAGACAATTTACAATATTATACAATCTATGTTAAAGGAGAAGAGAAGAAAAAATGGTTAGAAGAAATGATTCATCAAACAGTTCTTAACATTGAAGAAATTGGCTGCATTAATTTTAAACAAACGGAAACTGTGCATCCGAAATATTTCTATTGTAGTTACCACAACTATGGTGTTTGTGCCTTAAAGAATGCAATTTTACTTAAAACAGAATCTTCCAAGAAACTTTTCAATAAATGCATATAAAAATTAAAACAAATGTTGTTTTATTTCACATACATATAAACTAAATATTTCACAGCTACACACAACGGGGCATTTAAACGCTCAAGGGAATATTTGACACAAAATAAAAAAATTCCCACTGATCAAAAAATTAATACAAACAAAGAGCAAACACTTATTTGTATGTATATGCATACATCAAATAAATTTGCAGATAGGTATATATATGTACACATATCAAATTTTACACCCATGCGATTGCGTACTCAAATATTTATTAGAACTTACATATCCACATACTGAAACTATACAAACAGTCCACCAAGTGACCGACCGACGTTAGAAAAGACGCTCAGTCAAAAAGACGGGCATGCTTAAATAAATAAAAGAAAACATTTTAAAAAGAACCCCACACATTAAATGTAAACAAACACACTTTAACACAGAACAAATATAAGCTGGACAAAATAAGAAAATCTCATCGTCCAGTATTATAAACAAAAAACACACACACACACACAAAATTAGGGCCATTCAGATATATCAGAATATTTTATACTACGTACCGTACTCCTGATATAAACTCTCCTCCGCCAAAGGTCGACATGAAAAACAATTTATTTCTACATATACCAGCCTGAGAAAATTACACACAAACAACAGAGCTCACATACAAAAAAAGAAATCAAACTATTTCAACAACACCCTCAAATCACTAACAGACTTAATTAAATTCCCACAGACAGACACACAGATATTCCCACAGACAGACACACAGATATTCCCACAGACAGACAGAAATTCTCACGCCCGCATACTCACAAAATACTAAAAATAAAACAACAAAGCTGTGAACCCCCTTAATATAACGTGGGAAAAAATCACACAAACACACACCAACATATCAAAGAATGCCGAAAAAAAATTTCTCAAATTTCAGTAATTAAAATCAAAATTTAGGCAATTAACATCAAAATTTTAAATTTTAATTGCTGAAATTTGAGAATTTTAATTGGGGCAGGACATCTAATTCATAACTACTAAAATCCTTTGCGTTTGTGTGCGTAGTTTTTCCACATTTAGGTATGAAAACCACGGTGCATTTGGTCCATGCTTTCGGAATATATGACCATGCAAGGCATGCCGAGAATATCCGAATAAGCCATGGGACTATTAGGTCTGCATTCCGCTGGAGGTCAGCAGGTATAATGTTATCGGGACCCGCTGATTTATACGGATGAAAGCTGTTTATGGCCCATGTAATGTTTTCTCTGTTTATGGGAAATGGGGCTAGCGTATGATTGTGTGTGGTTGTCGTGAGTTCTCCTGTAAACGGAGCGCAATCGGGAAAGTGCGTGTCCATCAGAACCATGAGGGTCTCATGTCCACTAGTAGTCCAACTCCCATCAGATTTTTTGATGAAGCTGGGAGCTGAAGGAATCGTGGTTAAGATTTTACGCAGTCTGCTGGTCTCTGAAGTGCCTTCTATATTACTGCAGAAGGACCTCCAGGATTTGCGTTTTGCGTTTCTTACCAGGTTTTTGAAATTGTTTACGGAGGACTTATAATCGGACCAGTTTCCTAGTCTTTTGGCCTCATTGAAAAGTCTACGGCTCTCTTTGCGAGTATTTGTTATCTCGGAGTTCCACCATGGTGGTTTACTCCTTCCCCGGCAGACACTAGGCCTGCAAGCTTCTGATGTTGCTAAGTTGAAAGCATTATTTAGATTTTCAACCGCAGTATCAATATCGTGCCGGTCGTTTATGACAGGTGGTTGTGGAATAAGTTCAGAGAGGAGCTGTTTTTGCTCAACCCAATTTGTCTTTTTCCTGTTTATTATGGGCACTGGCCTGTTTAGTGGAATTTCTATCTTAAATTCAATATATTTGTGATCAGAAAAAGTACAGTCGTTAGAGACCCTCCATTCCCTGATCATGTTCGAGTGCATAGCGCTTACTAATGTGATGTCTAGAACCTCCCTTCTATTTACAGTTATAAAAGTGGGTTCTGACACGAGATTTGAAATATCAAGATTGTGGCAAAGAATGAAATCAAATAAAGACTCACCCCTTCCATTTATGTTCGAGCTTCCCAAAACGACGTGATGCGCGTTTGCGTCTGCTCCAATTATGACTGGCCAATTTTTTGTGTTTGCCATTCTGACTGCGCTGCGAATCTATTCGGGCGGAGATTCGCGTTCATATGCCATGTAGCTGGAGATGACCATAATGGTGCCCTCGTCCGTCTCCAGCGCTGCAGTTAGTGTGTCTTCATCACTGTAATCAGATAAAATGAAGATGTTTAGATTGCCTTTGGCCAGAATGCACGCTCTAATGTTACCTTGACCATTGGCATAAAGTAGCCTGAAGCCTTTAGCATTAAGTCCGCAAACCCTACCTTGGTGAAGTCAGGGTTCTTGGACTAGGACGAGGTCCTCCCCTTTCTCTACTAGGCGGAGGAGCATGGCAGCCGATGCTGCTTTACAATGGTGAAGGTTCACCTGTGTAATTTTGGTCATGGTACGGCATAACTGTGACGTTGGCGTCCTCCAGGTCAGAATCCAGGAGAACGTCCTCGTCAACTACCTCATCCATCCCCTCAAAGAATTCCCCTACCCAGCCGGAGTTGGATACGGTATCCCCTTGAGAGGTTAAACTGGCAGTTTCGTCTACCGACATAGACATAGCGTCTGAGGCTGGATCATCGCCCTCCTGATCCCTAGCCTCCCTGTCATCGCCTTTGTAGATACTTAGGAAGATGGATTCGAAGCCGTAATACATCTTCCCTTGTCTCTCCTTCAGCGATGGCAAGGATTCATGGTTCAGGACCACGATGATCCTTCTGTAGGCTCCTACAGGCTCCGAAACCTTGGCGACCAACCAACCATAGGTTGAAACGTCACTGTTGCAGAACTGTAGGAGTTCCAGAATTTCCTCGGGTTTTGATGGCTCGTCTGGGACTCGAGCAGAGGCTCTAGGTCGCCGAGGCACCTCATTAATAGGTACCACGTCAAGCCTAGCACCCTCCCACAGCCCTTCCAGATTAACGATCGCCTTCTTGTACAAAGTGATTGATCGCTCATCCGAAAAGGCTATAAGCTTTACCCTCCGGCGAAGCCATCCGGCATCATCACATTTGGGGGTTGGTCCTGGATTGCTTTTGAAGACTTTCCAGAACTCCCCCATCAGTTTCTTACGGACCATGTCCCACTGAGCGTACGACATGCCACCGTCTGCGTCACTTCGGTCGATGACGGCTTGCACAAGATAGCCTTTAGCCATCTCACTGAACGATTTTTTCATCGGCCTGTGACGTTTCATAGCGGGCTGTTGGCTCTGCATCTGAGCCTCCTCCTCTGAACGTTGCCGTTTAGGCGCGTCCGCATACGTCGGAGGAGTCTTTTGCAGATTGGCCAACAAATTTTGAGCCCATTTAAGTTTTGCCCGTTCTTCCGGGGTGAGGGACTCAGCTGGCCGTTTTCCTAGCTGCGTCGAAAGTCTTTCGGCGGACCGCCGTTGCGTAAAGGCCCTTCTTGCAGGTGTTATGTGCCTGTGGGGTTTGCCTTGAGTGGCTTGATGCCGAGCGTCGGAACCCGACTTCGAGGTCGCAGCTTCCTTGCAGGCAGAGGGGTGTGAGTCCGAGTGACCCGACGTCATGGTCGGAGTACCCTTTCTCACAAATGGCACTGGGTTTACTACCTTCTTATTGGTAGCTCACAAACAGGGGGTTTTGGTCACCTTTTTGGAGACCTGAGCCGTGGCAGATTTTGAAGTACTTGGTTTGAAGTCCAGAGGCACTCCACTGCCGGGTTTGTTGCCAACACTAAGCGTTGGTTTGTTCGTTGAGCCCTTATGCGCTACAACGCTGCCTTTGGTGAGCTCAGGTTTCCCTTTGCCTCCTCCAGCGGGTTTATTACATTTGGTGGGCTCAGGTTTCCCCTTGCCCCCTCCTGTGTTAAGTTTGTTACCAGTAACTTGCAGTAGCATTCGACTCACCTTGGCCTGTGGCCGACACCAAGGGAGTAGGGTCTCCGGAGATTATTAGTCCCGCAACCGGATACTCGGGGAACTTTTGTTGTCTTGACATTTCTTTTAACGGGGGGGGGGGGGGTTGAATTTTTTGCTGCCAAGTGAATGAAACCGTCAAAAACAACAGACCACCCAGCCGCCCAATATGGCACAGACGCTGGATGGATTTGCGAACACTTATTTGGTATGGACGTAAAAGAGATCAGAGATCTAATGCGGACAAAAATTTGGTCTGTTAGCCGCCCCTGCTAGGGAAAAACAGACGCTACAGATCATGGGAAGGGTAGTTCTTAGTTCGTGCTCACCAAGAGATATTCTACATGGGTCCTTGCACTTAAGCTCCCGCATCGCGTCAAGATGACCACCCATCGCGGGACAAGGTAGAAGACTCATACAACTTGTTGTTATTTCATTTGAGATCACATGTGCATTTATCATTCAACATTTAATTCTTGAATTTGATGATTTAAAGTGATTTTGGAACTTTCTCAATCATTTGATAATAGATTCGGGTAAAACTATATTTTTCCTATTATTAGTGTACTCCATTTGATAATTTAGTTGGTAAAACTTAAATTGTTTGTTATTATGAGTTTAATGTTATTTTGTTATCATTTGATAAAGTTGTGCTTCAAATTCCTCATATATATAATAAAAGACACATTCACTGTAGACTTGTTGTTATTTCATTTGAGATCACATGTGCATTTAAGTAGTTATGAA
This sequence comes from Gymnocheta viridis, assembly GCA_956483585.1. Lineage (NCBI taxonomy): Eukaryota > Metazoa > Arthropoda > Insecta > Diptera > Tachinidae > Gymnocheta > Gymnocheta viridis. The sequence continues at coordinate 76,446,375 of OY101441.1, read as the reverse complement.
TTAGATGTCCTGCCCCAATTAAAATTCTCAAATTTCAGCAATTAAAATTTAAAATTTTGATGTTAATTGCCTAAATTTTGATTTTAATTACTGAAATTTGAGAAATTTTTTTTCGGCATTCTTTGATATGTTGGTGTGTGTTTGTGTGATTTTTTCCCACGTTATATTAAGGGGGTTCACAGCTTTGTTGTTTTATTTTTAGTATTTTGTGAGTATGCGGGCGTGAGAATTTCTGTCTGTCTGTGGGAATATCTGTGTGTCTGTCTGTGGGAATATCTGTGTGTCTGTCTGTGGGAATTTAATTAAGTCTGTTAGTGATTTGAGGGTGTTGTTGAAATAGTTTGATTTCTTTTTTTGTATGTGAGCTCTGTTGTTTGTGTGTAATTTTCTCAGGCTGGTATATGTAGAAATAAATTGTTTTTCATGTCGACCTTTGGCGGAGGAGAGTTTATATCAGGAGTACGGTACGTAGTATAAAATATTCTGATATATCTGAATGGCCCTAATTTTGTGTGTGTGTGTGTGTTTTTTGTTTATAATACTGGACGATGAGATTTTCTTATTTTGTCCAGCTTATATTTGTTCTGTGTTAAAGTGTGTTTGTTTACATTTAATGTGTGGGGTTCTTTTTAAAATGTTTTCTTTTATTTATTTAAGCATGCCCGTCTTTTTGACTGAGCGTCTTTTCTAACGTCGGTCGGTCACTTGGTGGACTGTTTGTATAGTTTCAGTATGTGGATATGTAAGTTCTAATAAATATTTGAGTACGCAATCGCATGGGTGTAAAATTTGATATGTGTACATATATATACCTATCTGCAAATTTATTTGATGTATGCATATACATACAAATAAGTGTTTGCTGTTTGTTTGGATTAATTTTTTGATCAGTAGGAATTTTTTTATTTTGTGTCAATTATTCGCTTGAACGTTTAAATGCCCCGTTGTGTGTAGCTGTGAAATATTTAGTTTATATGTATGTGAAATAAAAAAACATTTGTTTTAAGTTTTATATGCATTTATTGAAAAGTTTCTTGGAAGTCTCTTTTTTAAGTAAAATTGCATTTCTTTTGGCGCAAATACCATAGTTGTGATAGTCACAGTAGAAATAGTCTGGATACTTGCTATTCATTTGTTTAAAGTTGATGCAGGCAATATTCTCAATGTTAACAATTGTTTGATGAATCATTTTTTCCAACCATTTTTTCTTTTCTTCACCTTTAACATAGATTATAGAATATTTTAAGTTGTCTTTCAAAAATCTGCAAACGCTTTGAAATGATACTGATCCATCGTTCCAGTATAGATGATGATAGTTTTTTGTTAACCAATTTGCTTCTCTCTGCTTTTTTGCCGATAAACATTGGAAATCATATGGAGGTTTTATAATGAAATTGGTGTGTTCATTATTGTTGAAAACAACTGCTACTTCTTTGGCAATAAAATTGTTTGAATTACTTTTGAAACCTTGTAGGTCAATGAAAACAATATGGTTATCCATATTATTTAATTTACAAGACTTTTCGAACTTGTCCTTTTATAGGAATATATTCAATTATACGATCATGAATAAGAATGCAGTAAGCTGATGTCTTTGATGGAATATTTGTTGCTGTTTCAAATTCAATTTTTATATCAATTGGTCCGTTATTGAGCGACTCGTTTTGATGGCTGACATCTACTACAATAATCGGCGCATTATTTTTAAATTCTGGGGCTGTGAGAAGCGGTTGAGATTCTCTCATGTAGTAGCTCTGTTGAAATCTTAGATACATATCATATAGAATTGCATAACGTTCATTTTTAAATTTAATATTTAGATCATCGTATGGGTATGATGCTGAATTTAAATGAACTTTTAAATTAGTTAGGTCACAATGAACAAACTTATTGTCGTGTTGAAAAGCAATCAATACAAAACGGGGGCGTTCTCTACTTGCAGCTAATTTAACATTCCAAATATGACTTGTTCCTGTATTTAATTGAGGATTAATATGACAATCCCAGGTACGGAATGCCATCGGTATAGAAGCACCATTGTTAATAATTTTGATCATATTCAACTTGCTAAAATCAGATAATTGTACGTGTGGAATTCTCCATGAGATGAGTGAAATTGTAAGTTTTGCTTTTTCAGTAGAAACGTTCGAGTGTACAAGATCTTCATCATTCTTATTACGCAAGAGTATCAATTCATGTTTTCCATTTAGTATAACTTTGTTGTAGTCTTCAGCGAATCCTAAAAGCATCTTAAGTGGTACATAGAAATTAAAGTATCCATTTACAAGATTTACATCATCGACTTTGTTCCATCCAGCATTGTACATCGCAATGCTTTCCGTTGGTGATAAAGAAACCAAGTTTTTTATAGTGCTTGTGGCTCCTAAATATCTTGTATGATCAATTTCAATACCATTCAGCTCATAGCGAATTTCATCAAATAGATATGCCACAAAGTTGTTTTTTAATTTGAAATTAGCTGAAGATTTAGAGGTTTTCTCATCTAAAACAGACCCTTCCACATATATATAACTTTCACTAGGTAAAACATACAAATCTTGATTTTGTATTGAAATGCGAATTTCATCATTATTGTTGTAAGATTGTAGGTATGGTATATAAGTATGATAGTCCTTTTTAATTATATTTTCATCAGATAGAGGTCTATCTAAGACATTTATTATTGAACTCATTTTGTTTTCAATTTAAAATTCAAAGACTTGAGAAAACTTTTATTTTCTTTCGTTAGAGTTTTTTGCTGAACTGCTGATCTCTTTAAATGTGGTTTAGATTGTGATAATGTTTTAGAATTGTATGTTGATTTTGTTGTTATATTTTTTGATATGTTCGAGTTGAATATTAACATTATTTAGTCGGCCTTAAGTGTATTCGTATTGTTATTTCTTCTCCTCGGAAATTAATTAAATAACCGTGCTGATCAACCACTCGTAGCGTTAGTGAACTTATCTCTCTGGAGTTCACAGGTAAATAAATGAGGTTTCTAGGAATCTCAGCTATTTTATAGCCTGGTGGTACATTAATTGGAAACTCATGTAGTGTATGCGATTTGGAATTGTTCATATATGTATTAACAGAGATACTACTTTCAATTCGCAAGAGATTAACCTTGAAAATGTTAACTGGAAGGTCAGAGTAGTGATCATCGTTTGGAGTTAGGATTTTGCTGTTGAATCCTAAAAGTTTACCAATTGTATTTTCTTTATTAAAATAAATAGAATCATTGGAGCTGTTGACTTTAACTTGCATTGTATTGTTATTGGCTTCTATAAAAATCTTATTTTCTGGTCTGTGTCGTTTGTATTCTTCCTCTATATAATCAACTATATCATTCAATTCATAAGATCCAATTGGTACTTCAATTACAAGTTCGCCTATATGAAACTTATTGTTATAGTCATCAATATTCGGTATGCTGTTGTATGAATGAAAATCAGTTAGAGCACACTCATATGCACCATTTAAATCGATAGGAGGAAAGTAATTGGCTGATAACTCTGATGTGTTGGAGCTCAGAGTAAGTGTTATTGACATTATGACTGACCGATTACAAATGAATAAAGTTTAACATACAAAGTTTATTTATAAATTTACATATTTATTTAATTTATATTTTAAATTTACATTATAATCTTAAGTACTAAGAAGTATGTTAATTATTGATGTTTTGTTTTATCTATGATATTTCATCTTTGGTTATCCAAGAATTGTGCTCTTTACTAAATCCTAACCATTTAACAAATGCTTTGGCTCCTCTAGTTTTAATAACCTTTTCAACTAGATATGTATTTGGAAATCTAGTTTTTGAAAGTTCTTCAGAATAGAATCCACCTTTAATCGGGTTTCCAAGATAATCTTCTAATATGTATGTTGCAGGATAAGTGTTTTGAACTCTTTTAATTGTGAAAATTTCTGTTGTCCAATTTGGAGTATAACCCTTTTCAAATGTATGTTTATATTTGCTTATGCGCACATGATCTCCAACATTAAATTTCGAGATTTTATACATCTTCAAATGACTGTATACTGTATTTAATAATCTTTTCTCATTTGTTGAGTTGACTTTAATTGGAGGCATTTTAATGGTACGATGAACTTTACTGTTGTATGCTTTTAATAAATCTTTGTAGATATCTAACCAGTTATATGAACCATTAAAACTAAATTCTTTCCACATCATCCCTTTTAATGTTCTATTAAATCGTTCTACTATTGATGCTTTCATTGTGCTATACGTTGAATAGTGATTAATGTTGTGCTTATCCATCAATTTCGCAAAGTTTTTATTAAAAAATTCTTTACCATCGTCTGTTTGTAGGTTTTTTGGTACTCGTCCCAAGTAGATAGGTAATGGGGCTTTTAGACATGCGCGACTGCGCTGCCGGCAGCGCAGTCGCGCATGTCTAAAAGCCCCATTACTTTTGAGCGAGCCAGTGTTGCCATCCTCTAGTTTTTTTATGTGTGTGTGTAGGTTCGTTTGCTTGCCTGTGCTATGTTGGTCGTGTGTGTGTGTGTGTGTGTGTGTAGGTTCGTTTGCTTGCCTGTGCTATGTTGGTTGTGTGTGTGCGTGTGTATGTTCTTTTGCTTGCCTGTGCTATGTTTGGGTGTGTGTCGCGGGTGTATGTTCTTTTGCTTGCCTGTGCAAATCTCGTGATGTATGTTTGGGTGTATGTCGCGGGTGTTTCTGTTGGTATCTAGGCAGTGAATTTTTTGTTGGCAGACCATGTGTGTATATCTGATTTTTTTAGGTGCGTCGTCATCACTGACGTCATAGCGAGGGTGTGTGTTTATGCCGTTTGGTATGTTGCTGATGGAATCGTGGCAGAGAAATATTTTGTTGACAGAGAGTGTGTTTATTACTGATTATTTTAGGTGTGTCGTCATCACTGACGTCACAGTATGTTGGTATGGAGGCAGAGATATTTTTTGTTGGCAGAGAATGTGTGTATATCTGATTATTTTAGATGCATCGTCATCACTGACGTCATAGCGGGGGGTGTGTGTTTATGCCGTTTGGTGTGTTGCTGATGGAATCGTGGCAGAGATATTTTTTGTTGGCAGAGAATTTGTGCATATCTAATTATTTTAGGTATGTCATCATCACTGACGTCATAGCGTGTGTATGAGAGTGTGTTTGAATGTGTGTGTGGCTGTGTGTGTATGTTGCGATCACTTTGGTATCGTTGTATTAATGAGGTTTATTAGATTTTATTTTTTTGTTCTTCTATATATTTAAGTCTGTTTTTATATATGTATGTTTTTGATTTGTCTTTATGTTTTCATAATTATGCAGACTTCAACATTTATTCCTTATAATTTGAGTCTGTTTTATGTACATATGTTTTTGATTTTTCTTTATGTTTTCATAATTCTGCTGACTTCGAGATTTATTCCTTATAATTTGGCTATATAGATATATATAGCATATTTTATTTTTTGTTCTTTTTTTATATTTGAGTATGTTTTGATTTTTCTTTGTTTTCATAATTCTGCTGACTTTGAGATTTATTCCTTATAATTTGTGTCTGTTTTATGTACATATGTTTTTGATTTTTCTTTAAGTTTTCATAATTATGCTGACTTCAACATTTATTCATCATAATCTGACTACACAGAAAATTTTGCAGTCTTAAATTTTTTTTTGTTTATTCTATACAGAAATATTTTTTTCTCAAATTTTTGGTGGTCTGTAAATTGTATTTATAAGTTTATATTGCAAAGCTCACAAAAATAAGTTTATGCGTATGTTTACAAAAATCTGAATTTCACAATTTTACAATCGGGTTCAAAATCTTATTATTGTTTTTCCAGCACCAGGTCTATCTTGGGATGCTATGCTCAAAACCACTCAGGTTACGTTAGAGCTGTTTACTGATTCCGAAATGTATATGTTCATGCAAAATGGAATAAGAGGTGGACTAGTTCAATGCTCACAAAGATATTCTAAGGCCAACCATAAGTATTTAGAAGATTTTGATGTTACAAAACCATCTGAATATTTAATGTATTTAGATGCGAATAATTTATATGGGTGGGCAATGTCAGAATATCTTCCCTGTGGAGAATTTGAGTGGGTATGTGATCCTGATTTTGATGTGGAAAAAATACCTGATACATCACAATATGGTTACATATTAGAGGTGGATATAGAGTATCCCGACTCAATACATGATCTACACAATGATTTACCATTTTGTCCTCAAAATAAGACAGTTGGAGGATCTAAATTCAAAAAATTGATTGCAGACTTAGACCCTAAAACAAGTTATACTATACATTATAGAGTTTTAAAACAAGCCATTTTAAATGGTCTCATCTTAAAACAAATCCGTAGAATCCTTAAATTTAGACAATCCCCTTGGCTTAAAAAATATATTGACTTAAATACATTCCATAGAACAAATGCTAAAAATAACTTTGAAAAAGATTTTTTTTAAACTTTTAAACAATGCTGTTTATGGGAAGACAATGGAAAACATTGAAAAACGTAGGGACATTAGAATTACTTCATCATGGGAATCAACAAACAGAAATCATTTGGGTCTCAGAGCATTAATTGCAAAACCAAATTTTATGCATTTGTCGAAATTTTCTGATGATATGTATGCGGTGGAGTTGAAAAAAATGGAACCAGAGTATAATAAACCTATATACGTTGGCTTTACAGTACTAGAGTTATCCAAGTGGAAAATGTATGATTTCCATTATGGTTTCATGAAGCCTAAATTCGGAGATAACATTTCTCTCAACTATATGGATACTGATTCTTTTATTTACTCGATTCAAACTGATGATTTTTACGATGACATCCGTAACGATATTACTTTGAATTTTGACACATCAGAATATCCTATAGATAATCAATTTCATTTACCGCTACTCAATAAGAAGGTTTTAGGAATGATGAAAGATGAAAACAAGGGAGATATAATGACAGAGTTTGTAGGTTTAAGATCAAAAATGTATTCTCTGTCGACTCTTCACTCGGAAGATGTTAAAAAATCAAAGGGGGTTAAAAAGTCTGTAATTAAAAAGTTGACCATTAATGACTACAAGAAATGTTTATTTGAAAGTGAGATCTTGTCAGATGAAATGTTTTTATTCAGATCCAAAGCACACCAGTTGTATACTCTAAAACTATATAAAGTAGTGCTTAGCTCTTCTGATGACAAGAGAAATATTATGGAAGATAATATAAAAACGCGTGCTTGGGGACATTATATAGATAGAATTAATGATTCAATGGATATAGATTAATATGTTTTATTTTTAATATTACCTGTAAGATGACAATGACGATTTAATTTTATCCTATTTTTATTAGTTTCTATTGATTTATTATATTATTTATTAATTTATTTATTTAATTTATTTAATTTATTTATTAATTTAATTATTGATTTATTTATTTACTATTATTTCATTTGGTGTTCTTACCTATGCCCAAATCATTTGTAAATAAAAAGCAAATATTGTATAAAGTTTTTTTCCATATTTTTATTAATCTATAAAATTTAATCTGTATTATTATTAAGATTTTTTAAGAAAAAATACAAAATAAAAAAATAAAAAAATTTTGAATTTTTTAATATAAAGCAGTGAATAAACATGTGTATTTTCTTTATTTTGAAGTCTCTTTTTTAAGTAAAATTGCATTCTTTAAGGCACAAACACCATAGTTGTGATAGTCACAGTAGAAATCGTCTGGATACTTGCTATTCATTTGTTTAAAGTTGATGCAGGCAATATTCTCAATGTTAACAATTGTTTGATGAATCATTTCTTCCAACCATTTTTTCTTTTCTTCACCTTTAACATAGATTGTATAATATTGTAAATTGTCTTTCAAAAATCTGCAAACGCTTTGAAATGATACTGATCCATCGTTCCAGTATAGATGATGATAGTTTTTTGTTAACCAATTTGCTTCTCTCTGCTTTTTTGCCGATAAACATTGGAAATCATATGGAGGTTTTATAATGAAATTGGTGTGTTCATTATTGTTGAAAACAACTGCTACTTCGTTGGCAATAAATTTGTTTGAATTACTTTTGAAACCTTGCAAGTCTATGAAAACCTTGTTATCCTCCATATTACTTAATTTACAAGACTTTTCGAACTTGTCCTTTTATAGGAATATATTCAATTATACGATCATGAATAAGAATACAGTAAGCTGATGTCTTTGATGGAATATTTGTGTCTGTTTCAAATTCAATTTTTATATCAATTGGTCCGTTATTGAGCGACTCGTTTTGATGGCTAACATCTACTACAATAATCGGTGCATTATTTTTAAATTCTTGAGCGGTGAGAAGCGGTTGAGACTCTCTCATGTAGTAGCTCTGTTGAAATCTTAGATACATATTATATAGAATTGCATAACGCTCATTTTTAAATTTAATATTTAGATCATCATATGGGTATGATACTGAATTTAAATGAACTTTTAAATTGGTCAGATCACAATGAACAAACTTATTTTCTTGTTGAAAAGCAATCAACACAAAACGGGGGCGTTCTCTACTTGCGGCTAATTTAACATTCCAAATATGACTTGTTCCTGTATTTAATTGTGGATTTACATGACAATCCCAACTACGGAATGCCATCGGTATAGAAGCACCATTGCTAATAATTTTAATCATATTCAGCTTACAAAGATCAGATAATTGTACGTGTGGAATTCTCCATGAGATGAGTGAAATTGCAAGTTTTGCTTTTTCAGTCGAAACGTTCGAGAGTAGAAGATTTTCATCATTCTTATTACGTAAGAATATCAATTCATGCTTTCCATTTAGTATAACTTTATTATAGTCTTCAGCGAATCCTAAAAGCATCTTAAGTGGTACATAGAAATTAAAGTAGCCATTTACAAGTTTCAAATCATCAATTTTATTCCAACCAGCATTCTGCATTCCTGTGCTTTCCGTTGGTGATAAAGAAACTAAGTTTTTTATGGTGCTTGTGGCTCCTAAATATCTTGTATGATCAATTTCAATGCCATTCAGCTCATAGCGAATTTCATCAAATAGATATGCCACAAAGTTGTTTTTTAATTTGAAATTACCTGTAGATTTGGAGGTTTTCTCATCTACAACAGATCCTTCCACATATATATAACTTTCACTAGGTAAAACATACAAATCTTGATTTTGTATTGAAATGCGTATTTCATCATTATTGTTGTAAGATTGTAGGTATGGCACATATGTATGATAGTCCTTTTTGATTATATTTTCATCAGATAATGGCTTATCCAATACATTTATTATTGAACTCATTTTGTCTTCAGTTTAAAATTAAGAGACTTTAGAAAATTTTTATTTGTTGTTGTCAACGTTTTTTGATGAACTGATCTTTTTAATTGTGGTTTAGGTTGTAATAATGGTTTAGGGTTGTATGTTGTTGCTGTTGTTATATTTTTCGATATACTTGAGTTGTATATCAACATTATTTAGTTGGTCTTAAATGTATTCTTATTGTTATTTCCTCTCCTCGAAAATTAATTAAATCGCCGTACTGATCAACTACTCGTAGCGTTAGTGAACCTACCTCTCTGGAGTTCACAGGTAAATAAATGAGGTTTCTAGGAATCTCAGCTATTTTATAGCCTGGAGGCACATTAATCGGAAACTCGTGTAGTGTATGCGATTTGGAATTGTTCATATATGTATTAACAGTGATACTACTTTCAATTCGTAATAGATTCACCTTGAAAATATTAACTGGAAGATCTGAATAATGATCTTCGTTTGGAGTTAGGATTTTATCGTTGAATCCTAAGAGTTTTCCAATTGTATTTTCCTTATTAAAATATATTGGATCCGTAGAGCTATTAACTTTAACCTGCATTGTGTTATTATTGGCTTCTATATAAATTTTATTTTCTCTACTATATCGTTTGTATTCTTCCTCTATATAATTAACTATGTCATTCAATTCATAAGATCCAATTGGTATTTCAATCACATTTTCACCTATATGAAACAAATTGTTGTAGACATCAACATTTGGAATGCTATTATACGAATGAAAATCAGTTAGAGCACATTCATATGTCTCATTTAACTCAATAGGAGGGAAGTAATTGGCTGATAACTCTGAAGTGTTGGAGCTCAGAGTAAGTGTTATTGACATTATGCCTGCTTGATTGTAAATGAATAAAGTTTAACACACAATATGGTTTATAAAAAGCGTTTTTATTTTAATTTAATATTTTTTGTTTTGAATTTACATTATAATTTTTAATAGTAAATGCAATAATTCTTAATACAATAATTATAAATATTTTGTTTCAACTATAATATTTCATCTTTACTTATCCAAGAATTGTGTTCATTAGTAAATCCTAACCACTTAACATACGCTTTATCTCCTTTAGTTTTAATAATCTTTTCAACTAGATATGTATTTGGAAATCTAGTTTTTGAGAGTTCTTCATCGTAAAATCCACCTTGTATGAGATTACCACGATAATCCTCTAATATCTATGTTGCAGGATATGTATTTTGAATTGTTTTAATAGTAAAAATTTCTGTTGTCCAATTTGGAGTATAACCTTTTTCAAATGTGTGTTTGTATTTGCTTATGCGCACATGATCTCCAACATTAAATTTCGAGATTTTATACATCTTCAAATGACTGTATACTGTATTTAATAATTTTTTCTCATTTGTTGAGTTGACTTTAATTGGAGGCATTTTGATGGTACGATGAACTTTACTGTTGTATGCTTTTAATAGATCTTTGTAGATATCCAACCAGTTATACGAACCATTAAAACTAAATTCTTTCCACATCATCCCTTTTAATGTTCTATTAAATCGTTCTACTATTGATGCTTTCATTGTGCTATACGTTGAATAGTGATTAATTTTGTGCTTATCCATCAATTTCGCAAAGTTTTTATTAAAAAATTCTTTACCATCGTCTGTTTGTAGGTTTTTTGGTACTCGTCCCAGTTGAAAAATATCTACCATTGCTTGTGTTGTTTCAAGTGCAGTTTTTGTTTTCAGCGGTACTGCCCATGCATATTTTGAGAATGCATCAATTATGGTTAACAAAAATCTATAATTTTTATTGTCTATAGAGTAATTCCCCATTTCAACTAAATCAGCTTGCCAGAGATCATCTATTCCTTTCATCACAACTCTACGACGTGCAAAAGATTTTCGAGCTTGTTTATGGAGTTCGTTAACTAGATTTCTTTTTGAAGACATGTTTATAGTTTTAAGAATTGATTTGGATACGTTGTAATCTGCTTGATGAACTTTTACTTATTGATGCGAACATCTAATTTTCCCATCTATAAATCTTTTCATTTAACTTTTCTTTTGTAGACTCTCAACAAATCTTTGTAGATAACCATCTTCCACAAATGTATTGATTTTGGAAATGCTTTCTTCAATTTTCTTATTCTTCTGTTGTAGCATTTCGAGTTGAATTCTAAGAGTATCATACATTTTGTTGTTATCTTCCTTAAAGTATTTTAATAGTTTGTATTCTATTTCTTCGATTTGATTTGGCAGAAACAATTTATTGATAACATCGTTTTCCTCCACAGCCTTTGCAACATTTTTGATTCTTTTGTTTTGGACATCAATGTTGTTGTTCGTATCCATAAAGAACCCCAACAGTCTAGGGGCATTTTTCAGTGAAATTATATCGCTTGTACCGTTTAGATAGTGTCCAAACTTATCAACAGACATACTTTATATAGATTATTGTATTATATTAGCTTCGCGTAGTTCTTCAATAATTGATACAATCTCGTTATTATGATTAGTATGACCAGCAGCTTGTGATGCTATCAGTAGACGAAGTCGATCTACCAACTCATTTGGATCGTCCCAGTATATATAGTTTGGTTTATGGGGGTTAAATTGCATCAATCCACCACCTTTATAATTAGATGATGTCTTATTTGCTATTGCTTTTGATACAGACTGTTGGTTTTGCTCTTTAAACATCTTTTTAATAATATGTTTATATTTATATGCTTTCGTTCCCTTGATTTGACCATCAGGTTTATATTCTCTTCTATACGCATTTGTACTAATTAAGATTTTTTTGTAGAGTTCTAGTTCATATTTATCATAGTTTTTTGGCGTTTTATGAAACATTAGAGAAAACAGTCCTGGCGTTAGAGCCCATATTTGACCACCAACCTGTATTTTACCCTCATTTAATTTGAGGTTACTATCACCAAATTTCCATTCATTATTGAAATCTTTATGTGGCCCATAGTTAGTATCTAATTCATTTCTGCCCTCCAAGACTGATAAGTCAGTGTAACTCTCTTCAATATTTGAATTCTGTGAGTAAAAATTATCATCATCCTCATTATCACTATTACTTTCATTAGAATCATTGAATGATTCGCTATTATCAAATATTGCTGCTTCTACAAGTTTCTTTGGTGTGCTTGTCTCCAATTTAATTGTTGATTTATTAATATGAGGACTGTTAGTTTCTTCAATTTCTGTTTTCATCTTATTCTTTTCTTTTTTGATAATTCTATTGATATTGTTAGAACTATTTATAAATTCATTTAAGGGGTCTGTTATAGGTTTGAAAGTATCTCTTAGTTGATCACGTGTATCTATTTCACCAGTTTTTATACTACGAAGCTTTTTCTTCAAGACATTTCTCGTTGCAACCAATTCTTTTAAAACTTTCTCATCCATGTTTAGCAACAGCAATTATCAGATCAGGTAATCAGGTATCAGATCAGATTATTAGGTATCAGATCAGATTATTAGGTATCAGATCAGCTTATCAAGTATCAGATCAGATTATCTGGTATCAGATCAGATTATCAGGTATCAGATCAGATTATTAGATATTAGATCAGCTTATCAGGTATCAGATCAGATTATCAGGTATCAGATCAGATTATCAGGTATCAGATCAGATTACCAGGTATCAGATCAGATTATTAGGTATCAGATCAGATTATCTGGTATCAGATCAGATTATTAGGTATCAGATCAGATTATCAGGTATCAGATCAGATTATTAGGTACCAGATCAGGTTATTGGGTATCCTATTAGGTTATCAGGTATAGTAAATATTTTAATAGATATGTAGGTGTATTGTGTGTTCAAAGTCAGATTATATACTAAAGTTGTTCTTTTATGTATAGTAATTTATATTGTTATAAAATAGTCAAATAATTTTCTATAGCGACCATTGTTTAACTCGTTATCTTTGCTTATCATCAGAAATCCATATTTTTCCTTCCAACATTCTCTACAAATTTCATGAAATTGTTCAAAGTTCATGTCGCCGGCAACATGATCACTATAAACATGCTTCATATTTCTGTCATCTTGTTTAAACATTATAATTACATTCGCGTTGTCTCTTATCAAATGCTTGGGAATTCTGGTATAAGTTTGACACAAGTAGAATGAATCCACATCCTTATGTCGACCCATACAAAAATAATCCCGTATATTGTTCTGCTTCTCACATGCAACATCATCAAATATCATAATTGAATTAGTTTTAGCTTCGTTAGGGGTAATAACTGATTCATTGTTGTCAAATGTGTAATATCCCATTCCTTTAATTGGTGAAATTAATCTCTTCAAGTATTCATATTTCGGCTGATATAAGGATTTTGAGTATAAATAGATGTTTTCAAATTTTAGTCCGTTAGGACTTTCTAGTAACCCAATCATAACATTAGTCTTTCCACAATTTGATGGTCCCACTATTAGAGCTCGGATAGAATTTGGTAAAAGTGAGCTGTGTTTTATTTTTGAAGTGATGTTCGATGAATCATCAATATTACGAACCAAAATATTTTTATGTTGTTTCACTAACCGCATTTTTGTAACTAAATATAATTTATGTTTGTTACCTTTTATTATAGAAAAAAAAAATTAAATAAATAAAATGGTTATACATTACAACAAGTCGTTTAGTCATAAAAACACCTTCGTTGGAGCAGGTATAGTAGATAAAATAATAAATAATCTTCCTGTTGAACTTCATCTTCCTGGATATCAGTACTGTGGGCCTGGAACTAAGCTACAAAAACGTTTAAATCGAGGTGATAAAGGAATTAATTTACTGGACTCTGCCTGCAAAAATCACGATATAACTTATTCTAAAAATAAGGATTTAAGTATTAGACATCAGGCAGATAAAATTCTTGAAAATTCAGCCTGGGATCGAGTTTTATCAAAAGATAGCAGTCTTGCAGAAAAATCATTTGCATATATGATTACTAACACAATGAAAGCCAAAACGAAGTTCGGTATGGGTGTTGGAAAAAAGAAAAATGAAAAGAAAACCAAATTAAATGGTAAAAAATTGTTCACTTCATCAATTAGAGCTGCAACAAAAATACTAAAGAAACAAAAACCTTTAGACATTAACTCTGCCATTAGAATCGCACGTAAAACTATCAATAAATCCCTAAAAGGAAGAAAATCACATGTTATAATACCACGCATAATAAGTGTACCAAAAATTGGTGGTTTTTTACCCCTAATACCGATTCTAACTGCTCTAGGGGCAATTGGCAGTCTAGCCGCTGGAGGTGCCGCTATAGCTAAGACTGTAAATGCAACAAAGAATGCAAAAAATCAACTTGATGAAGCAACTAGACATAATAAAGCGATGGAATCTATAGCAGTTGGAAAAGGCCTTTACCTAAAACCATATAAAAAGGGATATGGTTTAGTTTATAAAGAACAGACAAAAAACTCTTAAGAATGCTACCCAACAGACCACTATCAGAAGTCGACCTGAGAAAGTTTTCAATCAAAATTCCACATTTTAGAGGAGTTTTCATGTTGGATTCACTACCAAAAAGACCAAAGAAAATAGAATGTGGAATAATCAATTTAGATATATCAACAGGAGCTGGTACACATTGGGTAGCATATTATAAAAATATTAATGAAAAAGAATATTTCGACAGTTTTGGAAACTTACAACCTCCTTCGGAAGTAGTCAAATATCTTGGTACAAATATAAAATACAACTATAATCAACATCAGAATTTCAATACATTTACTTGTGGTCATTTATGTCTTAAGTTTCTTTATGAAATAACTGAAAAGATTAAATAAAAACACATACACAAATATATATTTTAATAAATTATTTATTGATTTTTTATATTTATTTATTTTTAATTTATTGTACAGAATTAATTTATTTTACTGCCAAATGGGGTATTGAGCATTTGGAATTAAAAATTCATCGATCTCAGTATCCAAAATCAAGCTTCGTTCCCCTTCTCTGTGTAAACGAAATTTTCCACTCGAGAGCTCCTTAATTTCATCATCTGCGAGCGAACCGTATCGGTTAGGTAAGAACATTATATGGTTTTCTAATTCTATTTGAATTGTTGCCCCATATTTTGTTGTCACTCGTTTTGCGTTAATTATAGGATATTTTACTAAAATATCCAATTCCTTAGCGTGGATTAGACTTTTGTTATTAAAAGAATTAAATTTGTTCACCAAATTTTTTGCGGAGTCCATTTTTTATAGTCTTCTCACTTTGAATCTTTATTTGAAATTGATCTTGAAAGTATATTTGATGGTTCCAAGAAGCCTAACAGAAAATATTTGTTGTGAAATAGTGAATATAGTGGAGAGGAATAGCGATAGAGAAAAAGAAAAAGATAGTGATAGAGAAAGAGAGAGAGAGGGTGTGCTTAAAGGAAGTAATTATAGATTTGTTAATAGAAATATTTTTAAAGACCAGAAGAGCTCACTTTCCAAATTTAACAAAGCAAATTAGTAGTAGCAAGGTGATATTCAAACAATCATCATCGTTATTCACCAACAATTACGAAAATGACTCAAATCAGAAACAAAATTAATAAGTTTTTGGTAGATTTCGAGTGCTTCCAACTTTACGAACACTGGGAAATGATTGAATTTTTCCTCAATATGCTCAACGAAAATGAGGAGTTTGGAATCACAGATGATGAGGACAAAGATGAGGGGCATTTTAAGTGTTGCCCGTGGTACAATCCAACTTGCCTAGAAGGGCCAGATACCTGCCGCTGCTCTATATTCTATTTACGAAAAGCAGTAATAAACAATATAATTACCACATACTATGAAATGTTTTCTCCATTAAAACTAATAAAGCAAAATCAATTTATTAAATAAAATACCTAATTTGTCTTGTTATTTGAAGGATTGATTAGGAATGTGGTATCCTAGACAACATCAATAACTTAATGTGATCAAATTCTTAAAATTTCGGTAGCTGTATAAAATATTGTAAAAATTTAAGAATTCTAAAAAAATATAAGAGAGTGGAAGATTCAGCAACGTATTAAATAAATAATAATAGAAGATAATAAATTAGAAAAAATATAAATAAAACAACAAATCCATTTTCCATTTTCAGTATAAATTTATTTATACATTTATTTATTTCTTTTTTATTTTAGCAATAAAAGAATTTTTCTTAATAATTAGGATATTATTATTATAATTTCAACCTTCTTCTTGAAGTTTAGCAATCTCTACTAACAGCATATCAAGTTCATACTGAGGATTGGTTTCCTCTATTCGAAAATGATACCATCCATAAGTGTTTATATTATTGGTCCTTATTTTTCTTTTATCATCTACACAACTTAATACTACTTTATTTAATTGATTAGTATATATTTCATGTAATTTGGATTTAAATGTTAGCATGGTATCATATATAATAGACTTATCAAATAAGCAGTTTCTATAAGAAACTAAGCTGTACTTATCTAAAACGGATTTCTTCACCCCCTTCGATTTTTTTTACATCATTTTGGTCTTGCACACTAAAGGAATACATCTTAGATCGCAGCCCAACAAACTCTTTCATTATTTTTCCGCAATTTTCATCCTTCATCATACCCAAAACCTTTTTGTTCAAACGAGGAATACCATATATATTATCTACAGAATAATCAGATGTATCAAATTGTTGTTCGATATCAGTTTTTATGTCAGCGTAAAAGTCATCAGTTTGTACAGTGTAAATAAAAGAGTCAGTATCCATATAATTTAAAGATAACCTTTCCTTGAATTTAGGTTGCATGTACCCATAATGGAAATTATACATTTTCCACTTGGAAAGCTCCAGTACACAAAATCCTAAGTAAATAGGTTTATTATAACAAGTCTTGACTCTATTCATTTCGATAGCTACCATATCTTCAGAAAATATGGATAAACTATGGAAATTGGACTTTGATATCCAATCTTGAGCTCCCAGATGATTCCGGTTTGTTCTGCTCCAATTCGTTACAATTCTTACGTCTCTCCTCTTGTCCACATTCTCCATAGTTTTGCCATACACAGCGTTATTGAGCAATTTGAAGAAATTTTTCTCAAAAGCATTTTTAGCAGTGGCTCTATGTTTGGTATTTAAGTCGATATAACCTTTTAACCATTGAGATTGTTTAAATGCGAAAATACGATGTGTTTTCTTCAAAACTAAACCATATTCCAAGCATTGCTTGAGAACTCTATAATGTATAACATATGACTGCTTTGTAGAGAAATCAGTTATCAATTTGTTGTACTTCGTTTGCAAAGTTTTTTTATTCTCAGCGCAAAAAGGAAGATCATTGTGTAAGTCATGCAAATTTGAAGGATAATCCAAAGTGACCTCATATACATAACCATCTGTTCCATCATCAGCTATGCTTTCCGGATCCAGATCTAGCTCCTCATTCGATAACCATCTAAGCCCTCCATAAGGGAGATGTTCAGACATCGCCCAACCGTAAAGGTTATTTGCATCTAAATAGACCAGAAATTCTGAGGGCTTCTCTTTGTCGAAATCATCTAAATATTTGTTATTTGCTTTTGAATATCTTTTACTACACTACCACGTATACCTTTTTTCATGAAATTATACATATCTATGTCCGTTAATAATTCCAATTCAATTTTTGTATGTTTCAACATTGCATCCCAGGCAAGTCCAGGAGCTGTGTAATATTGACATGGATCCAACTCATATATACCTTTACAAACTTTTCTGAAGTTCTCAAAAATAACTGTTAGTAAAAGCACATCTGTTTTTAAGTAGAGTTCCATGTAATCTTTCATTGTTTTGCACCTAAAAGTCTTCCATACCTCTTCAGCGTGTGAGTATTCCTCTAAAGAACATTCTTTATTGTTCAGTTTATTAAAGAAATATCTGCGTGAAGGAAGCTGACACTCATTAAATTTTTGAAATGAATTTAGATACTCATACGGGAAAATACCTTTTTTCTTAATGAGTTGAAATTCTTTTTCTGTCTGAAACAAGGATCTAATGGTACTGAAATCATTATCTGATAAGTTGCAGGCCAATGATTCCAAACTGTCAGCCATAAAACGCGTTGTATCAAGAAATCTTATTTCAAGATTATGGTCATCGCTCATTTCTGTAAATTGGGACAGAGATATATAAAGCTCCTTATTAAGAGGAAGTACTTTTAGTTTCATAGAAATCTTCCCCAATTCTTTAATAAAAAGATGTGAGTCATAATTTGAGTAATTGTGAAAGTAAACTGGTATAAACTTAGGAATTTGGTAATTTAGATTACAATTTTTGTGGGCTGCACCTCTAAACTTTCCACTAATGTGACAGTGATCTCTAACACGATCATTACCTAGAAATTTTTGACATATATTGCAATTCAATGCATTATAAAAACTATAAATTTCGGAGGGGGATAGAGTATCCATTTGTCTCTTATTTACTAAATGATCATTATAAATATCCTGACAGTCTTGAGTTACAAAGAAAACAAATTTTTCTGAGGCATCTTCCCCTGTGTACACTCTTAACTTATCTAATTTCTTGTTGTTGATACATTTAATGTAATAGCTAAAAGCACAAGGAATGTGCTTCTTAACAAATTTGGTTTTACTACTTACACTAAAATTAAAATCCTCTAAAATGCACTCAAAGTCTGCATAAACAACGAAGGGGACGTCCATTTTCTTTTGATGCCCCTTAAACTGAAGAACATCATTTGGAGCCGTTGGCATAGTGGTTACTATTTGTCCACACTCTGTTTTGTGTTTACTCATAGTGTTCTCACTATGAGTGTATTGCAGGCAGCTGTTGCAGAAAATAAGCTTATTACAACCTTTGGTAGTCTGATTCTTCAAAAGTCTGTGAATAAAATGTATTTTATTAAAAATTATATTACGTATATATGTAACCTTAAATTAAACTTTCATTTAATTTTTTTAATTTACCTCGATATGTTCTTTATTAAAATATAGTGATGATCTTCACCATTCTCCAAAAGTAGCAAGTTGACATGATTGTTTTTTTCTTTTTTAGTTAAATAGAATGGTCCAATAATCTCGTCAGTTTCCTTATCATACCCGAACACGTTTATACTTATGCTAGAGTTCTTTTTTTGAAGACTAATGAATTCGTCATTTATGTCAACAATATCATATGAACTACAACGTTCTGGATGTTTGTATTTCCTAGTATCCATTGCAGCAATCAAAGCCCACTTAAAGCAGTATATATCGTTTTCTATATTTATACAAGCTTTTTTTGCTATTATCTTTTCAGGTGCAGATATCCAATTTGACCCTTTAACAAGAGAAGATTTGTTGATACTTATTTCTGCCCGAACTATACGTGTTAAAGTCCAACCAGAATCCCTCTCTTGAAATTTGGACATTTTATTTGAAATTTCTTCAATTTGTTTAGCGAATAGTTCATGTATGTCGTCTCCTTTGATCAGCAAATTCATTTTAGCTCTATGAGTTATTATACTCAACTCCAATTCTTCTCCAATAATTTTAATGTATTCTGCCACAATACTTATATTAAATTTGATTATTGTATGTTTGAACAAATTGTTCTGAAGCCTGTCAATAAAAATACTATTATTTTTCTCAATAAACTCTTCTAAAAGAAGTTGATCTTTTTTATTGGGAATTCCATATGTGACGATATTGTTTTTGAATGCTTTTGATATTTCATAATATCTCACATTTTCTTCGGCTTCTTCTGTCCTAGCATGTGGAGCATTCGTCGAAGTTGGCAGATTTTCTTGACCTTCGTCTTCTCCTTTTTCTTCTACTTCTTCGTCATTGCTCTCAGGTAAACTAATATCCATATCATCATTCATTAAAGTACCTCCAAAGGCATCTGCTCTTTGTTGTTGAGGTTGTTGTTGGTGGTAAGTAAAAGGCTGCATTTGCATCGAATCAGAATACTGCTGCAATTGATTATTCCATGTTGTGGGATAATAAAAGTAGCTTGGATACTCATATTGCTGACATTGCATTGGCACTCCAGAACCCCACAAAAGCTGATTATTCCATGCCATTGGCATGGGATAGCAGCTAGGCATAGCGTATTGCTGATGGTTCATTGGTAGTGGATATTGTTGGTACTGTACAGAAGCGTGATGAGATGACTGAGGTTGTTCTCTATTTGAGTCCTGATTCATGATCACTTGACCCTGTTCAGAGTGGTTTTGGATGTGATTAAGGAATGATTTTTGGTATTTGTATACCTTATTGCACAAATTACACTGATACACGGAAGAACTCATTTTCTGTTTGATGCGTTAATAATTTAATTAAAAAACACAAATATTTTATATAAATTGTTTTGAAAAACAAAATAACCACTTTAATGAATAAATTAATTTTTAAATTAATAAAGTTTTAAACAAAATTGGAAGTATTAAGGATTTGAAATTAAACTTGTAGATACTTGTAGATACAATACTGTACTGACTCAAGCTTAGAAAAGTTGCCAAATAATATATAAGAATATTTGTGGTATACATAATTTCATTAAAGTAGTTTCCAGGGGTAAAGCGACTACTTGCCCCAATAGAAACCTATGTCACAAAAAAAAATTAGCGAAACAAAACCTCTAAGCTACAAAAAAAAAAAATGTAGCTAAAGAAATCCCTATGATGCAAAATTTTATGTAAACAAACATTTTTGCATGTTTTTCAAACTTATGGAAATATAACGATAGAAAACACAAGCATGCTACAGCATGCAGATATGTACGTTACAACATTTTGTTGCGAAACAATTCGTCCGTTGCATAAATTTTATTGTAAACAAATATTGAGTTAAAGTAGAAACATGCTAAATCATGTGTGTATCATAAATGTGTATCAAATAAACAAACTGAAAGAGTATTAGGAGCATGCAGAAGCATGCTTAATATAAAAAATAATTTTTTAAAAAATCCTTACGTTGCATAAATTTTATTGTAAACATATATTGAGTTAAAGTAGAAACATGCTAAGTCATGTGTGTATCATAAATGTGTATCAAATAAACAAACTGAAAGAGTATTAGGAGCATGCAGAAGCATGCTTAATATAAAAAATTATTTTTTAAAAAATCCTTACGTTGCAAAATTTATTGTAAACAAACACTACTTTAAATGTGTATAATATAAAAGAATAAGGGAGAGAATATTGAGAGCATGCAGAAGCATGCTTAATATAAAAAATTATTTTTTAAAAAAACCTTACGTTGCAAAAATTTTCAAGAATGAAGATATTACTACATATGTCGTTTACGACTTTGTGGTAAATGAAATGACTACGATGCAAAAAATTTTTGAAGTCAAAGATATTACTATGTCGTGTACGACTTTGTGGTAAATGAAATGACTACGATGCAAAAATTTTGTAGCAAAAGACCTTTTCAAAAAATCGAATTCTTAAATTCTAATATTATCATATTCATTTAAAAAATGAGTTTCGCGAAGAAAACACCGTTATACAGGAGACTGACGCGCCACTATCGCAAAGGATATGATAAGGCCTTTTTAAAAAAACAGATGGAACAACTTTTAGAAGGTGATGAGGAGCTGTTTCTCAAAATAAATACTCAAGAAGTAATAGTGTCACCAATTACAACACCAGCAACCATTGAAATACTTGATGTGCAAATACTTCCATCCATCGATGTACCAATGTTTCTAGCATTGTATGAAAATTCGGACGACTGCTTCTAACCTCTTCTAAAAAATTTTTAATGACATAGATTTATTTAATAAAAATAAATGCATATAAAAATTAAAACAAATGTTTTTTTATTTCACATACATATAAACTAAATATTTCACAGCTACACACAACGGGGCATTTAAACGCTCAAGCGAATATTTGACACAAAATAAAAAAATTCCCACTGATCAAAAAATTAATACAAACAAAGAGCAAACACTTATTTGTATGTACATGCATACATCAAATAAATTTGCAGATAGGTATATATATGTACACATATCAAATTTTACACCCATGCGATTGCGTACTCAAATATTTATTAGAACTTACATATCCACATACTGAAACTATACAAACAGTCCACCAAGTGACCGACCGACGTTAGAAAAGACGCTCAGTCAAAAAGACGGGCATGCTTAAATAAATAAATAAAAGAAAACATTTTAAAAAGAACCCCACACATTAAATGTAAACAAACACACTTTAACCCAGAACAAATATAAGCTGGACAAATTAAGAAAATCTCATCGTTCAGTATTATAAACAAAAAACACACACACACAAAATTAGGGCCATTCAGATATATCAGAATATTTTATACTACGTACCGTACTCCTGATAGAATCTCTCCTCCGCCAAATTTCGACATGAAAAACAATTTATTTCTACATATACATAAATACCAGCCTGAGAAAATTACACACAAACAACAGAGCTCACATACAAAAAAAGAAATCAAACTATTTCAACAACACCCTCAAATCACTAACAGACTTAATTAAATTCCCACAGACAGACACACAGATATTCCCACAGACAGACACACAGATATTCCCACAGACAGACAGAAATTCTCACGCCCGCATACTCACAAAATACTAAAAATAAAACAACAAAGCTGTGAACCCCCTTAATATAACGTGGGAAAAAATCACACAAACACACACCAACATATCAAAGAATGCCGAAAAAAAATTTCTCAAATTTCAGTAATTAAAATCAAAATTTAGGCAATTAACATAAAAATTTTAAATTTTAATTGCTGAAATTTGAGAATTTTAATTGGGGCAGGACATCTAATTCATAACTACTCATTTATCATTCAACATTTAATTTTTGAATTTGATGATTTAAAGTGATTTTGGAACTTTCTCAATCATTTGATAATGTATTCGGGTAAAACTATAGTTTTCCTATTATTAGCTTATTCCCTTTGATAATATAGTTGGTAAAACTAAAATTGTTTTTTACTATGAGTTTATTGTTAGTTTGTTATCATTTGATAAATTTGTGCTTCAAAAGTCTCATATATATAATATAAGACACATTCAATGTTGACTTCTTGTTATTTCATTAGAGATCACATGTGCATTTTTCATTTAACATTCAATTCTTGAATTTCATTATTTAAATTGCTTTTGGACTTTTCTCAAGCATTTAATGATGGATTCGGGTAAAACTATATATATCATATTATTAGTTTATTCAATTTGATAATTTAGTTGGTAAAACTAAAATTGTTTCTTACTATGAGTTTAATGTTATTTTGTTATCAGTTCATAAATTTGTGTTTCAAATGTCAAATATATATAATGGAAGACACATTTACTATTGACTTGTTCTTATTTCATTTGATATGACATGTGCTTATATCGTTCAACATTCAATTCTTGAATTTGATGATTTAAAGTGATTTTGGACCTCTCACAATCATTTGATAATGGGTTCGGGTAAAACTAAATTTTTTTATTTTGTTTATTTCATTTGATAATTTAGATGGTAAAACTAAAATTGTTTTTTACTATAAGTTTAATGTTAGTTTGTTATCATTTGATAAATTTGTGCTTCAAAAGTCTCATATATATAATATAAGACACATTCAATGTTGACTTGTTGTTATTTCATTAGAGATCACATGTGCATTTTTCATTTAACATTCAATTCTTCAATTTCATGATTTAAATTGCTTTTGGACTTTTCTCAAGCATTTAATGATGGATTCGGGTGAAACTATATATATCCTATTATTAGTTTATTCCATTTGATAATTTAGTTGGTAAAACTAAAATTGTTTCTTACTATGAGTTTAATTTTATTTTGTTATCAGTTCATAAATTTGTGTTTCAAATGTCAAATATATATAATGGAAGACACATTCACTGTTGACTTGTTCTTATTTCATTTGATATCACATGTGCATTTATCATTCAACATTCAATTCTTGAATTTGATGATTTAAAGTGATTATGGACCTTTCTCAATCATTTGATAATGGGTTCGGGTAAAACTAAATTTTTTTATTTTGTTTATTTCATTTGATAATTTAGTTGGTACAACTAAAATAGTTTTTTACTATTAGTTTAATATTATTTGCTTGTCATTTGAAAAATTTGTGTTTCAAATGTCTAATATATATAAAAAAGACACATTCACTGTACTCTTGTTGTTATTTCATTTGATATCACATGTGCATTTATCATTCAACATTCAATTCTTGAATTTGATGATTTAAAGTGATTTTGGACCTTTCTCAATCATTTGATAATGGATACGGGTAAAACTATATTTTTCCTATTATTAGTTTATTCCATTTGATAATTTAGTTGGTAAAACTAAAATTGTTTTTTACTATGAGTTTAATGTTATTTTGTTAGCATTTGATAAATTTGTGTTTCAAATGTCGCATATATATAATAGAAGACTCATACAACTTGTTGTTATTTCATTTGAGATCACATGTGCATTTATCATTCAACATTTAATTCTTGAATTTGATGATTTAAAGTGATTTTGGAACTTTCTCAATCATTTGATAATAGATTCGGGTAAAACTATATTTTTCCTATTATTAGTGTACTCCATTTGATAATTTAGTTGGTAAAACTTAAATTGTTTGTTATTATGAGTTTAATGTTATTTTGTTATCATTTGATAAAGTTGTGCTTCAAATTCCTCATATATATAATAAAAGACACATTCACTGTAGACTTGTTGTTATTTCATTTGAGATCACATGTGCATTTATCATTCAACATTTAATTTTTGAATTTGATGATTTAAAGTGATTTTGGAACTTTCTCAATCATTTGATAATGTATTCGGGTAAAACTATAGTTTTCCTATTATTAGCTTATTCCCTTTGATAATATAGTTGGTAAAACTAAAATTGTTTTTTACTATGAGTTTATTGTTAGTTTGTTCTCATTTGATAAATTTGTGCTTCAAAAGTCTCATATATATAATATAAGACACATTCAATGTTGACTTCTTGTTATTTCATTAGAGATCACATGTGCATTTTTCATTTAACATTCAATTCTTGAATTTCATTATTTAAATTGCTTTTGGACTTTTCTCAAGCATTTAATGATGGATTCGGGTAAAACTATATATATCATATTATTAGTTTATTCCATTTGATAATTTAATTGGTAAAATTAAAATGGTTTCTTACTATGAGTTTAATGTTATTTTGTTATCATTTGATAAAGTTGTGCTTCAAATTCCTCATATATATAATAAAAGACACATTCACTGTAGACTTGTTGTTATTTCATTTGAGATCACATGTGCATTTATCATTCAACATTTAATTTTTGAATTTGATGATTTAAAGTGATTTTGGAACTTTCTCAATCATTTGGTAATGTATTCGGGTAAAACTATAGTTTTCCTATTATTAGCTTATTCCCTTTGATAATATAGTTGGTAAAACTAAAATTGTTTTTTACTATGAGTTTATTGTTAGTTTGTTATCATTTGATAAATTTGTGCTTCAAAAGTCTCATATATATAATATAAGACACATTCAATGTTGACTTCTTGTTATTTCATTAGAGATCACATGTGCATTTTTCATTTAACATTCAATTCTTGAATTTCATTATTTAAATTGCTTTTGGACTTTTCTCAAGCATTTAATGATGGATTCGGGTAAAACTATATATATCATATTATTAGTTTATTCCATTTGATAATTTAGTTGGTAAAATTAAAATGGTTTCTTACTATGAGTTTAATGTTATTTTGTTATCAGTGCATAAATTTGTGTTTCAAATGTCAAATATATAAAATGGAAGACACATTCACTGTTGACTTGTTCTTATTTCATTTGATATCACATGTGCATTTATCATTCAACATTCAATTCTTGAATTTGATGATTTAAAGTGATTTTGGACCTTTCTCAATCATTTGATAATGGGTTCGGGTAAAACTAAATTTTTTTATTTTGTTTATTTCATTTGATAATTTAGTTGGTACAAGTAAAATTGTTTCTTACTATGAGTTTAATGTTGTTTTGTTATCAGTTCATTAATTTGTGTTTCAAATGTCAAATATATATAATGGAAGACACATTCACTGTTGACTTGTTCTTATTTCATTTGATATCACATGTGCATTTATCATTCAACATTCAATTCTTGAATTTGATGATTTAAAGTGATTTTGGACCTTTCTCAATCATTTGATAATGGGTTCGGGTAAAACTAAATTTTTTTATTTTGTTTATTTCATTTGATAATTTAGTTGGTACGACTAAAATAGTTTTTTACTATGAGTTTCATGTTATTTTGTTATCAGTTCATAAATTTGTGTTTCAAATGTCAAATATATATAATGGAAGACACATTCTCTGTTGACTTGTTCTTATTTCATTTGATATCACATGTGCATTTATCATTCAACATTCAATTCTTGAATTTGATGATTTAAAGTGATTTTGGACCTCTCTCAATCATTTGATAATAGGTTCGGGTAAAACTAAATTTTTTTATTTTGTTTATTTCATTTTATAATTTAGATGGTAAAACTAAAATTGTTTTTTACTATAAGTTTAATGTTATTTTGTTATCATTTGCTAAATTTTTGTTTCAAATGTCTAATATATATAATAGATGTAAAATTCACTGTTGACTAGTTCTTATTTCCTTTGAGATGACATGTGCTTATATCGTTCAACATTCAATTTTTGAATTTGATGTTTTAATGTGATTTGAGAGTGGATTCGGATAAAACTAAATTTTTTTATTTTGTTTATTTCATTTGATAATTTAGTTGGAAAAACTAAAATTGTTTTTTACTATGAGTTTAATTTTATTTTGTTAGCATTTGATAAATTTGTGTTTCAAATGTCAAATATATATAATGGAAGACACATTCACTGTTGACTTGTTCTTATTTCATTTGATATCACATGTGCATTTATCATTCAATTCTTGAATTTGATGATTTAAAGTGATTATGGACCTTTCTCAATCATTTGATAATGGGTTCGGGTAAAACTAAATTTTTTTATTTTGTTTATTTCATTTGATAGTTTAGTTGGTACAACTAAAATTGTTTTTTACTATTAGTTTAATGTTATTTGCTTGTCATTTGAAAAATTTGTGTTTACCAGGTTTTTGAAATTGTTTACGGAGGACTTATAATCGGACCAGTTTCCTAGTCTTTTGGCCTCATTGAAAAGTCTACGGCTCTCTTTGCGAGCATTTGTTATCTCGGAGTTCCACCATGGTGGTTTACTCCTTCCCCGGCAGACACTAGGCCTGCAAGCTTCTGATGTTGCTAAGTTGAAAGCATTATTTATATTTTCAACCGCAGTATCAATATCGTGCCGGTCGTTTATGACAGGTGGTTGTGGAATAAGTTCAGAGAGGAGCTGTTTTTGCTCAACCCAATTTGTCTTTTTCCTGTTTATTATGGGCACTGGCCTGTTTAGTGGAATTTCTATCTTAAATTCAATATATCTGTGATCAGAAAAAGTACAGTCGTTAGAGACCCTCCATTCCCTGATCATGTTCGAGTGCATAGCGCTTACTAATGTGATGTCTAGAACCTCCCTTCTATTTACAGTTATAAAAGTGGGTTCTGACACGAGATTTGAAATATCAAGATTGTGGCAAAGAATGAAATCAAATAAAGACTCACCCCTTCCATTTATGTTCGAGCTTCCCCAAACGACGTGATGCGCGTTTGCGTCTGCTCCAATTATGACTGGCCAATTTTTTGTGTTTGCCATTCTGACTGCGCTGCGAATCTTTTCGGGTGGAGATTCGCGTTCATATGCCATGTAGCTGGAGATGACCATAATGGTGCCCTCGTCCGTCTCCAGCGCTGCAGTTAGTGTGTCTTCATCACTGTAATCAGATAAAATGAAGATGTTTAGATTGCCTTTGGCCAGAATGCACGCTCTAATGTTACCTTGACCATTGGCATAAAGTAGCCTGAAGCCTTTAGCATTAAGTCCGCAAACCCTACCTTGGTGAAGCCAGGGTTCTTGGACTAGGACGAGGTCCTCCCCTTTCTCTACTAGGCGGAGGAGCATGGCAGCGGATGCTGCTTTACAATGGTGAAGGTTCACCTGTGTAATTTTGGTCATGATACGGCATAACTGTGACGTTGGCGTCCTCCAGGTCAGAGTCCAGGAGAACGTCCTCGTCAACTACCTCATCCATCCCCTCAAAGAATTCCCCTACCCAGCCGGAGTTGGATACGGTATCCCCTTGAGAGGTTAAACTGGCAGTTTCGTCTACCGACATAGACATAGCGTCTGAGGCTGGATCATCGCCCTCCTGATCCCTAGCCTCCCTGTCATCGCCTTTGTAGATACTTAGGAAGATGGATTCGAAGCCGTAATACATCTGCCCTTGTCTCTCCTTCAGCGATGGCAAGGATTCATGGTTCAGGACCACGATGATCCTTCTGTAGGCTCCTACAGGTTCCGAAACCTTGGCGACCAACCAACCATAGGTTGGAACGTCACTGTTACAGAACTGTAGGAGTTCCAGAATTTCCTCGGGTTTTGATGGCTCGTCTGGGACTCGAGCAGAGGCTCTAGGTCGCCGGGGCACCTCATTAATAGGTACCACGTCAAGCCTAGCACCCTCCCACAGCCCTTCCAGATTAACGATCGCCTTCTTGTACAAAGAGATTGATCGCTCATCCGAAAAGGCTATAAGCTTTACCCTCCGGCGAAGCCATCCGGCATCATCACATTTGGGGGTTGGTCCTGGATTGCTTTTGAAGACTTTCCAGAACTCCCCCATCAGTTTTTTACGGACCATGTCCCACTGAGCGTACGACATGCCACCGTCTGCGTCACTTCGGTCGATGACAGCTTGCACAAGATAGCCTTTAGCCATCTCGCTGAACGATTTTTTCATCGGCCTGTTGGCTGTTGGCTCTGCGTCTGAGCCTCCTCCTCTGAACGTTGCCGTTTAGGCGCGTCCGCAAACGTCGGAGGAGTCTTTTGCAGATTGGCCAACAAATTTTGAGCCCATTTAAGTTTTTCCCGTTCTTCCGGGGTGAGGGACTCAGCTGGCCGTTTGCCTAGCTGCGTCGAAAGTCTTTCGGCGGGCCGCCGTTGCGTAAAGGCCCTTCTTGCAGGTGTTATGTGCCTGTGGGGTTTGCCTTGAGTGCCTTGATGCCGAGCGTCGGAACCCGACTTCAAGGTCGCAGCTTCCTTACTGGCAGAGGGGTGTGAGTCCGAGTGACCCGACGTCATGGTCGCAGTACCCTTTCTCACAAATGGCACTGGGTTATTGCCTTCTTATTGGTAGCTCCCAAACAGGGGGTTTTGGTCACCTTTTTGGAGACCTGGGCCGTGGCAGATTTTGAAGTACTTGGTTTGAAGTCCAGAGGCACTCCACTGCCGGGTTTGTTGCCAACACTAAGCGTTGGTTTGTTCGTTGAGCCCTTAGGTGCTACAACGCTGCCTTTGGTGAGCTCAGGTTTCCCCTTGCCACCGCCAGCGGGTTTATTACATTTGGTGGGCTCAGGTTTCCCCTTGCCCCCTCCTGTGTTAAGTTTGTTACCAGTAACTTGCTGATTTGCCCGGCCTGGTACATTCACCGGACTAATATGGGGCGCAGTAACATTCGACTCACCTTGGCGTGTGGCCGACACCAAGGGAGTAGGGTCTCCGGAGATAACAGACGCTGGATGGATTTGCGGACACGTATTTGGTATGGACGTAAAAGAGATCAGAGATCTAAAGCGGACAAAAATTTGGTCTGTTAGCCGCCCCTACTAGGGGAAAACAGACGCTACAGATCATGGGAAGGGTAGATCTTAGTTCGTGCTCACCAAGAGATATTCTAAATGGGTCCTTGCACTTAAGCCCCCGCATCGCGTCAAGATGACCACCCATCGCGGGACAAGGTAGAAGACACATACAACTTGTTGTTATTTCATTTGAGATCACATGTGCATTTATCATTACACATTTAATTCTTGAATTTGATGATTTAAAGTAATTTTGGAACTTTCTCAATCATTTGATAATAGATTCGGGTAAAACTATATTTTTCCTATTATTAGTTTACTCCATTTGATAATTTAGTTGGTAAAACTAAAATTATTTTTTACTATGAGTTTATTGTTCGTTTGTTATCATTTGATAAATTTGTGCTTCAAAAGTCTCACAAGACACATTCAATGTTGACTTGTTGTTATTTCATTAGAGATCACATGTGCATTTTTCGTTTATCATTCAATTCTTGAATTTCATGATTTAAATTGCTTTTAGACTTTTCTCAAGCATTTAATGATGGATTCGGGTAAAACTATATATATCACATTATTAGTTTATTCCATTTGATAATTTAGTTGGTAAAACTAAAATTGTTTCTTATTATGAGTTTAATGTTATTTTGTTATCAGTTCATAAATTTGTGTTTCAAATGTCAAATATATATAATGGAAGACACATTCACTATTGACTTGTTCTTATTTCATTTGATATCACATGTGCATTTAACATTCAACATTCAATTCTTGAATTTGATGATTTAAAGTGATTTTGGACCTCTCTCAATCATTTGATAATGGGTTCGGGTAAAACTAAATTTTTTTATTTTGTTTATTTCATTTGATAATTTAGATGGTAAAACTAAAATTGTTTTTTACTATAAGTTTAATGTTATTTTGTTATCATTTGCTAAATTTTTGTTTCAAATGTCTAATATATATAATAGATGTAAACTTCACTGTTGACTAGTTCTTATTTCCTTTGATATGACATGTGCTTATATCGTTCAACATTCAATTTTTGAATTTGATGTTTTAATGTGATTTGAGAGTGGATTTGGGTAAAACAAATTTTTTTATTAGTAGTTTATTTCATTTGATAATTTAGTTGGTAAAACTAAAATTGTTTTTTACTATGAGTTTAATGTTATTTTGTTAGCATTTGATAAATTTGTGTTTCAAATGACGCATATATATAATAGAAGACACATTTACATTTACTTGCTGTTATTTCGTTTGAGATCACATGTGAGTTTATCATTCAACATTCAATTTTTGAATTTAATGATTTAAAATGATTTTGGACCTTTCTCAATCATGTGATAATGGATTCGGGTAAAACTAACTTTTTTTATTAGTTTATATCATTTGATAATTTAGTTGGTAAAACTAAAATTTTTTTAATGAGTTTAATGTTATTTTGTTATCATTTGATAAAGTTGTGCTTCAAATGCCTCATATATATAATAGAAGACACATAAAACTTGTTGTTATTTCATTTGAGATCACATGTGCATTTATCATTCAACATTTAATTCTTGAATTTGATGATTTAAAGTGATTTTGGAACTTTCTCAATCATTTGATAATGGATTCGGGTAAAACTATATTTTTCCTATTATTAGCTTATTCCCTTTGATAATATAGTTGGTAAAACTAAAATTGTTTTTTACTATGAGTTTATTGTTAGTTTGTTATCATTTGATAAATTTGTGCTTCAAAAGTTTCATATATATAATATAAGACACATTCAATGTTGACTTGTTGTTATTTCATTAGAGATCACATGTGCATTTTGCATTTAACATTCAATTCTTGAATTTCATGATTTAAATTGCTTTTGGACTTTTCTCAAGCATTTAATGATGGATTCGGGTAAAACTATATATATCCTATTATTAGTTTATTCCATTTGATAATTTAGTTGGTAAAACTAAAATTGTTTCTTACTATGAGTTTAATGTTATTTTGTTATCAGTTCATAAATTTGTGTATCAAATGTCAAATATATATAATGGAAGACACATTCACTGTTGACTTGTTCTTATTGCATTTGATATCACATGTGCATTTATCATTCAACATTCAATTCTTAAATTTGATGATTTAAAGTGATTATGAACCTTTCTCAATCATTTGATAATGGGTTCGGGTAAAACTAAATTTTTTTATTTTGTTTATTTCATTTGATAATTTAGTTGGTACAACTAAAATCGTTTTTTACTATTAGTTTAATGTTATTTGCTTGTCATTTGAAAAATTTGTGTTTCAAATGTCTCATATATATAAAAAAGACACATTCACTGTACTCTTGTTGTTATTTCATTTGAGATCACATGTGCATTTATCATTCAACATTTAATTCCTGAATTTGATGATTTAAAGTGATTTTGGAACTTTCTCAATCATTTGATAATGGATTCGGGTAAAACTATATTTTTCCTATTATTAGCTTAATCCCTTTGATAATATAGTTGGTACAACTAAAATTGTTTTTTACTATTAATTTAATGTTATTTGCTTGTCATTTAAAAAATTTGTGTTTCAAATGTCTCATATATATAAAAGAAGACACATTCACTGTACTCTTGTTGTTATCATTTGATATCACATGTGCATTTATCATTCAACATTCAATTCTTGAATTCGATGATTTAAAGTGATTTTGGACTTTTCTCAATTATTTGATAATGGATACTGGTAAAACTATACTTTTCCTATTATTAGTTTATTCCATTTGATAATTTAGTTGGTAAAACTAAAATTGTTTCTTACTATGAGTTTAATGTTATTTTGTTATCAGTTCATAAATTTGTGTTTCAAATGTCAAATATATATAATGGAAGACACATTCACTATTGACTTGTTCTTATTTCATTTGATATCACATGTGCATTCAACATTCAATTCTTGAATTTGATGATTTAAAGTGATTTTGGACCTCTCTCAATCATTTGATAATGGGTTCGGGTAAAACTAAATTTTTTTATTTTGTTTATTTCATTTGATAATTTAGATGGTAAAACTAAAATTGTTTTTTACTATAAGTTTAATGTTATTTTGTTATCATTTGCTAAATTTTTGTTTCAAATGTCTAATATATATAATAGATGTAAACTTCACTGTTGACTAGTTCTTATTTCCTTTGATATGACATGTGCTTATATCGTTCAACATTCAATTTTTGAATTTGATGTTTTAATGTGATTTGAGAGTGGATTTGGGTAAAACAAATTTTTTTATTAGTAGTTTATTTCATTTGATAATTTAGTTGGTAAAACTAAAATTGTTTTTTACTATGAGTTTAATGTTATTTTGTTAGCATTTGATAAATTTGTGTTTCAAATGACGCATATATATAATAGAAGACACATTTACATTTACTTGCTGTTATTTCGTTTGAGATCACATGTGAGTTTATCATTCAACATTCAATTTTTGAATTTAATGATTTAAAATGATTTTGGACCTTTCTCAATCATGTGATAATGGATTCGGGTAAAACTAACTTTTTTTATTAGTTTATATCATTTGATAATTTAGTTGGTAAAACTAAAATTTTTTTAATGAGTTTAATGTTATTTTGTTATCATTTGATAAAGTTGTGCTTCAAATGCCTCATATATATAATAGAAGACACATAAAACTTGTTGTTATTTCATTTGAGATCACATGTGCATTTATCATTCAACATTTAATTCTTGAATTTGATGATTTAAAGTGATTTTGGAACTTTCTCAATCATTTGATAATGGATTCGGGTAAAACTATATTTTTCCTATTATTAGCTTATTCCCTTTGATAATATAGTTGGTAAAACTAAAATTGTTTTTTACTATGAGTTTATTGTTAGTTTGTTATCATTTGATAAATTTGTGCTTCAAAAGTTTCATATATATAATATAAGACACATTCAATGTTGACTTGTTGTTATTTCATTAGAGATCACATGTGCATTTTGCATTTAACATTCAATTCTTGAATTTCATGATTTAAATTGCTTTTGGACTTTTCTCAAGCATTTAATGATGGATTCGGGTAAAACTATATATATCCTATTATTAGTTTATTCCATTTGATAATTTAGTTGGTAAAACTAAAATTGTTTCTTACTATGAGTTTAATGTTATTTTGTTATCAGTTCATAAATTTGTGTATCAAATGTCAAATATATATAATGGAAGACACATTCACTGTTGACTTGTTCTTATTGCATTTGATATCACATGTGCATTTATCATTCAACATTCAATTCTTAAATTTGATGATTTAAAGTGATTATGAACCTTTCTCAATCATTTGATAATGGGTTCGGGTAAAACTAAATTTTTTTATTTTGTTTATTTCATTTGATAATTTAGTTGGTACAACTAAAATCGTTTTTTACTATTAGTTTAATGTTATTTGCTTGTCATTTGAAAAATTTGTGTTTCAAATGTCTCATATATATAAAAAAGACACATTCACTGTACTCTTGTTGTTATTTCATTTGAGATCACATGTGCATTTATCATTCAACATTTAATTCCTGAATTTGATGATTTAAAGTGATTTTGGAACTTTCTCAATCATTTGATAATGGATTCGGGTAAAACTATATTTTTCCTATTATTAGCTTAATCCCTTTGATAATATAGTTGGTACAACTAAAATTGTTTTTTACTATTAATTTAATGTTATTTGCTTGTCATTTAAAAAATTTGTGTTTCAAATGTCTCATATATATAAAAGAAGACACATTCACTGTACTCTTGTTGTTATCATTTGATATCACATGTGCATTTATCATTCAACATTCAATTCTTGAATTCGATGATTTAAAGTGATTTTGGACTTTTCTCAATTATTTGATAATGGATACTGGTAAAACTATACTTTTCCTATTATTAGTTTATTCCATTTGATAATTTAGTTGGTAAAACTAAAATTGTTTCTTACTATGAGTTTAATGTTATTTTGTTATCAGTTCATAAATTTGTGTTTCAAATGTCAAATATATATAATGGAAGACACATTCACTATTGACTTGTTCTTATTTCATTTGATATCACATGTGCATTCAACATTCAATTCTTGAATTTGATGATTTAAAGTGATTTTGGACCTCTCTCAATCATTTGATAATGGGTTCGGGTAAAACTAAATTTTTTTATTTTGTTTATTTTATTTGATAATTTAGATGGTAAAACTAAAATTGTTTTTTACTATAAGTTTAATGTTATTTTGTTATCATTTGCTAAATTTTTGTTTCAAATGTCTAATATATATAATAGATGTAAACTTCACTGTTGACTAGTTCTTATTTCCTTTGATATGACATGTGCTTATATCGTTCAACATTCAATTTTTGAATTTGATGTTTTAATGTGATTTAAGAGTGGATTCGAGTAAAACAAATTTTTTTATTAGTAGTTTATTTCATTTGATAATTTAGTTGGTAAAACTAAAATTGTTTTTTACTATGAGTTTAATGTTATTTTGTTAGCATTTGATAAATTTGTGTTTCAAATGTCGCATATATATAATAGAAGACACATTTACATTTACTTGCTGTTATTTTGTTTGAGATCACATGTGCGTTTATCATTCAACATTCAATTTTTGAATTTAATGATTTAAAATGATTTTGGACCTTTTTCAATCATGTGATAATGGATTCGGGTAAAACTAACTTTTTTTATTAGTTTATATCATTTGATAATTTAGTTGGTGAAACTAAAATTTTTTTAACGAGTTTAATGTTATTTTGTTATCATTTGAAAAATTTGTGTTTCAAATGTCTCATATATATAAAAAAGACACATTCACTGTACTCTTGTTGTTATTTCATTTGATATCACATGTGCATTTATCATTCAACATTCAATTCATGAATTTGATGATTTAAAGTGATTTTGGACCTTTCTTAATCATTTGATAATGGATACGGGTAAAACTATATTTTTCCTATTATTAGTTTATTCCATTTGATAATTTAGTTGGTAAAACTTAAATTGTTTGTTACTATGAGTTTAATGTTATTTTGTTATCATTTGTTAAAGTTGTGCTTCAAATGCCTCATATATACAATAGAAGACACATTCACTGTAGACTTGTTGTTATTTCATTTGAGATCACATGTGCATTTATCATTCAACATTTAATTCTTGAATTTGATGATTTAAAGTGATTTTGGAACTTTCTCAATCATTTGATAATGGATTCGGGTAAAACTATATTTTTCCTATTATTAGCTTTTTCCCTTTGATAATATAGTTGGTACAACTAAAATTGTTTTTTACTATTAATTTAATGTTATTTGCTTGTCATTTGAAAACTTTGTGTTTCAAATGTCTCATATATATAAAAGAAGACACATTCACTGTACTCTTGTTGTTATCATTTGATATCACATGTGCATTTATCATTCAATTCTTGAATTCGATGATTTAAAGTGATTTTGGACTTTTCTCAATTATTTGATAATGGATACTGGTAAAACTATACTTTTCCTATTATTAGTTTATTCCATTTGATAATTTAGTTGGTAAAACTAAAATTGTTTCTTACTATGAGTTTAATGTTATTTTGTTATCAGTTCATAAATTTGTGTTTCAAATGTCAAATATATATAATGGAAGACACATTCACTATTGACTTGTTCTTATTTCATTTGATATCACATGTGCATTTAACATTCAACATTCAATTCTTGAATTTGATGATTTAAAGTGATTTTGGACCTCTCTCAATCATTTGATAATGGGTTCGGGTAAAACTAAATTTTTTTATTTTGTTTATTTTATTTGATAATTTAGATGGTAAAACTAAAATTGTTTTTTACTATAAGTTTAATGTTATTTTGTTATCATTTGCTAAATTTTTGTTTCAAATGTCTAATATATATAATAGATGTAAACTTCACTGTTGACTAGTTCTTATTTCCTTTGATATGACATGTGCTTATATCGTTCAACATTCAATTTTTGAATTTGATGTTTTAATGTGATTTGAGAGTGGATTCGAGTAAAACAAATTTTTTTATTAGTAGTTTATTTCATTTGATAATTTAGTTGGTAAAACTAAAATTGTTTTTTACTATGAGTTTAATGTTATTTTGTTAGCATTTGATAAATTTGTGTTTCAAATGTCGCATATATATAATAGAAGACACATTTACATTTACTTGCTGTTATTTCGTTTGAGATCACATGTGCGTTTATCATTCAACATTCAATTTTTGAATGTAATGATTTAAAATGATTTTGGACCTTTCTCAATCATGTGATAATGGATTCGGGTAAAACTAACTTTTTTTATTAGTTTATATCATTTGA
The DNA here is from genome assembly GCA_956483585.1 of Gymnocheta viridis. Lineage (NCBI taxonomy): Eukaryota > Metazoa > Arthropoda > Insecta > Diptera > Tachinidae > Gymnocheta > Gymnocheta viridis. The sequence goes on along the minus strand of OY101441.1, from coordinate 76,409,027 downwards.
TTATTTAGTTGGTAAAACTAAAATTTTTTTAACGAGTTTAATGTTATTTTGTTATCATTTGATAAAGTTGTGCTTCAAATGCCTCATATATATAATAGAAGACACATAGAACTTGTTGTTATTTCATTTGAGATCACATGTGCATTTATCATTCAACATTTAATTCTTGAATTTGATGATTTAAAGTGATTTTGGAACTTTCTCAATCATTTGATAATGGATTCGGGTAAAACTATATTTTTCCTATTATTAGCTTATTCCCTTTGATAATATAGTTGGTAAAACTAAAATTGTTTTTACTATGAGTTTATTGTTAGTTTGTTATCATTTGATAAATTTGTGCTTCAAAAGTTTCATATATATAATATAAGACACATTCAATGTTGACTTGTTGTTATTTCATTAGAGATCACATGTGCATTTTTCATTTAACATTCAATTCTTGAATTTCATGATTTAAATTGCTTTTGGACTTTTCTCAAGCATTTAATGATGGATTCGGGTAAAACTATATATATCCTATTATTAGTTTATTCCATTTGATAATTTAGTTGGTAAAACTAAAATTGTTTCTTACTATGAGTTTAATGTTATTTTGTTATCAGTTCATAAATTTGTGTTTCAAATGTCAAATATATAATGGAAGACACATTCACTGTTGACTTGTTCTTATTTCATTTGATATCACATGTGCATTTATCATTCAACATTCAATTCTTGAATTTGATGATTTAAAGTGATTATGAACCTTTCTCAATTATTTGATAATGGGTTCGGGTAAAACTAAATTTTTTATTTTGTTTATTTCATTTGATAATTTAGTTGGTACAACTAAAATTGTTTTTTTCTATTAGTTTAATGTTATTTGCTTGTCATTTGAAAAATTTGAGTTTTAAATGTCTCATATATATAAAAAAGATACATTCACTGTACTCTTGTAGTTATTTCATTTGATATCACATGTGCATTTATCATTCAACATTCAATTCATGAATTTGATGATTTAAAGTGATTTTGGACCTTTCTCAATCATTTGATAATGGATACGGGTAAAACTATATTTTTCCTATTATTAGTTTATTCCATTTGATAATTTAGTTGGTAAAACTTAAATTGTTCGTTACTATGAGTTTAATGTTATTTTGTTATCATTTGTTAAAGTTGTGCTTCAAATGCCTCATATATACAATAGAAGACACATTCACTGTAGACTTGTTGTTATTTCATTTGAGATCACATGTGCATTTATCATTCAACATTTAATTCTTGAATTTGATGATTTAAGGTGATTTTGGAACTTTCTCAATCATTTGATAATGGATTCGGGTAAAACTATATTTTTCCTATTATTAGCTTATTCCCTTTGATAATATAGTTGGTACAACTAAAATTGTTTTTTACTATTAATTTAATGTTATTTGCTTGTTATTTGAAAAATTTGGGTTTCAAATGTCTCATATATATAAAAGAAGACACATTCACTGTACTCTTGTTGTTATCATTTGATATCACATGTGCATTTATCATTCAACATTCAATTCTTGAATTCGATGATTTAAAGTGATTTTGGACTTTTCTCAATCATTTGATAATGGATACTGGTAAAACTATACTTTTCCTATTATTAGTTTATTCCATTTGATAATTTAGTTGGTAAAACTAAAATTGTTTCTTACTATGAGTTTAATGTTATTTTGTTATCATTTGATAATTGTGTATTTCAAATGTCTACTATATATAATAGAAGACACATGTTCTTATTTCATTTGAGATCGCATGTGCGTTTATCATTCAACATTCAAAACTTGAAATTGATGATTTAAAGTGAGTTTGGACTTTTCTCAATAATTTGATAATGTATTCGGGTAAAACTAATTTTTTTTATTAGTAATCTATTTCATTTTATAATTTAGATGGTAAAATTAAAATTGTTTTTTACTATAAGTTTAATGTTATTTTGTTATCATTTGCTAAATTTGTGTTTCAAATGTCTAATATATATAATAGATGTAAAATTCACTGTTGACTAGTTCTTATTTCCTTTGAGATGACATGTGCTTATATCGTTCAACATTAAATTTTTGAATTTGATGATTTGACGGCACGTAACATTCTCGCCAAGTAAAGTCGTACTAAATTTGTGATCCGTAATTTTATTTAATTCATTATTAAATACTTCGTGAAAAATATGTGATTTGTATCAAAATATATATTAAAAAAAAAACGCTTTTATAATTCAATAATTTCATATAAAAAAATCAGTTTAAAATTAACAAATGTTAAACATAAACAATATTTTTCTTTAACTCAGTGTTTTACAACAATAACAATTTTATACTTAAAACCAATAATCTCAAAAAGTAAATATAAAAAAACAACTAAGTACAAAGCATAAAAAGAAATTGAAAAATAAAATCTTGAAACATTTATCAACAACAATAATTTCTAACCAGAATATCAATAAGCAATAACAACAATAGTAAAACTCTCTTCTACAAAAACAGTATAAATTAAACTGAATATTGAATTGTGTTGCCAATTAGTTTAAATACTTAATTCCCAATAATTAAATTAAATTCGCTCAATAATGTCGTGTTTAATTAAAAATTGCAAAGCAGCATATGATGATAGAATGCTCTCCTGTTGGTTGTGCCATGGACTTTGCCACTTCAAATGCAGTGGCCTCACTGGGTATGTAGCCGAATCCGTCTCTCAAGATAATGGCCTTCAATGGTGCTGTAATGCGTGCAGAAAAATTGAAGTCAGTTTTTATAGGTTTTTTCAAGGAACAAAAAAACATTTTCTTGAAATTCAAGATGAAATGTCCAAACTTTCCGATCGTATATCCACTTATGGAAAACTTTTTGAAGATTTTCATTCTTTGAATAATTTAAAATCTCCAACGAAACCAACCTCTCCACGGCGAAAATCATCTAGAAAAAATAACAAAGATAAAAATGATGACTCATCAAACGTAATGCAGGCTCAATTAAATTTGAAGGAAACTGATGCAGTCCCTACTTGTTCTACAGCAGCTACTACTTCAGTTGTAAATGCCACTTCTCCTGGAACTTCATCGAATGGTAATTTAGTAGATGAACAAATTTCCAAGACAGATCAAACTCCTAAGACGCTTAAAGTCATCCCTCCTAGGAAAACAATATTTGCTACGCGTTTTGCAATTGACACATCCGTTAATGATGTTAGATTCCACATAAAAACTAAACTTGGTTTGGAATCAAATCAGGAACTATCAAATGATATTCAAATTTTTAGAATTAATGCACGTAATAGAGCTTCTTTTAAAATAATTGTCCCTGATGATCTTTTTGCCCAAATAGTTAATCCGATTTTTTGGCCAAAAAATACTATAGTTCGACAATTTGTTTACCGAGATGATAACAACGTAGTCCTGCCTAAGGCAAATGAGTCAAATTCAAAAAACTAAAATCAAGTATTCCACAAACAAATAACAATCTATCATCGATTTCTATTGTTTATCAAAATGTCAACGGTATGAATACAAAATTAAAATCATTTTATCTCCAAAGCTTTGATCTAGAGCAAAATATAGTTGTGCTAACAGAAACATGGCTACGTAATAAACCTGAAAAAAGAATTCATAATTCGGAAATAATGTGCAGTAAATTTCAAATTTATAGACGTGACAGAGTTGGACAAGATGGCGGTGGTGTTTTAATTGCAGTCTCTTTGTGATAAAAGATATTCAGGACATTGAATTTATATCCACATGTATTAAATTAAAATCAATAAATGTTTTTATTACATGTTCTTACATTCCTCCAGCATCTAATACAAACGTATATGAAAAACACATAAAAGCTATAAAATTCGTAATGAATCTATATAAACCCGGCGACATAATCGTTATTCTTGGTGATTTTAATCTTCCTTACATATCGTGGTACAATACTCCGAACACTAATTACTTAAATTCATCCATAAATTCTGAATTGAGCAATCAATTTTTGGATTCTATTGCTGAATTAGGAATTTTCCAGATAAATAAAACCCAAAATGCATTAGGAAGATTGTTAGACTTAGTGTTTGTCGACCAACCAGAGGATTTTAGCACTCATCGTATTGATCCATTATTAACACCAGAAGATATTTATCACCCTACATTAGAAATTAATCTGTTTATCCAAACTCAAATGTTTAATAAACCTTCCTCAAAAGAAGATAAAGTATTTGACTTCAGGAAAGCAGATTATGTCAAACTAAACAAACTTCTTTCTGAGATAAACTGGTCCCAATTTTGTGTTCTGAATAACTTTTGCCCAGAATATTTTAACAAAATCGTGAAAAAATTTTATGACGAAATCTACAGTTGTTTTAACAAATCCATTCCAAAAGTAATCAGAAAACCATTTAATGGTCCACCTTGGAATTCTAAACAGCTTTCTAGACTCAAAAATCTGAAGAATAAACGTTATAAAAATTATAAAAAATCCGGACTAAATACAGATTATGCCAAATATTCTATTTCAAGAGCTGAATACAACTTAACAAACACGCAATGTTATAATGATTACTTATATAAAGTTAAAAGTAATTTTAAAAGTAATCCAAAATCATTCTATAAATTCGTAAACTCAAAACGTCGTGTAACTGGTTTTCCATCCAAGATGAAATTTGGAGAAATCGAATCATCAAATGATCTGGAAACCTGCGATATGTTTGCTGATTTCTTCTCATCCACGTATTCCAATAATCATATAAACCGTAATTTTATCTATCCATATCCAATTCCTGAAGTTTCATCAATAAATATTCCGGCATTAGATGTATCCACTATAATGAATGCTATTAATAAATTAAAATTTTCCGAAACATATGGCCCAGATGGCGTTCCAAGCTGTGTTCTTAAGAATTGTGTGAATTCATTAAGTATACCATTAACATATTTGTTTAATGTATCGCTTTCTAATGGTTATTTCCCAGATTTCTGGAAAAAATCATTTATTATTCCATTGTTCAAATCAGGAAGTAAATCCAATATAGCCAACTACAGGGGAATTGCTAAGTTAAGTGTTATTCCAAAACTTTTTGAGAAAATAGTGAAAGAAATCCTATTTTACCAAGTGTCATCATATCTTTCCTCATCACAACATGGATTTAGAAAAGGACGTTCCGCAAACACAAATTTATTGGAATTTACAACTGCAGTAATTAGTTCACTGAATTCAGGCATGCAAACTGATACGATATACACTGATTTTAGCAAGGCATTTGATAAAGTAAATCATGACCTTCTGCTATTAAAATTGGACAAGATTGGACTTTCTCCAGTATTCGTAAAGTGGATGTCTACTTACCTTAAGAGCAGACATCAATGCATCTTATATAACAACATAGTGTCGAAAACTATTCCAGTTTTATCCGGTGTTCCACAGGGTAGCCATTTAGGTCCAGTATTATTTCTATTATTCATAAATGATCTACCATCCTGCATAAAACATTCTAGTATTCTGATGTATGCCGATGACGTCAAACTTTTTCTCAGCTATAAAAAATCTTGTTCTCATCTCTTGCTTCAACTTGACTTAAATAATTTTCATCGATGGTGTTACGTTAATCTTTTGGAATTGAATCTGATGAAATGTAAATACATGTTGTTCTATAGACGTAGTCCACAAGTCTGTAGCTATACGATAAGTGATTATCAACTTGAAAAGGTTGATTCTATGCTTGATCTTGGCGTATTACTTGATCATAAGCTATGTTTCAATGCTCACGTTTCTCAAACTGTCAACAAACTGTCTCGTCAGACCTATATTGGAATATTGTTCCGTTGTATGGGATCCACAATATGCGGTCCACATAGATAAGCTAGAATCTGTCCAAAAGCAATTTCTGTTGTTCTGTCTTCGATCCCTCCCATGGAACCCAAACATTAATTTGCCATCTTATGAAAGCCGTTTAGCACTCATCAAACTTCCTACCCTTAAAAGTAGGAGAACTATGTTAAATATGTCATTCATGATAAGCTTATTACATGGGGTAACAATCTCCGAGCTCCTGCTACGCAGGCTTGAATTTATTGTTCCTAATCGTCCTACAAGATGTTATATTCCTTTGAAAATACCGTATTTTTTGACCAACTATGCCAATAATGATCCAGTTCGTAGAATGTGTAACGAATTCAACAACTTTTACGCTTACATTGACTTTTCCTGTAATCCTGATGTAATAAAGAGGAACCTTATTTTACTATTGAATTAATTTATTTTTTTCTTTTTTTTTACTATTTCATGTACATTTAATGTTTTATATTTGTATTTAATTATTTAATTGTACCTACTATGCTTATAGTTTATTCTGTGTATCTATAAAATTTTTGTATTAAAGTCTGCAAGGAATAGACTTTTAAAATAAATAAATAAATAAAAAATGTGATTTGAGAGTGGATTCGGATAAAACAAATTTTTTTATTAGTAGTTTATTTCATTTGATAAAACTAAAATTGTTTTTTACTATGAGTTTAATGTTATTTTGTTAGCATTTGATAAATTTGTGTTTCAAATGTCGGATATATATAATAGAAGACACATTTACGTTTACTTGCTGTTATTTCGTTTGAGATCACATGTGCGTTTATCATTCAACATTCAATTTTTGAATTTAATGATTTAAAATGATTTTGGACCTTTCTCAATCATGTGATAATGGATTCGGGTAAAACTAACTTTTTTATTAGTTTATATCATTTCATAATTTAGTTGGTAAAACTAAAATTTTTTTAATGAGTTTAATGTTATTTTGTTATCATTTGATAAAGTTGTGCTTCAAATGCCTCATATATATAATAGAAGACTCATACAACTTGTTGTTATTTCATTTGAGATCACATGTGCATTTATCATTCAACATTTAATTCTTGAATTTGATGATTTAAAGTGATTTTGGAACTTTCTCAATCATTTGATAATGGATTCGGGTAAAACTATATTTTTCCTATTATTAGTTTACTCCATTTGATAATTTAGTTGGTAAAACTTAAATTGTTTGTTATTATGAGTTTAATGTTATTTTGTTATCATTTGATAAAGTTGTGCTTCAAATGCCTCATATATATAATAAAAGACACATTCACTGTAGACTTGTTGTTATTTCATTTGAGATCACATGTGCATTTATCATTCAGCATTTAATTTTTGAATTTGATGATTTAAAGTGATTTTGGAAGTTTCTCAATCATTTGATAATGGATTCGGGTAAAACTATAGTTTTCCTATTATTAGCTTATTCCTTTTGATAATATAGTTGGTAAAACTAAAATTGTTTTTTACTATGAGTTTATTGTTAGTTTGTTATCATTTGATAAATTTGTGCTTCAAAAGTCTCATATATATAATATAAGACACATTCAATGTTGACTTGTTGTTATTTCATTTGAGATCACATGTGCATTTATCATTCAACATTTAATTCTTGAATTTGATGATTTAAAGTGATTTTGGAACTTTCTCAATCATTTGATAATGGGTTCGGGTAAAACTAAATTTTTTTATTTTGTTTATTTCATTTGATAATTTAGTTGGTACAAGTAAAATTGTTTCTTATTATGAGTTTAATGTTGTTTTGTTATCAGTTCATAAATTTGTGTTTCAAATGTCAAATATATATAATGGAAGACACATTCACTGTTGACTTGTTCTTATTTCATTTGATATCACATGTGCATTTATCATTCAACATTCAATTCTTGAATTTGATGATTTAAAGTGATTTTGGACCTTTCTCAATCATTTAATAATGGGTTCGGGTAAAACTAAATTTTTTTATTTTGTTTATTTCATTTGATAATTTAGTTGGTACAACTAAAATTGTTTCTTACTATGAGTTTCATGTTATTTTGTTATCAGTTCATAAACTTGTGTTTCAAATGTCAAATATATACTATGGAAGACACATTCACTATTGACTTGTTCTTATTTCATTTGATATCACATGTGCATTTATCATTCAACATTCAATTCTTGAATTTGATGATTTAAAGTGATTTTGGACCTTTCTCAATCATTTGATAATGGGTTCGGGTAAAACTAAATTTTTTTATTTTGTTTATTTCATTTGATAGTTTAGTTAGTACAACTAAAATTGTTTTTTACTATTAATTTAATGTTATTTGCTTGTTATTTGAAAAATTTGTGTTTCAAATGTCTCATATATATAAAAAAGACACATTCACTGTACTCTTGTTGTTATTTCATTTGATATCACATGTGCATTTATCATTCAACATTCAATTCTTGAATTTGATGATTTAAAGTGATTTTGGACTTTTCTCAATCATTTGATAATGGATGCTGGTAAAACTATACTTTTCCTATTATTAGTTTATTCCATTTGATAATTTAGTTGGTAAAACTAAAATTGTTTTTTACAATGAGTTTAATGTTATTTTATTATCATTTGATAAATTTGGTTTTCAAATGTCGCATATATATAATGGAAGACACATTTACGTTTACTTGTTGTTATTTCGTTTGAGATCACATGTGCGTTTATCATTCAACATTCAAAACTTGAAATTGATGATTTAAAGTGAGTTTGGACTTTTCTCAATAATTTGATAATGGATTCGGGTAAAACTAATTTTTTTTAGTAGTCTATTTCATTTGATAATTTAGATGGTAAAAGTAAAATTTTTTTTTACTATAAGTTTAATGTTATTTTGTTATCATTTGCTAAATTTGTGTTTCAAATGTCTAATATATATAATAGATGTAAAATTCACTGTTGACTAGTTCTTATTTCCTTTGAGATGACATGTGCTTATATCGTTCAACATTCAATTTTTAAATTTGATGTTTTAATGTGATTTGAGAGTGGATTCTGATAAAACAAATTTTTTATTAGTAGTTTATTTCATTTGATAAAACTAAAATTGTTTTTTAATATGAGTTTAATGTTATTTTGTTAGCATTTGATAAATTTGTGTTTCAAATGTCGCATAATAGAAGACACATTTACGTTTACTTGCTGTTATTTCGTTTGAGATCACATGTGCGTTTATCATTCAACATTAAATTTTTGAATTTAATGATTTAAAATGATTTTGGACCTTTCTCAATCATGTGATAATGGATTCGGGTAAAACTATATTTTTCCTATTATTAGTTTACTCCATTTGATAATTTAGTTGGTAATACTTAAATTGTTTGATACTATGAGTTTAATGTTATTTTGTTATCATTTGATAAAGTTGTGCTTCAAATGCCTCATATATATAATAAAAGACACAGTCACTGTAGACTTGTTGTTATTTCATTAGAGATCACATGCGGATTTTTCATTTAACATTCAATTCTTGAATTTCATGATTTAAATTGCTTTTGGACTTTTCTCAAGTATTTAATGATGGATTCGGGTAAAACTTTGTATATCATATTATTAGTTTATTCCATTTGATAATTTAGTTGGTAAAACTAAAATTGTTTTTTACAATGAGTTTAATGTTATTTTGATATCATTTGATAAATTTGTGTTTCAAATGTCTCATATATATAATAGAAGATACATTCACTGTTGACTTTTTTTAACTTAGACAAGCACACAGGGGATGACCCCTACATATGCAATGCATTGTGCCGGACTGTTGACTTGTTCTTATTTCATTTGAGATCGCATGTGCGTTTATCATTCAACATTCAAAACTTGAAATTGATGATTTAAAGTGAGTTTGGACTTTTCTCAATAATTTGATAATGTATTCGGGTAAAACTAATTTTTTTTATTAGTAATCTATTTCATTTGATAATTTAGATGGTAAAACTAAAATTGTTTTTTACTATAAGTTTAATGTTATTTTGTTATCATTTGCTAAATTTGTGTTTCAAATGTCTAATATATATAATAGATGTAAAATTCACTGTTGACTAGTTCTTATTTCTTTTGAGATGACATGTGCTTATATTGTTCAACATTAAATTTTTGAATTTGATGTTTTAATGTGATTTGAGAGTGGATTCGGATAAAACAAATTTTTTTATTAGTAGTTTATTTCATTTGATAAAACTAAAATTGTTTTTTACTATGAGTTTAATGTTATTTTGTTAGCATTTGATAAATTTGTGTTTCAAATGTCGAATATATATAATAGAAGACACATTTACGTTTACTTGCTGTTATTTCGTTTGAGATCACATGTGCGTTTATCATTCAACATTCAATTTTTGAATTTAATGATTTAAAATGATTTTGGACCTTTCTCAATCATGTGATAATGGATTCGGGTAAAACTAACTTTTTTATTAGTTTATATCATTTGATAATTTAGTTGGTAAAACTCAAATTTTTTTAAAGAGTTTAATGTTATTTTGTTATCATTTGATAAAGTTGTGCTTCAAATGCCTCATATATATAATAGAAGACTCATACAACTTGTTGTTATTTCATTTGAGATCACATGTGCATTTATCATTCAACATTTAATTCTTGAATTTGATGATTTAAAGTGATTTTGGAACTTTCTCAATCATTTGATAATGGATTCGGGTAAAACTATATTTTTCCTATTATTAGTTTACTCCATTTGATAATTTAGTTGGTAAAACTTAAATTGTTTGTTATTATGAGTTTAATGTTATTTTGTTATCATTTGATAAAGTTGTGCTTCAAATGCGTCATATATATAATAAAAGACATATTCACTGTAGACTTGTTGTTATTTCATTTGAGATCACATGTGCATTTATCATTCAACATTTAATTTTTGAATTTGATGATTTAAAGTGATTTTGGAAGTTTCTCAATCATTTGATAATGGATTCGGGTAAAACTATAGTTTTCCTATTATTAGCTTATTCCCTTTGATAATATAGTTGGTAAAACTAAAATTGTTTTTTTACTATGAGTTTATTGTTAGTTTGTTATCATTTGATAAATTTGTGCTTCAAAAGTCTCATATATATAATATAAGACACATTCAATGTTGACTTGTTGTTATTTCATTAGAGATCACATGTGCATTTTTCATTTAACATTCAATTCTTGAATTTCATTATTTAAAGTGATTTTGGACCTTTCTCAATCATTTGATAATGGGTTCGGGTAAAACTAAATTTTTTTACTTTGTTTTTTTCATTTGATAATTTAGTTGGTACAAGTAAAATTGTTTCTTATTATGAGTTTAATGTTGTTTTGTTATCAGTTACTAAATTTGTGTTTCAAATGTCAAATATATATAATGGAAGACACATTCACTGTTGACTTGTTCTTATTTCATTTGATATCACATGTGCATTTATCATTCAACATTCAATTCTTGAATTTGATGATTTAAAGTGATTTTGGACCTTTCTCAATCATTTGATAATGGGTTCGGGTAAAACTAAATTTTTTTATTTTGTTTATTTCATTTGATAATTTAGTTGGTACAACTAAAATTGTTTCTTACTATGAGTTTCATGTTATTTTGTTATCAGTTCATAAACTTGTGTTTCAAATGTCAAATATATATTATGGAAGACACATTCACTATTGACTTGTTCTTATTTCATTTGATATCACATGTGCATTTATCCTTTAACATTCAATTTATAAATATGATGATTTAAAGTGATTTTGGACCTTTCTCAATCATTTGATAATAGATTCGGGTAAGACAAAATTTTTTATTATTACTTTATTTCATTTGATAATTTAGTTGGTAAAACTAAAATTATTTTTTACTATGAGTTTAATGTTATTTTGTTATCATTTGATAATTTTGTGTTTCAAATGTCTCATATATATAATAGAAGATACATTCACTGTTGACTTTTTTTAACTTAGACAAGCACACAGGGGATGACCCCTACATATGCAATGCATTGTGCCGGAACTATGAAAATTGGTTATGGGAAGGAGGATAGAGGGAGTAGTGTTTGTGGACGTTCAATTTGAATTTTACCACACTGAAAGTAACAGGAAAGACCTCTGCAGGAAGTTTATTCCACATGCGAACTGTTCGGCTAAAGAATGAATTTTCTCTGTAATGTGTAGTGAGATCCACTGGCATATCAACCACAAATGGATGCGCTCTTAACGAAGAACGTGTTGTTCGTACCAATGAAATAAGAACAAGTCAACAGTGAATGTGTCTTCCATTATATATATTTGACATTTGAAACACAAATTTATGAACTGATAACAAAATAACATTAAACTAATATTAAAAAACAATTTTAGTTGTACCAACTAAATTATCAAATGAAATAAACAAAATAAAAAAATTTAGTTTTACCCGAACCCATTATCAAATAATTGAGAAAGGGCCAAAATCACTTTAAATCATCAAATTCAAGAATTGAATGTTGAATGATAAATGCACATGTGATATCAAATGAAATAAGAACAAGTCAATAGTGAATGTGTCTTCCATAATATATATTTGACATTTGAAACACAAGCTTATGAACTGATAACAAAATAACATGAAACTCATAGTAAGAAACAATTTTAGTTGTACCAACTAAATTATCAAATGAAATAAACAAAATAAAAAAATTTAGTTTTACCCGAACCCATTATCAAATGATTGAGAAAGGTCCAAAATCACTTTAAATCATCAAATTCAAGAATTGAATGTTGAATGATAAATGCACATGTGATATCAAATGAAATAAGAACAAGTCAACAGTGAATGTATCTTCTATTATATATATGAGACATTTGAAACACAAAATTATCAAATGATAACAAAATAACATTAAACTCATAGTAAAAAATAATTTTAGTTTTACCAACTAAATTATCAAATGAAATAAAGTAATAATAAAAAATTTTGTCTTACCCGAATCTATTATCAAATGATTGAGAAAGGTCCAAAATCACTTTAAATCATCATATTTATAAATTGAATGTTAAAGGATAAACGCACATATGATCACCAATGAAATAAGAACAAGTCAACAATGAATGTGTCTTCTATTAAATATATTAGACATTTAAAAGACAAATTTATCAAATGATAACAAAATAAAAATAAACTCATAGTAAAAAAAATTTAGTTTTACCAACTAAATTATCAAATAACTAATAATAAAAAAATTTAGTTTTACCTATTATCAAATAATTGAGAAAGGTCCAAAATCACTTTAAATCATCAAATTTAAGAATTGAATGTTGAATGATAGACGCACATGTGATCAGAAAAGGAATAAGAACAAGTCAACAGTGAATGTGTCTTCTGTTATATATATTAGACATTGGAATTTATTAATTAGATACTAACTATGGTTCACATAAAGATTTCAATAATGAATTGAAATTTTATAATAGTAACATCAACTAATTAATCAATATTCTCAAATATTGGAGAATATTGATCCCCATCCTCTATTTTTTCCATCAATTAGTTGATGTTACTATTATAAAATTTCAATTCATTATTGAAATCTTTATGTGAACCATAGTTAGTATCTAATTAATTTATTCAAATTCGATCGTGCATTTTTGAATTAAAATCACATTTATAGAAAAATCCATATGTTTATACATTCAATTACTTTATTTTTTAAAGGAAGTGCTTGTGTTTAACTGATGCCTAAGAAAAAATTTCTCCGACTTTTTGTATAAAACTAGAGATATTTACTTCATATATTGCTCTAATATATGTATAATGTATATACATTGATTGTATCCTCATTCACATGCTTTTACATGTAGAAGTATAAAAATCTTCAAAACATAACCTATTTATGCTTCTCTTTGTTTCATGTTTCACTTAAATCAATATAAGTTAAATATTTCTTATTAATTATCAAATCATATTAGGATTTTTGTTTTGCTTTTAAATTTATTTAATTCTATATGTACTCGTGTGTGTGATCCTTTTTTAAATAAAATTTCAGTAAAATTTTTTTAAGAATTTCTTAATGAATAATAAGGATTATCAAGCTGTATCACAATCTCTTCACTAAAGATTATGCTATGGAATTTTCTAGAGGAAAAAAGACTTCTTAATGTACGGTGCTATTCTTCAACTCAATGATAAAACAAAATGGAGATATTAGTGCTGTCTGTGGTACTTTGATGGCTATCAGGTTGGTGGTGAAAATATGTACATATATTCACTGTTTTTGGTATGAGTATATGTAAATGTGATAAATATTATAAATATTCACCATACATAATTAAAGAAATAATATTAAACTAATAAAATATTAAAAAGTAGAATAATATTAAAAATCTTTTTTTTATTTTTATGATGTTTTAGGTAATCTAGAAAAAGGTTTGTATGAACGAACACTGATTAGTGCTATTTAAAAAAAACAATTATCTATATTTTCTTTAAAAATAATCCATATTGAATGCATTTTGTTTTAGTATTTCAATTTAATATTAATTTACGTTGTTTCATGTTTTAAATGTTTTCTGCATAAAATGATAAATCATATTGATAATCGTACCATATTGCTGCATAATCTAAGTCTATTTCTAATATGTATGCAAATACTCGACCATACCAACATAATCTAAATCGGAACTTTAAAAAATGATCAAACCATTCAAAGTTATTCTATGGTAGGTAATGAGAGATATCATATCCGTATAAGTGGTTTACATCTAAATAAATTAGATACATATGTTTTTTTTGTGCAACTATAGAGTCCGCCATCTACCGTTTTTTTTAAGTAGAGCTTATAGAAGACACATTCACGTTTACTTGCTGTTATTTCATTTGAGATCACATGTGCGTTTATCATTCAACATATAATTTTTAATTTGATGATTAAAGTGATTTTGGAGCTCTTTCAATCCTGTGATATTGGATTCGGGTAAAACTAATTTTTTTTTATTAGTTTATTTCATTTGATAATTTAGTTGGTAAAACTAAAATTGTTTTTTACTATGAGTTTAATGTTATTTTGTTATCATTTGATAAATTTGTGTTTCAAATGTCTCATATATATAATAGAAGAAACATTAAATGCTGACTTGTTGTTATTTCATTTGAGATCACATGTGCGTTTATCATTCAACATTCAATTTTTGAATTTGATAATTTAAAATGATTTTGGACCTGTCTGAATCATGTGATAATGGATTCGGTTAAAACTAATTTTTTATTATTAGTTTATTTCATTTGATATGTGCGTTTATCATTCAACATTCAATTTTTCATTTTGATGATTTAAAATGATTTCTGACCTTTCTCAATTATTTGATAATGGATTCGGGTAAAACTATATTTTTTTATTATTAGTTTATTTCATTTGATAGTTTAGTTTGCAAAACTAAAATTGTTTTTACTATGAGTTTAATGTTATTTTGTTATCATTTGATAAATTTGTGTTTCAAATGTCAAATAGAAGACAAAATCACTGTTGACTTGTTCTTATTTCATTTGAGATCACATTTGCGTTTATCATTCAACATATAATTTATAATTTGATGATTAAAGTGATTTTGGATCTTTTTCAATCTTGTGATATTAGATTCGGGTAAAACTAAATATTTTTTATTAGTTTATTTCATTTGATAATTTAGTTGGTAAAACTAAAATTGTTTTTAACTATGAGTTTAATACTATTTTGTTATCATTTAATAAATTTGTGTTTCAAATGTCTCATATATATAATAGAAAACACATTCACTGTTGACTTTTTCTTATTTCATTAGAAATCACATGTGCGCTTATCATTTAACATTCAATTTTTGAATTTGATGATTTAAAGTGATTTTGGACTTTTCTCAATCATTTGATAGTGGATTCGGGTAACACTAAATTTTTTATTATTATTAGTAAGTCGGTAATTGTTTTTTACTACGAGTTTAATGTTTCTTTCTTGTCATTTGATAAATTTGTGTTTCAAATGTCAAATATATATAATGGAAGACACATTCACTGTTGACTTGTTCTTATTTCATTTGTGATCACATTTGCGTTTATCATTCTACATTCAAAACTTGAATTTAATGATTTAAAGTGATTTTGGACCTTTCTCAATCATTTGATATTATATTCGGGTAAAAATAATTTTTTGTGTTATTAGTGTATTTCATTTGATAATTTAGTTGGTAAAACTAAAATTGTTTTTTACTATGATTAATGTTATTTTGTTACCATGTGATAAATTTGTGTTTCAAATGTCGCATATATATAATAGAAAACACATTCACTGTTGACTTTTTCTTATTTCATTAGAGATCAATTGTGCGCTTATCATTTAACATTCAATTTTTGAATTTGATGATTTAAAGTGATTTTGGACTTTTCTCAATCATTCGATAGTGGATTCGGGTAAAACTAAATTTTTTTTATTAGTAGTTCATTTCATTTGATAATTTAGTTGGTAAGTCTGTAATTGTTATTTACTACGAGTTTAATGTTTCTTTCTTGTCATTTGATAAATTTGTGTTTTAAATGTCTCATATATATAATAGAAGATATATTCACTGTTTGCGTGTTCTTATTTCATTTGAGATCCCATGTGCGTTTATCATTCAACATAAAATTTTTAATTTGATGATTAAAGTGATTTTGGATCTTTTTCAATCTTGTGATATTGGATTCGGGTAAAACTAAATTTTTTTATTAGTTTATTTCATTTGATAATTTAGGTGGTAAAACTAAAATTATTTTTAACTATGAGTTTAATATTATTTTGTTATCATTTGATAAATTTGTGTTTCAAAGTTCACATATATATAATAGAATAAACATTAACTGTTGACTTGTTCTTATTTCATTAAGATCACTTATGCGTTTATCATTCAACATTCAAATCTTGAATTTGAGATTTAAAGTGATTTTGGAACTTTCTCAACCATATGATAATAGAGTTGGAAACAATAAAATTGTTTTTTACTATGAGTTTAATGTTATTTTGTTATCATTTGATAAATTTGTGTTTCAAATATCGCATATATATAATAGAAGACACATTCACGTTGACTTGTTCTTATTTCATTTGTGATCTCATTTGCGTATATCATTCAGCATTCAATTCTTGAATTTGATGATTTAAAATGATTTTGAACCTTTCCCAATCATGTGATAATGGATTCGGGTAAAACTAACTTTTTTATTAGTTTATTTCATTTGATAACTTAGTTGGTAAAACTAAAATTGTTTGTTACTATGAGTTTAATGTTATTTTGTTATCATTAGATAAATTTGTGCTTCAAATGTCTCATATATATAATAGAAGACACATTAACTGGTGACTTGGTGTTATTTCATTTGAGATCACATGTGCATTTATCATTCAACATTCAATTCTTGAATTTGATGATTTAAACTGATTTTGGAACTTTCTCAATCATTTGATAATGGATTAGGGTAAAACTATATTTTTCCTATTATTAGCTTATTCCATTTGATAATTTAGTTGGTAAAACTAAAATTGTTTTTTACTATGAGTTTAATATTATTTTTTTATCATTTGATAAATTTGTGTTTTAAATGTCTCATATATATAATAGAAGATATATTCACTGTTTGCGTGTTCTTATTTCATTTGAGATCCCATGTGCGTTTATCATTCAATATTCAAAACATGAATTTGATGATTTAAAGTGATATTGTACTTTTCTCAATAATTTGATACTGGATTCGGGTAAAACTAACTTTTTTATTAGTTTATTTCATTTGATAACTTAGTTGGTAAAACTAAAATTGTTTTTACTATGAGTTTAATGTTATTTTGTTATCATTTGATAAATTTGTGTTTCAAATGTCAAATAGAAGACAAAATCACTGTTGACTTGTTCTTATTTCATTTGAGATCACATGTGCGTTTATCATTCAACATATAATTTTTAATTTGATGATTAAAGTGATTTTGGATCTTTTTCAATCTTGTGATATTGGATTCGGGTAAAACTAATTTTTTTTATTAGTTTATTTCATTTGATAATTTAGTTGGTAAAACTAAAATTGTTTTTAACTATGAGTTTAATATTATTTTGTTATCATTTGATAAATTTGTGTTTCAAATGTCTCATATATATAATAGAAAACACATTCACTGTTGACTTTTTCTTATTTCATTAGAGATCACATGTGCGCTTATCATTTAACATTCAATTTTTGAATTTGATGACTTAAAGTGATTTTGGACTTTTCTCAATCATTTGATAGTGGATTCGGGTAACACTAAATTTTTTATTATTATTAGTAATTCGGTAATTGTTTTTTACTACGAGTTTAATGTTTCTTTCTTGTCATTTAATAAATTTGTGTTTCAAATGTCAAATATATATAATGGAAGACACATTCACTGTTGACTTGTTCTTATTTAATTTGTGATCACATTTGCGTTTATCATTCAACATTCAAAACTTGAATTTAATGATTTAAAGTGATTTTGGACCTTTCTCAATCATTTGATATTATATTCGGGTAAAAATAATTTTTTGTGTTATTAGTGTATTTCATTTGATAATTTGGTTGGTAAAACTTAAATTATTTTTTACTATGAGTTTAATGTTATTTTGTTATCATGTGATAAATTTGTGTTTCAAATGTCTCATATATATAATATAAGACACATTCACTGTTGACTTGTTCTTATTTCATTTGAGATCACATGTGCGTTTATCATTCAACATATAATTTTTAATTTGATGATTAAAGTGATTTTGGATCTTTTTCAATCTTGTGATATTGGATTCGGGTAAAACTAAATTTTTTTTATTAGTTTATTTCATTTGATAATTTAGTTGGTAAAACTAAAATTGTTTTTAACTATGAGCAAAATATTATTTTGTTATCATTTGATAAATTTGTGTTTCAAATGTCTCATATATATATATTAGAAAACACATTCACTGTTGACTTTTTCTTATTTCATTAGAGATCACATGTGCGCTTATCATTTAACATTCAATTTTTGAATTTGATGATTTAAAGTGATTTTGGACTTTCCTCAATTATTCGATAGTGGATTAGGGTAACACTAAATTTTTTTTATTAGTAGTTCATTTCATTTGATAATTTAGTTGGTAAGTCGGTAATTGTTTTTTACTACGAGTTTAATGTTTCTTTCTTGTCATTTGATAAATTTGTATTTCAAATGTCAAATATATATAATGGAAGACACATTCACTGTTGACTTGTTCTTATTTCATTTGAGATCACATGTGCATTTATCATTCAACATTCAATTCTTGAATTTGATGATTTAAAGTGATTTTGGAACTTTCTCAATCATTTGATAATGGATTCGGGTAAAACTATATTTTTTATTATTAGTTTATTTCATTTGATAGTTTAGTTTGCAAAACTAAAATTGTTTTTACTATGAGTTTAATATTATTTTGTTATCATTTGATAAATTTTTGTTTTTGTGTGAATGTTGAATGATAAATGCACATGTGATCTCAAATGAAATAACAACAAGTCACCAGTTAATGTGTCTTCTATTATATATATGAGACATTTGAAGCACAAATTTATCAAATGATAACAAAATAACATTAAACTCATAGTAACAAACAATTTTAGTTTTACCAACTAAGTTATCAAATGAAATAAACTAATAAAAAAGTTAGTTTTACCCGAATCCATTATCACATGATTGGGAAAGGTTCAAAATGATTTTAAATCATCAAATTCAAGAATTGAATGCTGAATGATAAACGCATAAGTGATCTTAATGAAATAAGAACAAGTCAACAGTTAATGTTTATTCTATTATATATGTGAACTTTGAAACACAAATTTATCAAATGATAAGAAAATAATATTAAACTCATAGTAAAAACAATTTTAGTTTTGCAAACTAAACTATCAAATGAAATAAACTAATAATAAAAAAAATATAGTTTTACCCGAATCCAGTATCAAATGATTGAGAAAAGTACAATATCACTTTAAATCATCAAATTCATGTTTTGAATATTGAATGATAACGCACATGGGATCTCAAATGAAATAAGAACACGCAAACAGTGAATATATCTTCTATTATATATATGAGACATTTAAAACACAAAATAAATGCACATGTGATGTCAAATGAAATAACAACAAGTCACCAGTTAATGTGTCTTCTATTATATATATGAGACATTTGAAGCACAAATTTATCAAATGATAACAAAATAACATTAAACTCATAGTAACAAATAATTTTAGTTTTACCAACTAAGTTATCAAATAAAATAAACTAATAAAAAAGTTAGTTTTACCCGAATCCATTATCACATGATTGGGAATGGTTCAAAATCATTTTAAATCATCAAATTCAAGAATATAATGCTGAATGATAAACGCAAATGAGATCACAAATGAAATAAGAACAAGTCAACGTGAATGTGTCTTCTATTATATAAGTTAACACAGTAGCAACAACTATTTCACAAGCCACCTAACACAGTAGCAACCACAACAACAACAACAATTATAAATATTTCCACAAACACAACAGCCAATAAACGTGTCAACTTTAAAATAGCAATGCTAGCGAATTCCAGCAAAGTAACGGGAGCCACACGAGCCGTTATAATATTTCGATGGGAAATTACAAAATCATCAACTCCGTTCCGTCGATGGGAATATGCAAGATCAACAAATACGCTGCACGCGCGACCGTAAGTTGGTGGGAAAATGCAACAAGTTAATTTTAATAAAATGAATTGTATTTTGTAAAGCATTTGCAGTCGGTTTTAGGCATTAATCAAATAAAGAACATTACTATTAATCTGTCGGATTAATAGTAATAATAATTTTTTTTAAAAAATCGTTCTTTGAAACTTTAATTGGCGCCCGAGCAGGGACCCTCAGAAAAAAGGGTCCTTTGTCGTAATAAGTGTAATAAATCGTGGAAATAGTGCGCCTTAGTAGTCTTTCCTAAAAGACAAAAGGGAGGTCCTCTTAAGGATCAGCGGCCGCGATATAAAAAAGTGTAATAGATCGTGGAAATAGTGCGCCTTAGTAGTCTTTCCTAAAAGACAAAAGGGAGGTCCTCTTAAGGATCAGCGGCCTCGATATAAAACAAAAAAGAACAATTAGAAAAATAAGTAAATTTTTTTTAAGTGAACATTGAACATAAATTTTAAACAAAAATAAATAAACATTGAAAGAATTTTATTAAATGAAAGTAAATAAATTAACATCCGAAAATTTAAATTAAAAAACAAAAAATGAACATTGAATAAAAATTTTTAATAAAATAAATAAAGTTTAATTAATAAATGAACATTCTAAATATGAAAAGTGAACATTGGGAAAAAATTTTTTTTAACAAGTTGAATTCGTTTAAGTGAACATTAAACAACGTCGTTTAAATATTGAAAATATAACTAAACGAACATTAAAATTTTTTTTTTAAAGTGAAAAATGTTTTAAGAACAAAATTAAGAAAAAATAATGAAGAGAATTTTAACGAAAGGCATAAGAATAAATTTTAAAACTAAAACTTACATAAGAACAAAAATTTTTTTTACAATAACTAGAAAAAGTACAACACTAGCTGTGTTTGCGCCTGAACTTTAAAAAAAAGACATTAAACAAGAAAATAGTAAAAACAAATTTAAAAAAAAAGTAATTCCTCATTAAGGAAAAAAGTAAATAAAAAAAATCCTAGTAAAAAAGAACACGAAATAAGAACAAATTAAGTGAAACACTTCTCAGTAATTAAGTGACAAGGACATAAATAAAGTGTTGTGAATCCTGAACTATAGACACAAATAATCTTGGGAAAACATCGTAAACAAATACCAGAACAGCATTCAACAAGAAGCAGCATGTTCCTGACATCAAGTTTTATGTAAGATTATTTTTTATTTATCTATAATTATTATACTTAGTATTAGTGACTCCTTATTTTCAAAAATCCATTAAAAAGAGAAAGAATATTTTATTACGTCCTTGACATTATCATTAGTGTAGAATCAAGTAAAAATTTAAATTTTGATTGCTAAAAATAATTAACCATTTCCAATGCCTGACGAAACTATTGATCAACTGACAGAGCGACTTAATAGGACGCTGACACTGACACAGACCACGGCTTCGGGTTCAGACTTGGCACGGACCTCGGGACTTACCGAATTACAGAAACGGGAATTAAGGGAAATCATTAGGGAAACTTTACAGACACCGCAGGGTGGCGAACTGGACAATGAGGTGGACCAGCCAATAGGGCAACTGACAGCGACATTGGGGGAATTAGATAGAGTACCCGATATTGTTAGATCCTTAAGGGAATTCTCCGGTACCATCGGGGAATTCAATTCCTGGAGGAAATCGGTGGACAGAGTGTTGGAATTATACGAATCACAAAAGGGAACGGGGCGATATTATGCCATTCTTCATACCATACGCACGAAAATTACGGGCGAAGCGGACACGGCACTTGAGTCCTATAGAACACCGCTGGACTGGCCGAGAATAAAAAAATGCCTTATGATGCATTACTCGGACAAGAGGGATATTGGTACTTTAGAGTATCAAATGACTGCCCTCTGCCAGGGTTACAGGTCGATAACAGAATTTTACCAAGTCGTCTACCAACATCTCTCTTTGATCCTGGATAAAGTTGCCTGTCTAGACATTTATGAGGGAAGCTTAAGAGTAATGACCAATACCTATAGGGACAAAGCACTTGATACCTTCGTGAGAGGGCTAAATGGAGACTTACCGAGACTCCTTAGCGTCCGGGAACCGTCATCACTCCCACAGGCTTTGCACATTTGTTTGAAGTTGGACAACATGACATTCCGTCGGAACTACGCTAACGGTCAGTTAGCTAGGAATAACGTACAAAAAGATCGCATTGGTACAAACGTGTACTCGGGAAATAAATTAAGATTTTATCCGGAACTGGCACATATGAGTGGCAGAACTCTTCCTAGACCACCATTATCACCCCGGAATATGACAACACCAAACTATAACCAAAATACTAACTGGCGGCCAGCAAATAATCAAAATTGGACACCAAGACCCCAGCAAAACCAGATGAGCCAACCAAGGCCCTCATACCAACAAATAAACAATCAACAGCCATCATCAGGATACGAACCAATGGACGTGGACCGATCAATACAAACACGCCAAGTAAATTATATGAACAGACCGCAGAATGCAGCGTTCAAGAGACCGCCTACAGTATCCATCCAAGCCCCACAAAATAAAATGAAGAGAAACTTCCACGTAACAGCGGACAACGGAAATGAGGTCCAACAGCCACCCCAGGAATTTATTAATGGCTATGACAAGGAAGGTGCTATTGGAGGGGTACCTGACATAGAAGAATATTATAGGGAGGTCGAAGACAACGAACAATGTTATAGGGACACCACATACGAACTCCCTGAATATGATCCTTTGGAGAATCCACAGACCGACGCCCTCGTAGACCTTAATTTTTTTGGTTAAACAGTTCCTCGTTGCCATACTTTCAGGCCAGGACGGGGAACGGACAGACACCTAAAATTTTAATAGATACAGGTAGCAATAAGAATTACATAAAACCCCAGTTAGCAGTTAACCCAAAATTAAATCAGGAGAAATTTAGTGCAAATTCAGTCGCGGGAAATGTCCAAATAACTCATCATGTAGTGGGTTGCATGTTCGGAATAAACGATATTCCAATGAAATTTTATGTCCTACCGGGACTGAAGACCTTTGATGCAATCTTAGGTCATGATTGCCTTAAACAACTATCGGCAGTTATTCACACTTCCGAGAATTATATGACTGTACAAGGTAACAGGAGAATTCAGCTTTTCCAACACATTGCACAGGACGTTAATAATATTGAATTGAGAACCGAACACTTGTCCGAGTATCAGAAAAACTCTCTGGAACATACAGTGGCTAGACACAGAAATCTATTCGCGGATCCAGATGAAAGCCTTACGTACACGACTAGGGTCGTGGGCGAGATAAGAACCACAACCAACACACCAACATATTCAAAGAATTACCCTTATGTAATGGCCCTAAGGGGGGTTGTAGAGGAGGAAATCGCCAGACTACTAAGGGACAAGATAATTAGGCCATCGCGTTCTCCATATAATTCACCCATTTGGGTAGTCCCAAAAAAACAGGATGCATCTGGAAGAGAGAAATATAGGGTTGTAGTGGATTTCAGGAAGCTTAACTCAATAACTATTCCTGATAAGTATCCCATACCAGAAATAAATGACGTTCTTTCTCATCTCGGTGGGAACAAATATTTCACGGTGATCGACTTGAAAAGCGGATTCCACCAAATACCTATCAGGGAGGAAGATATAGAAAAAACTGCTTTCTCCGTCAACAACGGAAAGTATGAATTTATGCGCTTACCGTTTGGATTAAGGAATGCTCCGGCTATATTTCAACGCGCCCTTGACGACATCTTAAGGGAGCATATCGGGCGGATATGCTACGTCTACATAGACGATATTATTATAATCAGCCGAAATTAAACGCTACACCAGTACCGAGCTATCCTGGTCAAATAATCCACATTGACATTTTTTCAACCGACAGGAAAATAGTCCTAACAGCTCTCGATAAATTTTCAAAATATGCACAGACCAGAATTTTACAGGGAAAATCGATAGAGGATGTTAGGAGACCGTTAAGGGATATTCTTTTCTTCTACGGAGTCCCCAAAACCATTGTTATGGACAATGAGAAATCCCTGAATTCTGCCTCGATACTGTTTATGATGAAGGATGAACTGGGAATAGAGGTATTTACAACACCACCCTATAGAAGTGAGGCCAATGGACAAATCGAAAGATTCCATTCAACATTGGCCGAGATCATGAGATGTATTAAGGACGAGGGAATTTGTAGGGACTTCGAGGAGCTTCTGGAACGATCAGTGAACGAATATAACCACTCTATTCACTCAACGATAGGGAAGAAGCCCGTTGATTTGTTTTTTGGGAGAACTGTAGACTTCTCGCCGGGAAGTTACGAGCGAACAAGGAACGACAACATGGCGAAACTGAAACGAAAACAGGAAAAAGATTTAGAATACCATAATAAGAACAAGAGGGAAATAAAACGATACATACCTGGACAGGAAATTTTTGTAAGGGTTAACAATAGACTTGGTACGAAATTGACCGAGAAATTCAAACGGGAACTGGTGAAGGAAGATAGACACACTACTATAGTAACCGAGAGTGGGAGAATCGTACACAAGAAACACATAAGGAACTAATTTTTAATATACTTTATTACAGGTTTATTTGGATGTTCGCACTTTCTAGGGGCGAGTTCCAGATAATGGATTACTCAAATTCTAGATTAGTCGTGATCAGTACGGGTTCAGCGAAGATACAGACTGGCATATTTAAACTTATCCACATAATTAATTTGGGGGAATACGAGGACCTGATACGTAATTTGGAAAACGGTATTAACCTTAACAAAAATACTGACAATCGACTATTACCTTACCTATCCTACTCCATATCCCAAATGAGATCATGTCTATCCAGACTAAAATCTAAGACAAAGACGAAAAGGTCTCTGGACTTCATTGGTAGCGCATGGAAATGGTTGGCCGGTAGCCCGGATCACCAAGATTTCGAGATTATAGAGAACAAAATGAATAATGTCTTGGAAAATACAAATAATCAAGTTGTAATCAATCAACTAACTATAGAAAAAATTAACAGACTGGCAAATGTAACCAATAATATTTCTAAACTGTTAGAAAATAAATTTAACGAAGAAAATTTGTTA
Source organism: Gymnocheta viridis (assembly GCA_956483585.1). NCBI lineage: Eukaryota > Metazoa > Arthropoda > Insecta > Diptera > Tachinidae > Gymnocheta > Gymnocheta viridis. The sequence continues at coordinate 76,383,373 of OY101441.1, read as the reverse complement.
GACTTTAAGTATAAATTGGAAATTGTTAAAGAAGAATTGTCAAATATCGAATATGCCATTCATTGGGCTAAAGCAAATATTGTAAATTCATTCATTTTTTCTAGTACCGAAATCGATGTTTTGAGAGACATTTTTTATAATGATAATATTCCATTTGGGAATATGGATGAATTGTTAAATTTTTCTAAAATTAAAATTGCATCAAATGACAAAGAAATCGTTTACATAGTAAATATTCCAACAACCAATAGTGAAACTTGCGATAACTTTTCGATTAGACCTGTAAGAAGAAATAATGTAGTAATTAAGACAAATTTTAAAAATATTTTGAAATGTTATAATAAGATATTTGGAATTAAAAATGACTGCAAAAGCTATAATAAACTAAGTATTTGCGAAATAGATAACATCATAGACCTAACTGAAACAAATTGCATCCCAAACCTTCTGAAGAGTAAACCATCCCTCTGCACAACAACCAACGATGAGCATGTGGCCCGTATAGAGGAAATAGACGAAAGTATGATACTGCTGAACGAATTCAGAGGACAAATCGAAATAGACAACTCAACAGTAAACCTAAATGGCACCTTCATAGTTCACCACCTAAATTCCACGGTACGAATTGGTAACAAAACATATTTAACAACGCAAGCTACTCTTACTAAGCCATTACCTGCATTGCTGCAACCAAGTAACATGAGTTTCCAAGAACAAGTAATAACGCTGGAAAGGATGGAGGCAGTTAACATCAACAATTCTCACTTAATCGAAAAACTGCAAGTCGAGAATAAAATCAACCTATCCATTAATCTTGGACTATCAATTGCCATAACATTATTGGTTAGTATCGTTTGCATGACGAGAAGAAACAAAAAGGTAACTACCGAAATAAAAAACAAATCATCCGAAAGGAACGAACAATCATCTGAAGTAAAAGAGACGGTAGAAGATGTCAATCTATGTGTTAAGCCGAAAGGTTCCTTGTCATTACCATCAGGAAGTGCAAAAAACCAAAAAATTCATAACCTTCCTTTTTTTAACTATTCATACGAGGACGTATGAACTTAAAGGGGGAGGAGTTAACACAGTAGCAACAACTATTTCACAAGCCACCTAACACAGTAGCAACCACAACAACAACAACAATTATAAATACTTGCACAAACACAACAGCCAATAAACGTGTCAACTTTAAAATAGCAATGCTAGCGAATTCCAGCAAAGTAACCGGAGCCACACGAGCCGTTATAATATTTCGATGGGAAATTACAAAATCATCAACTCCGTTCCGTCGATGGGAATATGCAAGATCAACAAATACGCTGCACGCGCGACCGTAAGTTGGTGGGAAAATGCAACAAGTTAATTTTAATAAAATGAATTGTATTTTGTAAAGCATTTGCAGTCGGTTTTAGGCATTAATCAAATAAAGAACATTACTATTAATCTGTCGGATTAATAGTAATAATATTTTTTTTTAAAAAATCGTTCTTTGAAACTTTAATTTATATATGCGATATTAGAAACACAAATTTATCAAATGAAAACAAAATAACATTAAACTCATAGAAAAAAACAATTTTAGTGTTTCCAACTCTATTATCATATGGTTGAGAAAGTTCCAAAATCACTTTAAATCATCAAATTCAAGAATTGAATGTTGAATGATAAACGCATAAGTGATCTTAATGAAATAAGAACAAGTCAACAGTTAATGTTTATTCTATTATATATATGTGAACTTTGAAACACAAATTTATCAAATGATAACAAAATAACATTAAACTCATAGTAACAACAATTTTAGTTTTGTAAACTAAACTATCAAATGAAATAAACTAATAATAATAAAATATAGTTTTACCCGAATCCAGTATCAAATGATTGAGAAAAGTACAATATCACTTTAAATCATCAAATTCATGTTTTGAATATTGAATGATAAACGCACATGGGATCTCAAATGAAATAAGAACACGCAAACAGTGAATATATCTTCTATTATATATATGAGACATTTGAAACACAAATTTATCAAATGATAAAAAATAGTATTAAACTCATAGTAAAAAACAATTTTAGTTTTACCAACTAAATTATCAAATGAAATAGACTAATAACACAAAAAATTATTTTTACCGGAATATAATATCAAATGATTGAGAAAGGTCCAAAATCACTTTAAATCATTAAATTCAAGTTTTGAATGTTGAATGATAAACGCAAATGTGATCACAAATGAAATAAGAACAAGTCAACAGTGAATGTGTCTTCCATTATATATATTTGACATTTGAAACACAAATTTATCAAATGACAAGAAAGAAACATTAAACTCGTATTAAAAAACAATTACCGACTTACTAATAATAATAAAAAATTTAGTGTTACCCGAATCCACTATCAAATGATAGAGAAAAGTCCAAAATCACTTTAAATCATCAAATTCAAAAATTGAATGTTGAATGATAAATGCACATGTGATCTCAAATGAAATAAGAACAAGTCAACAGTGAATGTGTCTTCCATTATATATATTTGACATTTGAAACACAAATTTATCAAATGACAAGAAAGAAACATTAAACTCGTATTAAAAAACAATTACCGACTTATTAATAATAATAAAAAATTTAGTGTTACCCGAATCCACTATCAAATGATAGAGAAAAGTCCAAAATCACTTTAAATCATCAAATTCAAAAATTGAATGTTGAATGATAAATGCACATGTGATCTCAAATGAAATAAGAACAAGTCAACAGTGAATGTGTCTTCCATTATATATATTTGACATTTGAAACACAAATTTATCAAATGACAAGAAAGAAACATTAAACTCGTATTAAAAAACAATTACCGACTTACTAATAATAATAAAAAATTTAGTGTTACCCGAATCCACTATCAAATGATAGAGAAAAGTCCAAAATCACTTTAAATCATCAAATTCAAAAATTGAATGTTGAATGATAAATGCACATGTGATCTCAAATGAAATAAGAACAAGTCAACAGTGAATGTGTCTTCCATTATATATATTTGACATTTGAAACACAAATTTATCAAATGACAAGAAAGAAACATTAAACTCGTATTAAAAAACAATTACCGACTTACTAATAATAATAAAAAATTTAGTGTTACCCGAATCCACTATCAAATGATAGAGAAAAGTCCAAAATCACTTTAAATCATCAAATTCAAGAATTGAATGTTGAATGATAAATGCACATGTGATCTCAAATGAAATAAGAACAAGTCAACAGTGAATGTGTCTTCCATTATATATATTTGACATTTGAAATACAAATTTATCAAATGACAAGAAAGAAACATTAAACTCGTATTAAAAAACAATTACCGACTTACTAATAATAATAAAAAATTTAGTGTTACCCGAATCCACTATCAAATGATAGAGAAAAGTCCAAAATCACTTTAAATCATCAAATTCAAAAATTGAATGTTGAATGATAAATGCACATGTGATCTCAAATGAAATAAGAACAAGTCAACAGTGAATGTGTCTTCCATTATATATATTTGACATTTGAAACACAAATTTATTAAATGACAAGAAAGAAACATTAAACTCGTATTAAAAAAACAATTACCGACTTACTAATAATAATAAAAAATTTAGTGTTACCCGAATCCACTATCAAATGATAGAGAAAAGTCCAAAATCACTTTAAATCATCAAATTCAAGAATTGAATGTTGAATGATAAATGCACATGTGATCTCAAATGAAATAAGAACAAGTCAACAGTGAATGTGTCTTCCATTATATATATTTGACATTTGAAACACAAATTTATCAAATGACAAGAAAGAAACATTAAACTCGTATTAAAAAACAATTACCGACTTACTAATAAGAATAAAAAATTTAGTGTTACCCGAATCCACTATCAAATGATAGAGAAAAGTCCAAAATCACTTTAAATCATCAAATTCAAGAATTGAATGTTGAATGATAAATGCACATGTGATCTCAAATGAAATAAGAACAAGTCAACAGTGAATGTGTCTTCCATTATATATATTTGACATTTGAAACACAAATTTATCAAATGACAAGAAAGAAACATTAAACTCGTATTAAAAAACAATTACCGACTTACTAATAATAATAAAAAATTTAGTGTTACCCGAATCCACTATCAAATGATAGAGAAAAGTCCAAAATCACTTTAAATCATCAAATTCAAAAATTGAATGTTAAATGATAAGCGCACATGTGATCTCTAATGAAATAAGAAAAAGTCAACAGTGAATGTGTTTTCTATTATATATATGAGACATTTGAAACACAAATTTATCAAATGATAACAAAATATTATTAAACTCATAGTTAAAAACAATTTTAGTTTTACCAACTAAATTATCAAATGAAATAAACTGATAAAAAAAATTTAGTTTTACCCGAATCCAATATCACAGCATTGAAAGAGCTCAAAAATCACTTTAATCATCAAATTAAAAATTATATGTTGAATGATAAACGCACATGTGATCTCAAATGAAATAAGAACAAGTCAACAGTAATTTTTTCTTCTATTTGACATTTGAAACACAAATTTATCAAATGATAACAAAATAACATTAAACTCATAGTAAAAACAATTTTAGTTTTGCAAACTAAACTATCAAATGAAATAAACTAATAATAAAAAAATATAGTTTTACCCGAATCCAGTATTAAATGATTGAGAAAAGTACAATATCACTTGAAATCATCAAATTCATGTTTTGAATATTGAATGATAAACGCACATGGGATCTCAAATGAAATAACAACACGCAAACAGTGAATATATCTTCTATTATATATATGAGACATTTAAAACACAAATTTATCAAATGATAAAAAAATAATATTAAACTCATAGTAAAAAACAATTTTAGTTTTATCAACTAAATTATCAAATGGAATAAGCTAATAATAGGAAAAATATAGTTTTACCCTAATCCATTATCAAATGATTGAGAAAGTTCCAAAATCACTTTAAATCATCAAATTCAAGAATTGAATGTTGAATGATAAATGCACATGTGATCTCAAATAAAATAACGACAAGTCACCAGTTAATGTGTCTTCTATTATATATATGAGACATTTGAAGCACAAATTTATCAAATGATAACAAAATAACATTAAACTCATAATAACAAACAATTTTAGTTTCACCAACTAAGTTATCAAATGAAATAAACTAATAAAAAAGTTAGTTTTACCCGAATCCATTATCACATGATTGGGAAAGGTTCAAAATCATTTTAAATCATCAAATTCAAGAATTGAATGCTGAATGATAAACGCAAATGAGATCACAAATGAAATAAGAACAAGTCAACGTGAATGTGTCTTCTATTATATATATGCGATATTTGAAACACAAATTTATCAAATGATAACAAAATAACATTAAACTCATAGTAAAAAACAATTTTAGTGTTTCCAACTCTATTATCATATGGTTGAGAAAGTTCCAAAATCACTTTAAATCATCAAATTCAAGAATTGAATGTTGAATGATAAACGCATAAGTGATCTTAATGAAATAAGAACAAGTCAACAGTTAATGTTTATTCTGTTATATATATGTGAACTTTGAAACACAAATTTATCAAATGATAACAAAATAGTATTAAACTCACAGTTAAAAACAATTTTAGTTTTACCACCTAAATTATCAAATGAAATAAACTAATAAAAAAAATTTAGTTTTACCCGAATCCATTATCAAATGATTGAGAAAGGTCAGAAATCATTTTAAATCATCAAAATGAAAAATTGAATGTTGAATGATAAACGCACATGTGATCTCAAATGAAATAAGAACAAGTCAACAGTGAATGTGTCTTCCATTATATATATTTGACATTTGAAAAACAAATTTATCAAATGACAAGAAAGAAACATTAAACTCGTAGTAAATAACAATTACCGACTGCTCTCCGCGCTGTTGGCTGTGAGTCGTCCAAATCTGAATAGGCTTCTGCACCATGCGGTGAACCAGGGGAAGTTAATAGAGAATCCTAAATTTATAACGACACAATTATTTAGGCAATACCTTCTAAACCATATATACACATACATTTGCAAAGTTTGATGTTGTGGCCGCTTCAATTTGTAATGTTGGCTCCAAAAACTTAAGACTATTGTACATAGGCTTGCCAGATCTAATTTGTCAAAAAGCTTGACATTGACCAAAAAAAACTTGATTTTGAAAAAAAAACTTGACAAATAAAAACACTCATACTAAATATATAAAAGAGATTTTTAGTTTTTAAAGAAGAACTTCTGGATAATTATTATTGGGAAAATACGAATTGAATTTCAACTTTTACTCGTAAAAACAATTTTGCTGAGAGTTTTTAGCTAGTCTATAATAAATAAATAAATAATAATTTTCATAAATAACTTGACAATTCTTCAAACACATAAGTTTTATTAAAAAAAAAACAATGAAAAACCGCCTGTATTATTCCACCATGGGTATATCAAGTCGGCTAAGCTGATAGAAGGATGGCGCGCCGGTAAAACCCCTGTTCAAGCCGAATCACCGCCGCCGCCGACGAAAAGTCCACGACTTGCTTCTCTGGTTCAATGTTGTCAATTTACTAGTGTTGAGTAATAGGGTAAATATCAGTGTTGGCACTTTTATAATAATTGTACAGAAAGTTATAGTTATTTTTTAAACTATAATTGCAGAAAAAAAAATAAAAATATGGGCTTTAGATTTGTTTTTTAGAAATATACACATACTTTTTTTAAGTATTATTACATAGCTAGAATAAATTTGAGAAAAAAAAAATAACTTACAAAAAAGCTTGACAAATCACTTTTTCACTTGACACTTGACGCGCATTAAAAAACTTGACAATCAGGCCAAATCAGGCCCTTCTGGCAACCCTAATTGTACAATGGGTTTGTTGCTGTTGTTTTTCCAGCAGCTTGTCCACTCTTTGTCTGCCCCATTTTGTTAAACATCGCCTAAAGAATTGTTTTAAGTAAATAATAAATTGTTTATTTTACATGAACTTACTCGGAAAGAGCAGCGAAGGCTATTCCATTTCGTTGCCACTTCGGATCGTGGCATTTTTAATACATCTGCCACTTCTTGCCATAAAGCCTCTCGTAAATTTCTGTCCCGATATTCTCTAGACAGGAAATTCCATGTACCTTCCCTAGCTTCTACCTCTTGAATTAGACTCGCTATTTGCTCACTTGTCCATTTTTCTTTAAGTTTCCGTACGCACTTTTTAGGTTCGTTTTGGCTCTGACACACAAAATTTGTGTCATCCAAATCATCCAATATATTGCTCAACTAAAAAACACCTTTAAAACTATAAATAAGTTGTTAAATTTTAAAATATACATATAAAAACTTACCATTTCAGCATAAAAACAAAAAATCCCACAGCTTTGCGAACGACAAACAAAAATAATTGACAACTTGTTCTCAAATTTACTTTGAAAAAAAATGCTGCCATATCTGCTGACAAACTGAAATTTGGCGTTTTCACTTATTTGTCAGTTTAGATGGCAGTTTGTGTGCATAACTGACTGCAAACATAGATGACGCCATATGACAACCCGTTTTCATACAATTGCCAACAATTTGGACAATTTGACAGCATAAATGACATAGTGAAAACCAAGCATAAGTCTATTTCTAATATGTATGCAAATACTCGACCATACCAACATAATCTAAATCGGAACTTTAAAAAATGATCAAACCATTCAAAGTTATTCTATGGTAGGTAATGAGAGATATCATATCCGTATAAGTGGTTTACATCTAAATAAATTAGATACATATGTTTTTTTTGTGCAACTATAGAGTCCGCCATCTACCGTTTTTTTTAAGTAGAGCTTATAGAAGACACATTCACGTTTACTTGCTGTTATTTCATTTGAGATCACATGTGCGTTTATCATTCAACATATAATTTTTAATTTGATGATTAAAGTGATTTTGGAGCTCTTTCAATCCTGTGATATTGGATTCGGGTAAAACTAATTTTTTTTATTAGTTTATTTCATTTGATAATTTAGTTGGTAAAACTAAAATTGTTTTTAACTATGAGTTTAATATTATTTTGTTATCATTTGATAAATTTGTGTTTCAAATGTCTCATATATATAATAGAAGAAACATTAAATGCTGACTTGTTGTTATTTCATTTGAGATCACATGTGCGTTTATCATTCAACATTCAATTTTTGAATTTGATAATTTAAAATAATTTTGGACCTGTCTGAATCATGTGATAATGGATTCGGTTAAAACTAATTTTTTATTATTAGTTTATTTCATTTGATAATTTAGTTGGTAAAACTAATATTGTTTTTTACTATGAGTTTAATGTTATTTTGTTATCATTTGATAAATTTGTGTTTCAAATGTCGCATATATATAATAGAAAACACATTCACTGTTGACTTTTTCTTATTTTATTAGAGATCAATTGTGCGCTTATCATTTAACATTCAATTTTTGAATTTGATGGTTTAAAGTGATTTGGACTTTTCTCAATCATTCGATAGTGGATTCGGGTAAAACTAAATTTTTTTTATTAGTAGTTTATTTCATTTGAAAATTTAGTTGGTAAGTCGGTAATTGTTATATACTACGAGTTTAATGTTTCTTTCTTGTCATTTGATAAATTTGTGTTTCAAATGTCAAATATATATAATGGAAGACACATTCACTGTTGACTTGTTCTTATTTCATTTGAGATCACATGTGCGTTTATCATTCAACATTCAATTTTTCATTTTGATGATTTAAAATGATTTCTGACCTTTCTCAATTATTTGATAATGGATTCGGGTAAAACTATATTTTTTTATTATTAGTTTATTTCATTTGATAGTTTAGTTTGCAAAACTAAAATTGTTTTTACTATGAGTTTAATGTTATTTTGTTATCATTTGATAAATTTGTGTTTCAAATGTCAAATAGAAGACAAAATCACTGTTGACTTGTTCTTATTTCATTTGAGATCACTTGTGCGTTTATCATTCAACATATAATTTTTAATTTGATGATTAAAGTGATTTTGGATCTTTTTCAATCTTGTGATATTAGATTCGGGTAAAACTAAATTTTTTTTATTAGTTTATTTCATTTGATAATTTAGTTGGTAACAGGAAAGACCTCTGCAGGAAGTTTATTCCACATGCGAACTGTTCGGCTAAAGAACGAATTTTCTCTGTAATGCGTAGTGCGATCCACTGGCATATCAACCACAAATGGATGCGCTCTTAACGAAGAACGTGTTGTTCGTACAAATGAGCGGGTTTCGGGAATAAGTTCCCTGATTTCATTAGAGCACATTCCATTGTAGTAGCGATAAAACAGTGAAATACATCCCACATTGTGTCGATGCTCCAGTGAGTCAATAGAGTTGGCTACCCTACTGTCACCGATGAGCTTCTTCGCCCTCTCCTGTACCCGGTCGAGTAACTTCAAAATAGACTTTGAAGCACCGGCCCATACATGAGAGTTGTATTCCATTTTCGGTCGGATATAGGTGGTGTAAATATTAAGGAGATCAGATGGAGTGAAGTATCTCTTACACCGTCTTAGAAAGCCGAGGCACTTGAATGCTTCTTTTGAAACCTGAAAAATATGATCAGTCCATCGAACATCACATTTAATTTTCATGCCAAGAACATCAAGAGTTTCTGATTCCTCAATATCTACACCACCCATTATTACAGATGAAGCAGCATGATTGTACGTACATTTGTGTGTAAGCATACAACACTGGGTCTTGCGAGCATTAAATTCGACCCTATTCGCACGTCCCCATTCATGGATTGCTAAAAGATCATTATTTATCGAATCATTCATATTTTGCCTCATTGCCGCGATCTCCGGCAGGCTTGGTCTGTTATTGAATGAATATGAATGGCACATGCTGCTGTCATCTGCAAAAGAGTAGATAGGATTGGAAGTTTGAAGTAGAAGGTCGTTTAAGAAAATAAGAAAAAGTGTGGGAGAAAGAACGGATCCTTGCGGTACCCCTGAATTAATCTTGAACTCGTTTGATGAGATCCCTTCTATAACAACTCGTATAGTGCGATCTCTGAGAAAGCTTGATATAAATCGAGAGAAGACATCACCGACACCAAAAGCAATAAGTTTTGACAGAAGTGCACCATGCCAAACTCTATCAAACGCCTTGGAAATATCTAGAGCCACCACCTTACTCTCGCCAAAATGGTGAATAGAATGACACCATCTTTCCGATAGAAAAACCAGTAGGTCTCCCGTAGAGCGACCCCTACGAAATCCATACTGGCGGTCGCTAAGTAAGCTGTTGGACTCTAAATATCTCACAAGATGGAAGTTTACCATACTTTCCATAACTTTGGAAAGTGCTGAGCAAATTGCAATTGGGCGGTAATTTTCAGGGTTGTTAGCCTCTCCTTTTTTGGGGATTGGCGTTACATTAGCAACATTCCAACACATTGGAAATTCACCAGCATGGTACAATGTACTGAAAAGGTTAGCTAACGGACGCGCTAGCGTCGAAGAGCACCGCTTCAAGACCAGTGCTGGAATACCATCCGGCCCAGGAGATTTATTTATGTTGAGATCTGCTAAAACCTTTTTAACTGCATGGGCTCGAAAGAATATTTTAGGCATAGTTGCAGATACTCTTTCAAGCACGGGCAGTGGTTGAGTGCTTTCCGGCAAGTGGGAGTTACTTGCAAATAATTCAGCCAGAAGGTTAGCTTTATCAACCGGGTTAGTGAATATTTGATCATCCTTTAAAAGAGCTGGAATTGAGGAACTAGCATTATCCTTTACTCTTTTAACGAATGACCAAAAGCTCTTACTACCCCGAGGGGTATTAAGGACTTTAGCACGAAGGCACTGCTCGTACAAAGCTTTTTGCTGCCTTAATACTTTGGCACATGAAGATCTCGCCCTTTTGCGTAGCGAATCAGTATCGGCATTTTTGTTATTACGCCATATACTGAAAGCTTCCTCTCTGGATTTGACTGCATTTTTGCACGTCAGATTAAACCACGATTTCGCTCTAGGTTTAATGGATATTTGCTTAGATGGAATGAAAGCTTTCATTCCCTGCAAAATTACGCCTTCAACAATTTCCGCCATGGCATTGACATTATTGTCTAAGAAACAAAGCTTCCAGTTAAAATGCCTAAAGAATGCGTTGAGCTCATCCCAACGAGCCTTTTCGTATATGTATTTTGTACGTTTCGTAGCTGTTTGAGAAACGTTGTGAAGTTCTGAAGTCAAAAAGGAGGCGGAAATGGTGCAATGGTCCGAGTTACCGAGAGGTGCATTTACGCTCACTTCATACTTTTGAGGGTGTGAAGTTAGAAACAGGTCAAGAGTATTGTGTTGGTGCCCTTCAACGCACGAAATATGTGTTGGCTCATTCACTAGTTGCGCTAGGTGGTTGTGCGCTGCAAATAACTCAACATATTGGCCTTCTGGGGTTGTGTGGCTCGAATGGTGGAGCCAAGATAAGTTGTGAACATTGAAATCACCAGCAACAACAATTTCACTGTCCGGACAACTTTCCAGGATCTTCGATATGGAGTCGGAAAGGGCATCGAAGCCAGAAAAAGTTTTATCCCTTTCCGCATTTGGGCTTCTATATAGGAACCCGAAATGTAATGAGTGTGACCTGATTTTGAATTTAACCCAGAGGCAGCTAAATTCCGGATCACTCGTGCCTAAAGATTGCTGGCACTGGTACACTACTTCATTTCGTATATAAAGTGCAAGGCCTCTGTGAAGGTTAAAAAGTGATAGGAGGTGATACCCTGGTATATGAAAATCCTGTGGACCAGCATCCTCAGATACCTGGGTCTCACATAAGGCGAAGACGTCCGGCCGATGGACACAAACGTGAGCATAGGCAGAGAAGAAATTCACCCTCAGCCCACGTATGTTGCAGAAGTCAATTTTGAATCGCCCTGTCATAACAATGGTAGGAAAATTAAAATCGAGCGTTTTTTTGTATTATTTTACTGATAACAGTGTTGTTAATTGTTGCTATTATAACTGCTCAGTGACCAGTGTTATACCTTCGTCACTGAACAGTCTAACAACAATTAACACAATGCATCAGTAAAATAACCTAATTTGGAATTTTGTCACATGGGAAGCACAATAACAATGCTAAAAAAAGAGCCATAAAAGCCCTGATCTGGTCATTGTATCAAAAAACGACCCGTTGTGCCAACACTGGTTTTGCTGTGCCAACACTGTTCTCTCAGAGAGCTCTTTTATTTTTACTGTTTTTATTTGTTTTTGTTTTATTTATTTATCATGTAAGAATGTTGTAATTGTTAAATTATTTTATGAGTTTTTAGTTTTTGTTTTTTTGTTATTTGATAAGTTTATGGGCAATATTTTTAAATTTTGAGTTTTTTGATTTTATGTTATTGCTTATTTTAAACAAATATATATGTGTGTATGTATGCCGCGGACGAAAACATTTAATTTTTAAAACACTTAAACAGGGATAGTGAACACAATAAACGCGGACAACGAAAGCACAGACTACTAAACAGATATAGCAACTTTGACATTTGAAAAATGGCCATATCATGAGGGGTTAACCTGATATTGTGAAGAGGAAAAATATATATGGCATTCTCAAAAACAATGAGTGAGTGGCAACAAATATACATTACCTTAATTGTATAAAAAATGTAAACAAAGAAAATTAATAAAAAGTTTGTTTGCAATAAATTTTCCTTTATTTATTTGAAAAATATAAAAATGTTTATTTTAAATAAAATTGCTGCTCTCAATCTCATCAACAAATGGTAAGTATAAGCTGAAAAGAAAATAAAATACATTATAGTTGGTTTTTGAAGTGTAATTTGTTTGTTAACTTACAGACAAACTGGAAGGTGGTTGAAGACAAATCCATGTGCAACAACTTGTAGCAGCAGCAAAATTTCTGGGAAATAAACGAAAATAGTAAGTAAAATGTAATTAAATATATGAAAACAATTATAAAAAGTTAAATTAATATCATTTTATAAGCATTAAATCTTGAAGAACTCACCTGCTTTTAAGATTGCCTCGATGGAAAAAATTGCCCTGGTAAACAAAAGTGGACGGAAGTGTTGAAGACTCCCACAACAGTTTGGCGGCGGCGAAAACATCACAATTGATGGTAAGTAATTTTCATGCATGTAAAGATAAAGATAAAACACAATATTAATGTTTGATTTCTTTAAATACATTTTTATGCATACCATTTGAGTCAAAAGTGGACGGACATTCTGGTCGATTCCAGGACTGTTTGGTGGTCGAAAGAGTAACTTCCTAAGCGGTGCGTTTTCTTAGCTAGCTGAAAATATAAAAATGGATTACTATAATCAATATTTATGCTGTAATTATATTTAATATTAAAATTATATTGATATGTGTAAAATGTTTATGGTTATATTATATTTATTTAATAAATTGTGTATTTTTAACTTTTATTAAATAAATATGATTTTTTTTCGACATTATCTCGTCTAGATCCATTATATTAACAGCATCACCTCTTGTAGGATGTGGTTATTCACCACGCATAATGGTCTTGAGTAAGGAGAAGCTAAAATTAAATTAACACAAACTAAACACAAACACTCACTAATAATTATTTTAACACTGTGTATTTTCTTTTAATCATGTGGGGTAGTGTTACAGCAGCACACCAAACACTAGCTTTGCTTTCCGGCCGGCACCGTGCCATCATTGATTCCGCTTAACAATGATGGTCTGTCTGCCGGAATAAAAGCCACCCCATAAAAATACACTTTTATTAAACACGTTCCAATTGGTTAACATAATTTTACCAATTGGAATTAAAACAGGAAGCACACAATTATTGATTTTGGACAGAATGTATTCCATTCAAAACCAAAAAATTTTCGAAAATTTCCTGTTTTAATTTGTCACTTGTTTTTGCACTTCTTAATCAATAACTTACCTTGTCGGATTTCTGGGGAAACGGTGCAGGTTCTCCTCTTTTGGACAGCCCATAATGCATTTGCGACTCCTGTAAAGAAATTAAAAAATTATTAATATTTATTTAAAGCAAACCAAAAAAAAAACTTACATGTTGGCTGCTTCTTGTTGATTTTCTTCACTTCGTTTGTACTAGAGACAAACAACACAAACTTCTACACACACTTAAACTTTTTCACTATTTGTTTATGAACAATTGGCGCAAAAAAATTGGAAAATTCTGTCAAAAAGTCCGCCTAAATCAGAATTTCCAATTTTTTTCCGCCAATTTTGTGAAAATTTAACACAAAAATGTAAACAAAGTTAACCCGTTCAAATAAAAGAGATAGACATATCCAAAACAAACATTTGCTGTCCTTTAATGAAGATGGGGTTAACGTAGTGCTACCACTGGGATGCCATTTTGACAGATTTTAGTGCAAATACAAACCACCAGGTGGCCGTGTCCAATCTAGTTAGTTATCTATGAACGAAAGGGACACGTGCGAACGGTACGGATGACAAACTACTACTGTTTAATATTATTTTGTTATCATTTGATAAATTTGTGTTTCAAATGTCTCATATATATAATAGAAGAAACATTAAATGCTGACTTGTTGTTATCATTCAACATTCAATTTTTGAATTTGATAATTTAAAATGATTTTGGACCTGTCTGAATCATGTGATAATGGATTCGGGTAAAACTAATTTTTTATTATTAGTTTATTTCATTTGATAATTTAGTTGGTAAAACTAATATTGTTTTTTACTATGAGTTTAATGTTATTTTGTTATCATTTGATAAATTTGTGTTTCAAATGTCGCATATATATAATAGAAAACACATTCACTGTTGGCTTTTTCTTATTTTATTAGAAATCAATTGTGCGCTTATCATTTAACATTCAATTTTTGAATTTTATGACTTAAAGTGATTTTGGACTTTTCTCAATCATTCGATAGTGGATTCGGGTAAAACAAAATTTTTTTTATTAGTAGTTTATTTCATTTGATAATTTAGTTGGTAACTCGGTAATTGTTATTTACT
Organism: Gymnocheta viridis; assembly: GCA_956483585.1. NCBI lineage: Eukaryota > Metazoa > Arthropoda > Insecta > Diptera > Tachinidae > Gymnocheta > Gymnocheta viridis. The sequence goes on along the minus strand of OY101441.1, from coordinate 76,368,296 downwards.
ACGAGTTTAATGTTTCTTTCTTGTCATTTGATAAATTTGTGTTTCAAATGTCAAATATATATAATGGAAGACACATTCACTGTTGACTTGTTCTTATTTCATTTGAGATCACATGTGCGTTTATCATTCAACATTCAATTTTTCATTTTGATGATTTCAAATGATTTCTGACCTTTCTCAATCATTTGATAATGGATTCGGGTAAAACTAAATTTTTTTTATTAGTTTATTTCATTTGATAATTTAGGTGGTAAAACTAAAATTGTTTTTAACTATGAGTTTAATATTATTTTGTTATCATTTGATAAATTTGTGTTTCAAAGTTCACATATATATAATAGAATAAACATTGACTTATTCTTATTTCATTAAGATCACTTATGCGTTTATCATTCAACATTCAATTCTTGAATTTGATGATTTAAAGTGATTTTGGAACTTTCTCAACCATATGATAATAGAGTTGGAAACACTAAAATTGTTTTTTACTATGATTAATGTTATTTTGTTATCATTTGATAAATTTGTGTTTCAAATGTCAAATAGAAGACAAAATCACTGTTGACTTGTTCCTATTTCATTTGAGATCACATGTGCGTTTATCATTCAACATATAATTTTTAATTTGATGATTAAAGTGATTTTGGATCTTTTTCAATCTTGTGATATTGGATTCGGGTAAAACTAAATTTTTTTTATTAGTTTATTTCATTTGATAATTTAGTTGGTAAAACTAAAATTGTTTTTAACTATGAGTTTAATACTATTTTGTTATCATTTGATAAATTTGTGTTTCAAATGTCTCATATATATAATAGAAAACACATCCACTGTTGACTTTTTCTTATTTCATTAGAGATCACATGTGCGCTTATCATTTAACATTCAATTTTTGAATTTGATGATTTAAAGTGATTTTGGACTTTTCCCAATCATTTGATAGTGGATTCGGGTAACACTAAATTTTTTATTATTACTATTAAGTCGGTTATTGTTTTTTACTACGAGTTTAATGTTTCTTTCTTGTCATTTGATAAATTTGTGTTTCAAGTGTCAAATATATATAATGGAAGACACATTCACTGTTGACTTGTTCTTATTTCATTTGTGATCAAATTTGCGTTTATCATTCAACATTCAAAACTTGAATTTAATGATTTAAAGTAATTTTGGACCTTTCTCAATCATTTGATATTATATTCGGGTAAAAATATTTTTTTTTTGTTATTAGTGTATTTCATTTGATAATTTAGTTGGTAAAACTTAAATTGTTTTTTACTATGAGTTTAATGTTATTTTGTTACCATGTGATAAATTTGTGTTTCAAATGTCTCATATATATAATATAAGACACATTCACTGTTGACTTGTTCTTATTTCATTTGAGATCACATGTGCGCTTATCATTTAACATTCAATTTTTGAATTTGATGATTTAAAGTGATTTTGGACTTTTCTCAATCATTCGATAGTGGATTCGGGTAACACTAAATTTTTTTTAATAGTAGTTCATTTCATTTGATAATTTAGTTGGTAAGTCGGTAATTGGTTTTTACTACGAGTTTAATGTTTCTTTCTTGTCATTTGATAAATTTGTATTTAAAATGTCAAATATATATAATGGAAGACACATTCACTGTTGACTTGTTCTTATTTCATTTGAGATCACATGTGCATTTAATATTCAACATTCAATTCTTGAATTTGATGATTTAAAGTGATTTTGGAACTTTCTCAATCATTTGATAATGGATTAGGGTAAAACTATATTTTTCCTATTATTAGCTTATTCCATTTGATAATTTAGTTGGTAAAACTAAAATTGTGTTTTACTATGAGTTTAATATTATTTTTTTTATCATTTGATAAATTTGTGTTTTAAATGTCTCATATATATAATAGAAGATATATTCACTGTTTGCGTGTTCTTATTTCATTTGAGATCCCATGTGCGTTTATCATTCAATATTCAAAACATGAATTTGATGATTTAAAGTGATATTGTACTTTTCTCAATTATTTGCTACTGGATTCGGGTAAAACTATATTTTTTATTATTAGTTTATTTCATTTGATAGTTTAGTTTGCAAAACTAAAATTGTTTTTACTATGAGTTTAATGTTATTTTGTTATCATTTGATAAATTTGTGTTTCAAAGTTCACATATATATAATAGAATAAACATTAACTGTTGACTTGTTCTTATTTCATTAAGATCATTTATGCGTTTATCATTCAACATTCAATTCTTGAATTTGATGATTTAAAGTGATTTTGGAACTTTCTCAACCATAGGATAATAGAGTTGGAAACACTAAAATTGTTTTTTACTATGAGTTTAATGTTATTTTGTTATCATTTAATAAATTTGTGTTTCAAATATCGAATATATATAATAGAAGACACATTCACGTTGACTTGTTCTTATTTCATTTGTGATCTCATTTGCGTTTATCATTCAGCATTCAATTCTTGAATTTGATGATTTAAAATGATTTTGGACCCTTCCCAATCATGTGATATTGGATTCTGGTAAAACTAAATTTTTTTTATTAGTTTATTTCATATGATAATTTAGTTGGTAAAACTAAAATTGTTTTTAACTATGAGTTTAATGTTATTTTGTTATCATTTGATAAATTTGTGTTTCAATTATCTCATATATATAATAGAAGAAACATTAAATGCTGACTTGTTGTTATTTCATTTGAGATCACATGTGCGTCTATCATTGAACATTCAATTTTTGAATTTGATAATTTAAAATGATTTTGGACCTGTCTGAATCATGTGATAATGGATTCGGGTAAAACTAATTTTTTATTATTAGTTTATTTTATTTGATAATTTAGTTGGTAAAACTAATATTGTTTTTTACTATGAGTTTAATGTTATTTTTTATCATTTGATAATTTTGTGTTTCAAATGTCTCATATATATAATAGAAGACAAATTCACTGTTGAATTTTTCTTATTTCATTTGTGGTCACATGTGCGTTTATCATTCAACATTCAAAACTTGAATTTAATGATTTAAAGTAATTCTGGACCTTTCTCAATCATTTGATATTATATTCGGGTAAAAATATTTTTTTTTGTTATTAGTGTATTTCATTTGATAATTTAGTTGGTAAAACTTAAATTGTTTTTTACTATTAGTTTAATGTTATTTTGTTACCATGTGATAAATTTGTGTTTCAAATGTCGCATATATATAATATAAGACACATTCACTGTTGACTTGTTCTTATTTCATTTGTGGTCACATGTGCGTTTATCATTCAACATTCAAAACTTGAATTTAATGATTTAAAGTGATTTTGGACCTTTCTCAATCATTTGATATTATATTCGGGTAAAAATAATTTTTTGTGTTATTAGTGTATTTCATTTGATAATTTAGTTGGTAAAACTAAAATTGTTTTTTACTATGATTAATGTTATTTTGTTACCATGTGATAAATTTGTGTTTCAAATGTCGCATATATATAATAGAAAACACATTCACTGTTGACTTTTTCTTATTTCATTAGAGATCAATTGTGCGCTTATCATTTAACATTCAATTTTTGAATTTGATGATTTAAAGTGATTTTGGACTTTTCTCAATCATTTGATAGTGGATTCGGGTAACACTAAATTTTTTATTATTATTATTAAGTCGGTAATTGTTTTTTACTACGAGTTTAATGTTTCTTTCTTGTCATTTGATAAATTTGTGTTTCAAATGTCAAATATATATAATGGAAGACACATTCACTGTTGACTTGTTCTTATTTCATTTGTGATCAAATTTGCGTTTATCATTCAACATTCAAAACTTGAATTTAATGATTTAAAGTAATTTTGGAACTTTCTCAATCATTTGATATTATATTCGGGTAAAAATATTTTTTTTTGTTATTAGTGTATTTCATTTGATAATTTAGTTGGTAAAACTTAAATTGTTTTTTACTATGAGTTTAATGTTATTTTGTTACCATGTGATAAATTTGTGTTTCAAATGTCTCATATATATAATATAAGACACATTCACTGTTGACTTGTTCTTATTTCATTTGAGATCACATGTGCGCTTATCATTTAACATTCAATTTTTGAATTTGATGATTTAAAGTGATTTTGGACTTTTCTCAATCATTCGATAGTGGATTCGGGTAACACTAAATTTTTTTTAATAGTAGTTCATTTCATTTGATAATTTAGTTGGTAAGTCGGTAATTGGTTTTTACTACGAGTTTAATGTTTCTTTCTTGTCATTTGATAAATTTGTATTTAAAATGTCAAATATATATAATGGAAGACACATTCACTGTTGACTTGTTCTTATTTCATTTGAGATCACATGTGCATTTAATATTCAACATTCAATTCTTGAATTTGATGATTTAAAGTGATTTTGGAACTTTCTCAATCATTTGATAATGGATTAGGGTAAAACTATATTTTTCCTATTATTAGCTTATTCCATTTGATAATTTAGTTGGTAAAACTAAAATTGTGTTTTACTATGAGTTTAATATTATTTTTTTTATCATTTGATAAATTTGTGTTTTAAATGTCTCATATATATAATAGAAGATATATTCACTGTTTGCGTGTTCTTATTTCATTTGAGATCCCATGTGCGTTTATCATTCAATATTCAAAACATGAATTTGATGATTTAAAGTGATATTGTACTTTTCTCAATTATTTGCTACTGAATTCGGGTAAAACTATATTTTTTATTATTAGTTTATTTCATTTGATAGTTTAGTTTGCAAAACTAAAATTGTTTTTACTATGAGTTTAATGTTATTTTGTTATCATTTGATAAATTTGTGTTTCAAAGTTCACATATATATAATAGAATAAACATTAACTGTTGACTTGTTCTTATTTCATTAAGATCATTTATGCGTTTATCATTCAACATTCAATTCTTGAATTTGATGATTTAAAGTGATTTTGGAACTTTCTCAACCATAGGATAATAGAGTTGGAAACACTAAAATTGTTTTTTACTATGAGTTTAATGTTATTTTGTTATCATTTGATAAATTTGTGTTTCAAATATCGCATATATATAATAGAAGACACATTCACGTTGACTTGTTCTTATTTCATTTGTGATCTCATTTGCGTTTATCATTCAGCATTCAATTCTTGAATTTGATGATTTAAAATGATTTTGGACCCTTCCCAATCATGTGATATTGGATTCGGGTAAAACTAAATTTTTTTATTAGTTTATTTCATATGATAATTTAGTTGGTAAAACTAAAATTGTTTTTAACTATGAGTTTAATGTTATTTTGTTATCATTTGATAAATTTGTGTTTCAAATGTCTCATATATATAATAGAAGAAACATTAAATGCTGACTTGTTGTTATTTCATTTGAGATCACATGTGCGTTTATCATTGAACATTCAATTTTTGAATTTGATAATTTAAAATGATTTTGGACCTGTCTGAATCATGTGATAATGGATTCGGGTAAAACTAATTTTTTATTATTAGTTTATTTTATTTGATAATTTAGTTGGTAAAACTAATATTGTTTTTTACTATGAGTTTAATGTTATTTTTTATCATTTGATAATTTTGTGTTTCAAATGTCTCATATATATAATAGAAGACAAATTCACTGTTGAATTTTTCTTATTTCATTTGTGGTCACATGTGCGTTTATCATTCAACATTCAAAACTTGAATTTATTGATTTTAAGTAATTTTGGACCTTTCTCAATCATTTGATATTATATTCGGGTAAAAATATTTTTTTTTGTTATTAGTGTATTTCATTTGATAATTTAGTTGGTAAAACTTAAATTGTTTTTTACTATTAGTTTAATGTTATTTTGTTACCATGTGATAAATTTGTGTTTCAAATGTCGCATATATATAATAGAAAACACATTCACTGTTGACTTTTTCTTATTTCATTAGAGATCAATTGTGCGCTTATCATTTAACATTCAATTTTTGAATTTGATGATTTAAAGTGATTTTGGACTTTTCTCAATCATTCGATAGTGGATTCGGGTAAAACTAAATTTTTTTTATTAGTAGTTCATTTCATTTGATAATTTAGTTGGTAAGTCGGTAATTGTTATTTACTACGAGTTTAATGTTTCTTTCTTGTCATTTGATAAATTTGTGTTTTAAATGTCTCATATATATAATAGAAGATATATTCACTGTTTGCGTGTTCTTATTTCATTTGAGATCCCATGTGCGTTTATCATTCAACATAAAATTTTTAATTTGATGATTAAAGTGATTTTGGATCTTTTTCAATCTTGTGATATTGGATTCGGGTAAAACTAACTTTTTTATAGTTTATTTCATTTGATAACTTAGTTGGTAAAACTAAATTGTTTGTTACTATGAGTTTAATGTTATTTTGTTATCATTTGATAAATTTGTGTTTCAAATATCGCATATATATAATAGAAGACACATTCACGTTGACTTGTTCTTATTTCATTTGTGATCTCATTTGCGTATATCATTCAGCATTCAATTCTTGAATTTAATGATTTAAAGTGATTTTGGACCTTTCTCAATCTTTGATATTATATTCGGGTAAAAATAATTTTTTGTGTTATTAGTGTATTTCATTTGATAATTTAGTTGGTAAAACTTAAATTGTTTTTTACTATGAGTTTAATGTTATTTTGTTATCATGTGATAAATTTGTGTTTCAAATGTCTCATATATATAATATAAGACACATTCACTGTTGACTTGTTCTTATTTCATTTGAGATCACATGTGCATTTATCATTCAACATTCAATTCTTGAATTTGATGATTTAAAGTGATTTTGGAACTTTCTCAACCATATGATAATAGAGTTGGAAACACTAAAATTGTTTTTTACTATGAGTTTAATGTTATTTTGTTATCATTTGATAAATGTGTGTTTCAAATATCGCATATATGTAATAGAAGACACATTCACGTTGACTTGTTCTTATTTCATTTGGGATCTCATTTGCGTTTATCATTCAGCATTCAATTCTTGAATTTGACGATTTAAAATGATTTTGAACCTTTCCCAATCATGTGATAATGGATTCGGGTAAAACTAACTTTTTTATAGTTTATTTCATTTGATAACTTAGTTGGTAAAACTAAATTGTTTGTTACTATGAGTTTAATGTTATTTTGTTATCATTTGATAAATTTGTGCTTCAAATGTCTCATATATATAATAGAAGACACATTAACTGGTGACTTGTTGTTATTGCATTTGAGATCACATGTGCATTTATTTTGTGTTTTAAATGTCTCATATATATAATAGAAGATATATTCACTGTTTGCGTGTTCTTATTTCATTTGAGATCCCATGTGCGTTATCATTCAATATTCAAAACATGAATTTGATGATTTAAAGTGATATTGTACTTTTCTCAATCATTTGATACTGGATTCGGGTAAAACTATATTTTTTTATTATTAGTTTATTTCATTTGATAGTTTAGTTTGCAAAACTAAAATTGTTTTTACTATGAGTTTAATGTTATTTTGTTATCATTTGATAAATTTGTGTTTCAAATGTCAAATAGAACACAAATTCACTGTTGACTTGTTCTTATTTCATTTGAGATCACATGTGCGTTCATCATTCAACATATAATTTTTAATTTGATGATTAAAGTGATTTTGGAGCTTTTATCAATCCTGTGATATTGGATTCGGGTAAAAATAAATTTTTTTTATTAGTTTATTTCATATGATAATTTAGTTGGTAAAACTAAAATTGTTTTTAACTCTGAGTTTAATATTATTTTGTTATCATTTGATAAATTTGTGTTTCAAATGTCTCATATATATAATAGAAGAAACATTAAATGCTGACTTGTTGTTATTTCATTTGAGATCACATGTGCGTTTATCATTCAACATTCAATTTTTGAATTTGATAATTTAAAATGATTTTGGACCTGTCTGAATCATGTGATAATGGATTCGGGTAAAAATAATTTTTTATTATTAGTTTATTTCATTTGATAATTTAGTTGGTAAAACTAATATTGTTTTTTACTATGAGTTTAATGTTATTTTGTTATCATTTGATAAATTTGTGTTTCAAATGTCGCATATATATAATAGAAAACACATTCACTGTTGGCTTTTTCTTATTTTATTAGAGATCAATTGTGCGCTTATCATTTAACATTCAATTTTTGAATTTGATGACTTAAAGTGATTTTGGACTTTTCTCAATCATTCGATAGTGGATTCGGGTAAAACTAAATTTTTTTTATTAGTAGTTTATTTCATTTGATAATTTAGTTGGTAACTCCGTAATTGTTATTTACTACGAGTTTAATGTTTCTTTCTTGTCATTTGATAAATTTGTGTTTCAAATGTCAAATATATATAATGGAAGACACATTCACTGTTGACTTGTTCTTATTTCATTTGAGATCACATGTGCGTTTATCATTCAACATTCAATTTTTCATTTTGATGATTTCAAATGATTTCTGACCTTTCTCAATCATTTGATAATGGATTCAGGTAAAACTAAATTTTTTTTATTAGTTTATTTCATTTGATAATTTAGGTGGTAAAACTAAAATTGTTTTTAACTATGAGTTTAATATTATTTTGTTATCGTTTGATAAATTTGTGTTTCAAAGTTCACATATATATAATAGAAAACACATTCACTGTTGACTTTTTCTTATTTCATTAGAGATCACATGTGCGCTTATCATTTAACATTCAATTTTTGAATTTGATGATTTAAAGTAATTTTGGACCTTTCTCAATCATTTGATATTATATTCGGGTAAAAATATTTTTTTTTTGTTATTAGTGTATTTCATTTGATAATTTAGTTGGTAAAACTTAAATTGTTTTTTACTATGAGTTTAATGTTATTTTGTTACCATGTGATAAATTTGTGTTTCAAATGTCTCATATATATAATAGAAGACACATTCACGTTGACTTGTTCTTATTTCATTTGAGATCACATGTGCGCTTATCATTTAACATTCAATTTTTGAATTTGATGATTTAAAGTGATTTTGGACTTTTCTCAATCATTCGATAGTGGATTCGGCTAACACTAAATTTTTTTTAATAGTAGTTCATTTCATTTGATAATTTTGTTGGTAAGTCGGTAATTGTTTTTTACTACGAGTTTAATGTTTCTTTCTTGTCATTTGATAAATTTGTATTTCAAATGTCAAATATATATAATGGAAGACACATTCACTGTTGACTTGTTCTTATTTCATTTGAGATCACATGTGCATTTAATATTCAACATTCAATTCTTGAATTTGATGATTTAAAGTGATTTTGGAACTTTCTCAATCATTTGATAATGGATTAGGGTAAAACTATATTTTTCCTATTATTAGCTTATTCCATTTGATAATTTAGTTGGTAAAACTAAAATTGTTTTTTACTATGAGTTTAATATTATTTTTTTATCATTTGATAAATTTGTGATAAATAGAAGATATATTCACTGTTTGCGTGTTCTTATTTCATTTGAGATCCCATGTGCGTTTATCATTCAATATTCAAAACATGAATTTGATGATTTAAAGTGATATTGTACTTTTCTCAATCATTTGATACTGGATTCGGGTAAAACTATATTTTTTATTATTAGTTTATTTCATTTGATAGTTTAGTTTGCAAAACTAAAATTGTTTTTACTATGAGTTTAATGTTATTTTGTTATCATTTGATAAATTTGTGTTTCAAAGTTCACATATATATATAATAGAATAAACATTAACTGTTGACTTGTTCTTATTTCATTAAGATCATTTATGCGTTTATCATTCAACATTCAATTCTTGAATTTGATGATTTAAAGTGATTTTGGAACTTTCTCAACCATAGGATAATAGAGTTGGAAACACTAAAATTGTTTTTTACTATGAGTTTAATGTTATTTTGTTATCATTTGATAAATTTGTGTTTCAAATATCGCATATATATAATAGAAGACACATTCACGTTGACTTGTTCTTATTTCATTTTTGATCTCATTTGCGTTTATCATTCAGCATTCAATTCTTGAATTTGATGATTTAAAATGATTTTGGACCCTTCCCAATCATGTGATATTGGATTCGGGTAAAACTAAACTTTTTTTATTAGTTTATTTCATATGATAATTTAGTTGGTAAAACTAAAATTGTTTTTAACTATGAGTTTAATGTTATTATGTTATCATTTGATAAATTTGTGTTTCAAATGTCTCATATATATAATAGAAGAAACATTAAATGCTGACTTGTTGTTATTTCATTTGAGATCACATGTGCGTTTATCATTGAACACTCAATTTTTGAATTTGATAATTTAAAATGATTTTGGACCTGTCTGAATCATGTGATAATGGATTCGGGTAAAACTAATTTTTTATTATTAGTTTATTTTATTTGATAATTTAGTTGGTAAAACTAATATTGTTTTTTACTATGAGTTTAATGTTATTTTTTATCATTTGATAATTTTGTGTTTCAAATGTCTCATATATATAATAGAAGACAAATTCACTGTTGAATTTTTCTTATTTCATTTGTGGTCACATGTGCGTTTATCATTCAACATTCAAAACTTGAATTTAATGATTTAAAGTAATTTTGGACCTTTCTCAATCATTTGATATTATATTCGGGTAAAAATATTTTTTTTTGTTATTAGTGTATTTCATTTGATAATTTAGTTGGTAAAACTTAAATTGTTTTTTACTATTAGTTTAATGTTATTTTGTTACCATGTGATAAATTTGTGTTTCAAATGTCGCATATATATAATAGAAAACACATTCACTGTTGACTTTTTCTTATTTCATTAGAGATCAATTGTGCGCTAATCATTTAACATTCAATTTTTGAATTTGATGATTTAAAGTGATTTTGGACTTTTCTCAATCATTCGATAGTGGATTCGGGTAAAACTAAATTTTTTTTGTATTAGTAGTTCATTTCATTTGATAATTTAGTTGGTAAGTCGGTTATTGTTATTTACTACGAGTTTAATGTTTCTTTCTTGTCATTTGATAAATTTGTGTTTTAAATGTCTCATATATATAATAGAAGATATATTCACTGTTTGCGTGTTCTTATTTCATTTGAGATCCTATGTGCGTTTATCATTCAACATAAAATTTTTAATTTGATGATTAAAGTGATTTTGGATCTTTTTCAATCTTGTGATATTGGATTCGGGTAAAACTAAATTTTTTTATTAGTTTATTTCATTTGATAATTTAGGTGGTAAAACTAAAATTGTTTTTAACTATGAGTTTAATATTATTTTGTTATCATTTGATAAATTTGTGTTTCAAAGTTCACATATATATAATAGAATAAACATTAACTGTTGACTTGTTCTTATTTCATTAAGATCACTTATGCGTTTATCATTCAACATTCAAATCTTGAATTTGAGATTTAAAGTGATTTTGGAACTTTCTCAACCATATGATAATAGAGTTGGAAACAATAAAATTGTTTTTTACTATGAGTTTAATGTTATTTTGTTATCATTTGATAAATTTGTGTTTCAAATATCGCATATATATAATAGAAGACACATTCACGTTGACTTGTTCTTATTTCATTTGTGATCTCATTTGCGTATATCATTCAGCATTCAATTCTTGAATTTGATGATTTAAAATGATTTTGAACCTTTCCCAATCATGTGATAATGGATTCGGGTAAAACTAACTTTTTTATTAGTTTATTTCATTTGATAACTTAGTTGGTAAAACTAAAATTGTTTGTTACTATGAGTTTAATGTTATTTTGTTATCATTAGATAAATTTGTGCTTCAAATGTCTCATATATATAATAGAAGACACATTAACTGGTGACTTTTTCTTATTTCATTAGAGATCATATGTGCGCTTATCATTTAACATTCAATTTTTGAATTTGATGATTTAAAGTGATTTTGGACTTTTCTCAATTATTCGATAGTGGATTAGGGTAACACTAAATTTTTTTTATTAGTAGTTCATTTCATTTGATAATTTAGTTGGTAAGTCGGTAATTGTTTTTTACTACGAGTTTAATGTTTCTTTCTTGTCATTTGATAAATTTGTATTTCAAATGTCAAATATATATAATGGAAGACACATTCACTGTTGACTTGTTCTTATTTCATTTGAGATCACATGTGCATTTATCATTCAACATTCAATTCTTGAATTTGATGATTTAAAGTGATTTTGGAACTTTTTCAATCATTTGATAATGGATTCGGGTAAAACTATATTTTTTTATTATTAGTTTATTTCATTTGATAGTTTAGTTTGCAAAACTAAAATTGTTTTTACTATGAGTTTAATATTATTTTGTTATCATTTGATAAATTTGTGTTTCAAAGTTCACATATATATAATAGAATAAACATTAACTGTTGACTTGTTCTTATTTCATTAAGACCACTTATGCGTTTATCATTCAACATTCAATTCTTGAATTTGATGATTTAAAGTGATTTTGGAACTTTCTCAACCATATGATAATAGAGTTGGAAACACTAAAATTGTTTTTACTATGAGTTTAATGTTATTTTGTTATCATTTGATAAATTTGTGTTTCAAATGTCTTATATATATAATAGAAGACACATTCACGTTGACTTGTTCTTATTTCATTTGTGATCTCATTTGCGTTTATCATTCAGCATTCAATTCTTGAGTTTGATGATTTGAAATCATTTTGAAACTTTCCCAATCATGTGATAATGGATTCGGGTAAAACTAACTTTTTTATTAGTTTATTTCATTTGATAACTTAGTTGGTAAAACTAAAATTATTTGTTACTATGAGTTTAATGTTATTTTGTTATCATTTGATAAATTTGTGCTTCAAATGTCAAATGTCACACATTAACTGGTGACTTGTTGTTATTTCATTTGAGATCACATGTGCATTTATTTTGTGTTTTAAATGTCTCATATATATAATAGAAGATATATTCCCTGTTTGCGTGTTTTTATTTCATTTGAGATCCCATGTGCGTTATCATTCAATATTCAAAACATGAATTTGATGATTTAAAGTGATATTGTACTTTTCTCAATCATTTGATACTGGATTCGGGTAAAACTATATTTTTTTATTATTAGTTTATTTCATTTGATAGTTTAGTTTGCAAAACTAAAATTGTTTTTACTATGAGTTTAATGTTATTTTGTTATCATTTGATAAATTTGTGTTTCAAAGTTCACATATATATATAATAGAATAAACATTAACTGTTGACTTGTTCTTATTTCATTAAGATCATTTATGCGTTTATCATTCAACATTCAATTCTTGAATTTGATGATTTAAAGTGATTTTGGAACTTTCTCAACCATAGGATAATAGAGTTGGAAACACTAAAATTGTTTTTTACTATGAGTTTAATGTTATTTTGTTATCATTTGATAAATTTGTGTTTCAAATATCGCATATATATAATAGAAGACACATTCACGTTGACTTGTTCTTATTTCATTTTTGATCTCATTTGCGTTTATCATTCAGCATTCAATTCTTGAATTTGATGATTTAAAATGATTTTGGACCCTTCCCAATCATGTGATATTGGATTCGGGTAAAACTAAACTTTTTTTATTAGTTTATTTCATATGATAATTTAGTTGGTAAAACTAAAATTGTTTTTAACTATGAGTTTAATGTTATTATGTTATCATTTGATAAATTTGTGTTTCAAATGTCTCATATATATAATAGAAGAAACATTAAATGCTGACTTGTTGTTATTTCATTTGAGATCACATGTGCGTTTATCATTGAACACTCAATTTTTGAATTTGATAATTTAAAATGATTTTGGACCTGTCTGAATCATGTGATAATGGATTCGGGTAAAACTAATTTTTTATTATTAGTTTATTTTATTTGATAATTTAGTTGGTAAAACTAATATTGTTTTTTACTATGAGTTTAATGTTATTTTTTATCATTTGATAATTTTGTGTTTCAAATGTCTCATATATATAATAGAAGACAAATTCACTGTTGAATTTTTCTTATTTCATTTGTGGTCACATGTGCGTTTATCATTCAACATTCAAAACTTGAATTTAATGATTTAAAGTAATTTTGGACCTTTCTCAATCATTTGATATTATATTCGGGTAAAAATATTTTTTTTTGTTATTAGTGTATTTCATTTGATAATTTAGTTGGTAAAACTTAAATTGTTTTTTACTATTAGTTTAATGTTATTTTGTTACCATGTGATAAATTTGTGTTTCAAATGTCGCATATATATAATAGAAAACACATTCACTGTTGACTTTTTCTTATTTCATTAGAGATCAATTGTGCGCTAATCATTTAACATTCAATTTTTGAATTTGATGATTTAAAGTGATTTTGGACTTTTCTCAATCATTCGATAGTGGATTCGGGTAAAACTAAATTTTTTTTGTATTAGTAGTTCATTTCATTTGATAATTTAGTTGGTAAGTCGGTTATTGTTATTTACTACGAGTTTAATGTTTCTTTCTTGTCATTTGATAAATTTGTGTTTTAAATGTCTCATATATATAATAGAAGATATATTCACTGTTTGCGTGTTCTTATTTCATTTGAGATCCTATGTGCGTTTATCATTCAACATAAAATTTTTAATTTGATGATTAAAGTGATTTTGGATCTTTTTCAATCTTGTGATATTGGATTCGGGTAAAACTAAATTTTTTTATTAGTTTATTTCATTTGATAATTTAGGTGGTAAAACTAAAATTGTTTTTAACTATGAGTTTAATATTATTTTGTTATCATTTGATAAATTTGTGTTTCAAAGTTCACATATATATAATAGAATAAACATTAACTGTTGACTTGTTCTTATTTCATTAAGATCACTTATGCGTTTATCATTCAACATTCAAATCTTGAATTTGAGATTTAAAGTGATTTTGGAACTTTCTCAACCATATGATAATAGAGTTGGAAACAATAAAATTGTTTTTTACTATGAGTTTAATGTTATTTTGTTATCATTTGATAAATTTGTGTTTCAAATATCGCATATATATAATAGAAGACACATTCACGTTGACTTGTTCTTATTTCATTTGTGATCTCATTTGCGTATATCATTCAGCATTCAATTCTTGAATTTGATGATTTAAAATGATTTTGAACCTTTCCCAATCATGTGATAATGGATTCGGGTAAAACTAACTTTTTTATTAGTTTATTTCATTTGATAACTTAGTTGGTAAAACTAAAATTGTTTGTTACTATGAGTTTAATGTTATTTTGTTATCATTAGATAAATTTGTGCTTCAAATGTCTCATATATATAATAGAAGACACATTAACTGGTGACTTTTTCTTATTTCATTAGAGATCATATGTGCGCTTATCATTTAACATTCAATTTTTGAATTTGATGATTTAAAGTGATTTTGGACTTTTCTCAATTATTCGATAGTGGATTAGGGTAACACTAAATTTTTTTTATTAGTAGTTCATTTCATTTGATAATTTAGTTGGTAAGTCGGTAATTGTTTTTTACTACGAGTTTAATGTTTCTTTCTTGTCATTTGATAAATTTGTATTTCAAATGTCAAATATATATAATGGAAGACACATTCACTGTTGACTTGTTCTTATTTCATTTGAGATCACATGTGCATTTATCATTCAACATTCAATTCTTGAATTTGATGATTTAAAGTGATTTTGGAACTTTTTCAATCATTTGATAATGGATTCGGGTAAAACTATATTTTTTTATTATTAGTTTATTTCATTTGATAGTTTAGTTTGCAAAACTAAAATTGTTTTTACTATGAGTTTAATATTATTTTGTTATCATTTGATAAATTTGTGTTTCAAAGTTCACATATATATAATAGAATAAACATTAACTGTTGACTTGTTCTTATTTCATTAAGACCACTTATGCGTATATCATTCAACATTCAATTCTTGAATTTGATGATTTAAAGTGATTTTGGAACTTTCTCAACCATATGATAATAGAGTTGGAAACACTAAAATTGTTTTTACTATGAGTTTAATGTTATTTTGTTATCATTTGATAAATTTGTGTTTCAAATGTCTTATATATATAATAGAAGACACATTCACGTTGACTTGTTCTTATTTCATTTGTGATCTCATTTGCGTTTATCATTCAGCATTCAATTCTTGAGTTTGATGATTTGAAATCATTTTGAAACTTTCCCAATCATGTGATAATGGATTCGGGTAAAACTAACTTTTTTATTAGTTTATTTCATTTGATAACTTAGTTGGTAAAACTAAAATTATTTGTTACTATGAGTTTAATGTTATTTTGTTATCATTTGATAAATTTGTGCTTCAAATGTCAAATGTCACACATTAACTGGTGACTTGTTGTTATTTCATTTGAGATCACATGTGCATTTATTTTGTGTTTTAAATGTCTCATATATATAATAGAAGATATATTCCCTGTTTGCGTGTTTTTATTTCATTTGAGATCCCATGTGCGTTATCATTCAATATTCAAAACATGAATTTGATGATTTAAAGTGATATTGTACTTTTCTCAATCATTTGATACTGGATTCGGGTAAAACTATATTTTTTTATTATTAGTTTATTTCATTTGATAGTTTAGTTTGCAAAACTAAAATTGTTTTTACTATGAGTTTAATATTATTTTGTTATCATTTGATAAATTTGTGCTTCAAAGTTCACATATATATAATAGAATAAACATTAACTGTTGACTTGTTCTTATTTCATTAAGATCACTTATTTAACATTAAATGATGAACGCACATGTGATCTCTAATGAAATAAGAAAAAGTCAACAGTGAATGTGTCTTCTATTCTATATATATGCGACATTTGAAACACAAATTTATCAAATGATAACAAAATAACATTAAACTCATAGTAAAAAACAATTTTAGTTTTACCAACTAAATTATCAAATGAAATAAACTAATAATAAAAAAATTAGTTTTACCCGAATCCATTATCAAATGATTGAGAAAAGTCCAAAATCACTATAAATCATCAAATTCAAGAATTGAATGCTGAATGATAAACGCAAATGTGATCACAAATGAAATAAGAACAAGTCAACAGTCAATGTGTCTTCCATTATATATATTTGACATTTGAAATACAAATTTATCAAATGACAAGAAAGAAACATTAAACTCGTAGTAAAAACAATTACCGACTTTCCAACTAAATTTTCAAATGAAATAAACTACTAATAAAAAAATTTAGTGTTACCCGAATTCACTATCGAATGATTGAGAAAAGTCCAAAATCACTTTAAATCATCAAATTCAAAAATTGAATGTTAAATGATAAGCGCACATGTGATCTCTAATGAAATAAGAAAAAATCAACAGTGAATGTGTTTTCTATTAAATATATGAGACATTTGAAACACAAATTTATCAAATGATAACAAAATAATATTAAGCTCATAGTTAAAAACAATTTTAGTTTTACAAACTAAATTATCAAATGAAATAAACTAATAAAAAAATTTAGTTTTACCCGAATCCAATATCACAAGATTGAAAAACATCAAATATCACTTTAATCATCAAATTAAAAATTATATGTTGAATGATGAACGCACATGTGATCTCAAATGAAATAAGAACAAGTCAACAGTGAATTTGTCTTCTATTTGACATTTGAAACACAAATTTATCAAATGATAACAAAATAACATTAAACTCATAGTAAAAACAATTTTAGTTTTGCAAACTAAACTATCAAATAAAATAAACTAATAATAAAAAAATATAGTTTTACCCGAATCCAGTATCAAATGATTGAGAAAAGTACAATATCACTTTAAATCATCAAATTCATGTTTTGAATATTGAATGATAACGCACATGGGATCTCAAATGAAATAAGAACACGCAAACAGTGAATATATCTTCTATTATATATATGAGACATTTAAAACACAAAATAAATGCACATGTGATCTCAAATGAAATAACAACAAGTCACCAGTTAATGTGTCTTCTATTATATATATGAGACATTTGAAGCACAAATTTATCAAATGATAACAAAATAACATTAAACTCATAGTAACAAACAATTTTAGTTTTACCAACTAAGTTATCAAATGAAATAAACTAATAAAAAAGTTAGTTTTACCCGAATCCATTATCACATGATTGGGAAAGGTTCAAAATGATTTTAAATCATCAAATTCAAGAATTGAATGCTGAATGATAAACGCAAATGAGATCACAAATGAAATAAGAACAAGTCAACGTGAATGTGTCTTCTATTATATATATGAGACATTTGAAACACAAATTTATCAAATGATAACAAAATAACATTAAACTCATAGTAAAAAACAATTTTAGCGTTTCCAACTCTATTATCATATGGTTGAGAAAGTTCCAAAATCACTTTAAATCATCAAATTCAAGAATTGAATGTTGAATGATAAACGCATAAGTGATCTTAATGAAATAAGAACAAGTCAACAGTTAATGTTTATTCTATTATATATATGTGAACTTTGAAACACAAATTTATCAAATGATAAGAAAATAATATTAAACTCATAGTAAAAACAATTTTAGTTTTGCAAACTAAACTTTCAAATGAAATAAACTAATAATAAAAAAATATAGTTTTACCCGAATCCAGTATCAAATGATTTAGAAAAGTACAATATCACTTTAAATCATCAAATTCAAATTTTGAATATTGAATGATAACGCACATGGGATCTCAAATGAAATAAGAACACGCAAACAGTGAATATATCTTCTATTATATATATGAGACATTTAAAACACAAAATAAATGCACATGTGATCTCAAATGAAATAACAACAAGTCACCAGTTAATGTGTCTTCTATTATATATATGAGACATTTGAAGCACAAATTTATCAAATGATAACAAAATAACATTAAACTCATAGTAACAAATAATTTTAGTTTTACCAACTAAGTTATCAAATGAAATAAACTAATAAAAAAGTTAGTTTTACCCGAATCCATTATCACATGATTGGGAATGGTTCAAAATCACTTTAAATCATCAAATTCAAGAATTGAATGTTGAATGATAAACGCAAATGAGATCACAAATGAAATAAGAACAAGTCAACGTGAATGTGTCTTCTATTATATATATGAGACATTTGAAACACAAATTTATCAAATGATAACAAAATAACATTAAACTCATAGTAAAAAACAATTTTAGCGTTTCCAACTCTATTATCATATGGTTGAGAAAGTTCCAAAATCACTTTAAATCATCAAATTCAAGAATTGAATGTTGAATGATAAACGCATAAGTGATCTTAATGAAATAAGAACAAGTCAACAGTTAATGTTTATTCTATTATATATATGTGAACTTTGAAACACAAATTTATCAAATGATAACAAAATAACATTAAACTCATAGAAAAAACAATTTTAGTTTTGTAAACTAAACTATCAAATGAAATAAACTAATAATAATAAAATATAGTTTTACCCGAATCCAGTATCAAATGATTGAGAAAAGTACAATATCACTTTAAATCATCAAATTCATGTTTTGAATATTGAATGATAAACGCACATGGGATCTCAAATGAAATAAGAACACGCAAACAGTGAATATATCTTCTATTATATATATGAGACATTTAAAACACAAATTTATCAAATGATAAAAAAATAATATTAAACTCATAGTAAAAAACAATTTTAGTTTTACCAACTAAATTATCAAATGGAATAAGCTAATAATAGGAAAAATATAGTTTTACCCTAATCCATTATCAAATGATTGAGAAAGTTCCAAAATCACTTTAAATCATCAAATTCAAGAACTGAATGTTGAATTATAAATGCACATGTGATCTCAAATGAAATAACAACAAGTCACCAGTTAATGTGTCTTCTATTATATATATGAGTCATTTGAAGCACAAATTTATCAAATGATAACAAAATAACATTAAACTCATAGTAACAAACAATTTTAGTTTTACCAACTAAGTTATCAAATGAAATAAACTAATAAAAAAGTTAGTTTTACCCGAATCCATTATCACATGATTGGGAAAGGTTCAAAATGGTTTTATATCATCAAATTCAAGAATTGAATGCTGAATGATAAACGCAAATGAGATCACAAATGATATAAGAACAAGTCAACGTGAATGTGTCTTCTATTATATATATGAGACATTTGAAACACAAATTTATCAAATGATAACAATATAACATTAAACTCATAGTAAAAAACAATTTTAGCGTTTCCAACTCTATTATCATATGGTTGAGAAAGTTCCAAAATTACTTTAAATCATCAAATTCAAGAATTGAATGTTGAATGATAAACGCATAAGTGATCTTAATGAAATAAGAACAAGTCAACAGTTAATGTTTATTCTATTATATATATGTGAACTTTGAAACACAAATTTATCAAATGATAAGAAAATAATATTAAACTCATAGTAAAAACAATTTTAGTTTTGCAAACTTAACTATCAAATGAAATAAACTAAATTATCAAATGGAATAAGCTAATAATAGGAAAAATATAGTTTTACCCTAATCCATTATCAAATGATTGAGAAAGTTCCAAAATCACTTTAAATCATCAAATTCAAGAATTGAATGTTGAATAATAAATGCACATGTGATCTCAAATGAAATAACAACAAGTCACCAGTTAATGTGTCTTCTATTATATATATGAGACATTTGAAGCACAAATTTATCAAATGATAACAAAATAACATTAAACTCATAGTAACAAACAATTTTAGTTTTACAAACTAAGTTATCAAATGAAATAAACTAATAAAAAAGTTAGTTTTACACGAATCCATTATCACATGATTGGAAAAGGTTCAAAATCATTTTAAATCATCAAATTCAAGAATTGAATGCTGAATGATAAACGCAAATGAGATCACAAATGAAATAAGAACAAGTCAACGTGAATGTGTCTTCTATTATATATATGCGATATTTGAAACACAAATTTATCAAATGATAACAAAATAACATTAAACTCATAGTAAAAAACAATTTTAGTGTTTCCAACTCTATTATCATATGGTTAAGAAAGGTCCAAAATCACTTTAAATCATCAAATTCAAGAATTGAATGTTGAATGATAAATGCACATGTGATGTCAAATGAAATAAGAACAAGTCAACAGTGAATGTGTCTTATATTATATATATGAGACATTTGAAACACAAATTTATCACATGATAACAAAATAACATTCAACTCACAGTAAAAAACAATTTAAGTTTTACCAACTAAATTATCAAATGAAATACACTAATAACACAAAAAATTATTTTTACCCGAATATAATATCAAATGATTGAGAAAGGTCCAAAATCACTTTAAATCATTAAATTCAAGTTTTGAATGTTGAATGGTAAACGCAAATGTGATCACAAATGAAATAAGAACAAGTCAACAGTGAATGTGTCTTCCATTATATATATTTGACATTTGAAACACAAATTTATCAAATGACAAGAAAGAAACATTAAACTCGTAGTAAAAAACAATTACCGACTTACTAATAATAATAAAAAATTTAGTGTTACCCGAATCCACTATCAAATGATAGAGAAAAGTCCAAAATCACTTTAAATCATCAAATTCAAAAATTGAATGTTAAATGATAAGCGCACACGTGATCTCTAATGAAATAAGAAAAAGTCAACAGTGAATGTGTTTTCTATTATATATATGAGACATTTGAAACACATATTTATCAAATGATAACAAAATATTATTAAACTCATAGTTAAAAACAATTTTAGTTTTACCAACTAAATTATCAAATGAAATAAACTAATAAAAAAAATTTAGTTTTACCCGAATCCAATATCACAGCATTGAAAGAGCTCCAAAATCACTTTAATCATCAAATTAAAAATTATATGTTGAATGATAAACGCACATGTGATCTCAAATGAAATAAGAACAAGTCAACAGTGATTTTGTCTTCTATTTGACATTTGAAACACAAATTTATCAAATGATAACAAAATAACATTAAACTCATAGTAAAAACAATTTTAGTTTTGCAAACTAAACTATCAAATGAAATAAACTAATAATAAAAAAATATAGTTTTACCCGAATCCAGTATTAAATGATTGAGAAAAGTACAATATCACTTGAAATCATCAAATTCATGTTTTGAATATTGAATGATAAACGCACATGGGATCTCAAATGAAATAACAACACGCAAACAGTGAATATATCTTCTATTATATATATGAGACATTTAAAACACAAATTTATCAAATGATAAAAAAATAATATTAAACTCATAGTAAAAAACAATTTTAGTTTTATCAACTAAATTATCAAATGGAATAAGCTAATAATAGGAAAAATATAGTTTTACCCTAATCCATTATCAAATGATTGAGAAAGTTCCAAAATCACTTTAAATCATCAAATTCAAGAATTGAATGTTGAATGATAAATGCACATGTGATCTCAAATAAAATAACAACAAGTCACCAGTTAATGTGTCTTCTATTATATAAATGAGACATTTGAAGCACAAATTTATCAAATGATAACAAAATAACATTAAACTCATAGTAACAAACAATTTTAGTTTTACCAACTAAGTTATCAAATGAAATAAACTAATAAAAAAGTTAGTTTTACCCGAATCCATTATCACATGATTGGGAAAGGTTTAAAATCATTTTAAATCATCAAATTCAAGAATTGAATGCTGAATGATAAACGCAAATGAGATCACAAATGAAATAAGAACAAGTCAACGTGAATGTGTCTTCTATTATATATATGCGATATTTGAAACACAAATTTATCAAATGATAACAAAATAACATTAAACTCATAGTAAAAAACAATTTTAGTGTTTCCAACTCTATTATCATATGGTTAAGAAAGGTCCAAAATCACTTTAAATCATCAAATTCAAGAATTGAATGTTGAATGATAAATGCACATGTGATCTCAAATGAAATAAGAACAAGTCAACAGTGAATGTGTCTTATATTATATATATTAGACATTTAAAACACAAATTTAGCAAATGCTAACAAAATAACATTAAACTTATAGTAAAAAACAATTTTAGTTTTACAATCTAAATTATCAAATGAAATAGACTACTAATAAAAAAATTAGTTTTACCCGAATCCATTATCAAATTATTGAGAAAAGTCCAAACTCACTTTAAATCATCAATTTCAAGTTTTGAATGTTGAATCATAACCGCACATGCGATCTCAAATGAAATAAGAACAAGTCAACAGTAAATGTGTCTTCTATTATATATAGTAGACATTTGAAATACACATTTATCAAATGATAACAAAATAACATTAAACTCATAGTAAAAAACAATTTTAGTTTTACCAACTAAATTATCAAATGGAATAAACTAATAATAGGAAAAATATAGTTTTACTAGTATCCATTATCAAATGATTGAGAAAGGTCCAAAATCACTTTAAATCATCAAATTCAAGAATTGAATGTTGAATGATAAATGCACATGTGATATCAAATGAAATAAGAACAAGTCAACAGTGAATGTGTCTTCCATTATATATATTTGACATTTGAAACACAAATTTATGAACTGATAACAAAATAACATTAAACTCATAGTAAGAAACAATTTTAGTTGTACCAACTAAATTATCAAATGGAATAAACTAATAATAGGAAAAATATAGTTTTACCCGAATCCATTATCAAATGATTGAGAAAAGTCCAAAATCACTTTAATTCATCAAATTCAAGAATGAAATGTTGAATGATAAACGCACATGTGACCACAAATGAAATAAGAAAAATGCAACAGTGAATTTGTCTTCTATTATATATATGAGACATTTGAAACACAAAATTATCAAATGATAAAAAAATAACATTAAACTCATAGTAAAAAACAATTTTAGTTTTACCAACTAAATTATCAAATGGAATAAACTAATAATAGGAAAAATATAGTTTCACCCGAATCCATTATCAAATGCTTGAGAAAAGTCCAAAAGCAATTTAAATCATTAAATTCAAGAATTGAATGTTGAATAAAAAATGCACATGTGATCTCTAATGAAATAACAACAAGTCAACATTGAATGTGTCTTATATTATATATGAGACTTTTGAAGCACAAATTTATCAAATGATAACAAAATAACAATAAACTTATAGCAAAAAACAATTTTAGTTTTATCAACTAAATTATCAAAGGGAATAAACTAATAATAGGAAAAATGTAGTTTCACCCGAATCCATTATCAAATGCTTAAGAAAAGTCCAAAAGCAATTTAAATCATTAAATTCAAGAATTGAATGTTGAATAAAAAATGCACATGTGATTTTTAATGAAATAACAACAAGTCAACATTGAATGTGTCTTATATTATATATGAGACTTTTGAAGCACAAATTTATCAAATGATAACAAAATAACAATAAACTCATTAAAAAAATTTTAGTTTTATCAACTAAATTATCAAAGGGAATAAGCTAATAATAGGAAAAATATACTTTTACCCGAATCCATTATCAACTGATTGAGAAAGTTCCAAAATCACTTTAAATCATCAAATTCAAGAATTAAATTAAATTAAAAGTGTTACCCGAATCCACTATCAAATGATTGAGAAAAGTCCAAAATCACTTTAAATCATCAAATTCAAAAATTGAATGTTAAATGATAAGCGCACATGTGATCTCTAATGAAATAAGAAAAAGTCAACAGTGAATGTGTTTTCTATTATATATATGAGACATTTGAAACACAAATTTATCAAATGATAACAAAATAATATTAAACTCATAGTTAAAAACAATTTTAGTTTTACCAACTAAATTATCAAATGAAATAAACTAATAAAAAAAATTTAGTTTTACCCGAATCCAATATCACAAGATTGAAAAAGATCCAAAATCACTTTAAT
Organism: Gymnocheta viridis; assembly: GCA_956483585.1. Lineage (NCBI taxonomy): Eukaryota > Metazoa > Arthropoda > Insecta > Diptera > Tachinidae > Gymnocheta > Gymnocheta viridis. The sequence goes on along the minus strand of OY101441.1, from coordinate 76,343,328 downwards.
CATCAAATTAAAAATTATATGTTGAATGATAAACGCACATGTGATCTCAAATGAAATAAGAACAAGTCAACAGTGATTTTGTCTTCTATTTGACATTTGAAACACAAATTTATCAAATGATAACAAAATAACATTAAACTCATAGTAAAAACAATTTTAGTTTTGTAAACTAAACTATCAAATGAAATAAACTAATAATAAAAAAATATAGTTTTACCCGAATCCAGTATCAAATGATTGAGAAAAGTACAATATCACTTTAAATCATCAAATTCATGTTTTGAATATTGAATGATAAACGCACATGGGATCTCAAATGAAATAAGAACACGCAAACAGTAAATATATCTTCTATTATATATATGAGACATTTAAAACACAAATTTATCAAATGATAAAAAAATAATATTAAACTCATAGTAAAAAACAATTTTAGTTTTACCAACTAAATTATCAAATGGAATAAGCTAATAATAGGAAAAATATAATTTTACCCTAATCCATTATCAAATGATTGAGAAAGTTCCAAAATCACTTTAAATCATCAAATTCAAGAACTGAATGTTGAATGATAAATGCACATGTGATCTCAAATGAAATAACAACAAGTCACCAGTTAATGTGTCTTCTATTATATATATGAGACATTTGAAGCACAAATTTATCAAATGATAACAAAATAACATTAAACTCATAGTAACAAACAATTTTAGTTTTACCAACTAAGTTATCAAATGAAATAAACTAATAAAAAAGTTAGTTTTACCCGAATCCATTATCACATGATTGGGAAAGGTTCAAAATGATTTTAAATCATCAAATTCAAGAATTGAATGCTGAATGATAAACGCAAATGAGATCACAAATGAAATAAGAACAAGTCAACGTCAATGTGTCTTCTATTATATATATGAGACATTTGAAACACAAATTTATCAAATGATAACAAAATAACATTAAACTCATAGTAAAAAACAATTTTAGCGTTTCCAACTCTATTATCATATGGTTGAGAAAGTTCCAAAATCACTTTAAATCATCAAATTCAAGAATTGAATGTTGAATGATAAACGCATAAGCGATCTTAATGAAATAAGAACAAGTCAACAGTTAATGTTTATTCTATTATATATATGTGAACTTTGAAACATAAATTTATCAAATGATAAGAAAATAATATTAAACTCATAGTAAAAACAATTTTAGTTTTGCAAACTAAACTTTCAAATGAAATAAACTAATAATAAAAAATATAGTTTTACCCGAATCCAGTATCAAATGATTGAGAAAAGTACAATATCACTTTTAATCATCAAATTCATGTTTTGAATATTGAATGATAATGCACATGGGATCTCAAATGAAATAAGAACACGCAAACAGTGAATATATCTTCTATTATATATATGAGACATTTAAAACACAAAATAAATGCACATGTGATCTCAAATGAAATAACAACAAGTCACCAGTTAATGTGTCTTCTATTATATATATGAGACATTTGAAGCACAAATTTATCAAATGATAACAAAATAACATTAAACTCATAGTAACAAATAATTTTAGTTTTACCAACTAAGTTATCAAATGAAATAAACTAATAAAAAAGTTAGTTTTACCCGAATCCATTATCACATGATTGGGAATGGTTCAAAATCATTTTAAATCATCAAATTCAAGAATATAATGCTGAATGATAAACGCAAATGAGATCACAAATGAAATAAGAACAATTCAACGTGAATGAGTCTTCTATTATATATATGCGATATTTGAAACACAAATTTATCAAATGAAAACAAAATAACATTAAACTCATAGAAAAAAACAATTTTAGTGTTTCCAACTCTATTATCATATGGTTAAGAAAGTTCCAAAATCACTTTAAATCATCAAATTCAAGAATTGAATGTTGAATGATAAACGCAAATGAGATCACAAATGAAATAAGAACAAGTCAACGTGAATGTGTCTTCTATTATATATATGAGACATTTGAAACACAAATTTATCAAATGATAACAAAATAACATTAAACTCATAGTAAAAAACAATTTTAGCGTTTCCAACTCTATTATCATATGGTTGAGAAAGTTCCAAAATCACTTTAAATCATCAAATTCAAGAATTGAATGTTGAATGATAAACGCATAAGTGATCTTAATGAAATAAGAACAAGTCAACAGTTAATGTTTATTCTATTATATATATGTGAACTTTGAAACACAAATTTATCAAATGATAACAAAATAACATTAAACTCATAGAAAAAACAATTTTAGTTTTGTAAACTAAACTATCAAATGAAATAAACTAATAATAATAAAATATAGTTTTACCCGAATCCAGTATCAAATGATTGAGAAAAGTACAATATCACTTTAAATCATCAAATTCATGTTTTGAATATTGAATGATAAACGCACATGGGATCTCAAATGAAATAAGAACACGCAAACAGTGAATATATCTTCTATTATATATATGAGACATTTAAAACACAAATTTATCAAATGATAAAAAAATAATATTAAACTCATAGTAAAAAACAATTTTAGTTTTACCAACTAAATTATCAAATGGAATAAGCTAATAATAGGAAAAATATAGTTTTACCCTAATCCATTATCAAATGATTGAGAAAGTTCCAAAATCACTTTAAATCATCAAATTCAAGAACTGAATGTTGAATTATAAATGCACATGTGATCTCAAATGGAATAACAACAAGTCACCAGTTAATGTGTCTTCTATTATATATATGAGTCATTTGAAGCACAAATTTATCAAATGATAACAAAATAACATTAAACTCATAGTAACAAACAATTTTAGTTTTACCGACTAAGTTATCAAATGAAATAAACTAATAAAAAAGTTAGTTTTACACGAATCCATTATCACATGATTGGGAAAGGTTCAAAATCATTTTAAATCATCAAATTCAAGAATTGAATGCTGAATGATAAACGCAAATGAGATCACAAATGAAATAAGAACAAGTCAACGTGAATGTGTCTTCTATTATATATATGCGATATTTGAAACACAAATTTATCAAATGATAACAAAATAACATTAAACTCATAGTAAAGAACAATTTTAGTGTTTCCAACTCTATTATCATATGGTTAAGAAAGGTCCAAAATCACTTTAAATCATCAAATTCAAGAATTGAATGTTGAATGATAAATGCACATGTGATCTCAAATGAAATAAGAACAAGTCAACAGTGAATGTGTCTTATATTATATATATGAGACATTTGAAACACAAATTTATCACATGATAACAAAATAACATTAAACTCATAGTAAAAAACAATTTAAGTTTTACCAACTAAATTATCAAATGAAATACACTAATAACACAAAAAATTATTTTTACCCGAATATAATATCAAATGATTGAGAAAGGTCCAAAATCACTTTAAATCATTAAATTCAAGTTTTGAATGTTGAATGGTAAACGCAAATGTGATCACAAATGAAATAAGAACAAGTCAACAGTGAATGTATATATATTTGACATTTGAAACACAAATTTATCAAATGACGAGAAAGAAACATTAAACTCGTAGTAAAAAACAATTACCGACTTACTAATAATAATAAAAAATTTAGTGTTACCCGAATCCACTATCAAATGATAGAGAAAAGTCCAAAATCACTTTAAATCATCAAATTCAAAAATTGAATGTTAAATGATAAGCGCACATGTGATCTCTAATGAAATAAGAAAAAGTCAACAGTGAATGTGTTTTCTATTATATATATGAGACATTTGAAACACAAATTTATCAAATGATAACAAAATATTATTAAACTCATAGTTAAAAACAATTTTAGTTTTACCAACTAAATTATCAAATGAAATAAACTAATAAAAAAAATTTAGTTTTACCCGAATCCAATATCACAGCATTGAAAGAGCTCCAACATCACTTTAATCATCAAATTAAAAATTATATGTTGAATGATAAACGCACATGTAATCTCAAATGAAATAAGAACAAGTCAACAGTGATTTTGTCTTCTATTTGACGTTTGAAACACAAATTTATCAAATGATAACAAAATAACATTAAACTCATAGTAAAAACAATTTTAGTTTTGCAAACTAAACTATCAAATGAAATAAACTAATAATAAAAAAATATAGTTTTACCCGAATCCAGTATTAAATGATTGAGAAAAGTACAATATCACTTGAAATCATCAAATTCATGTTTTGAATATTGAATGATAAACGCACATGGGATCTCAAATGAAATAACAACACGCAAACAGTGAATATATCTTCTATTATATATATGAGACATTTAAACAAATTTATCAAATGATAAAAAAATAATATTAAACTCATAGTAAAAAACAATTTTAGTTTTATCAACTAAATTATCAAATGGAATAAACTAATAATAGGAAAAATATAGTTTTACCCTAATCCATTATCAAATGATTGAGAAAAGTCCAAAATCACTTTAATTCATCAAATTCAAGAATAAAATGTTGAATGATAAACGCACATGTGACCACAAATGAAATAAGAAAAATGCAACAGTGAATTTGTCTTCTATTATATATATGAGACATTTGAAACACAAATTTATCAAATGATAACAAAATAACATTAAACTCATAGTAACAAACAATTTTAGTTTTACCAACTAAGTTATCAAATGAAATAAACTAATAAAAAAGTTAGTTTTACCCGAATCCATTATCACATGATTGGGAAAGGTTCAAAATCATTTTAAATCATCAAATTCAAGAATTGAATGCTGAATGATAAACGCAAATGAGATCACAAATGAAATAAGAACAAGTCAACGTGAATGTGTCTTCTATTATATATATGCGATATTTGAAACACAAATTTATCAAATGATAACAAAATAACATTAAACTCATAGTAAAAAACAATTTTAGTGTTTCCAACTCTATTATCATATGGTTAAGAAAGGTCCAAAATCACTTTAAATCATCAAATTCAAGAATTGAATGTTGAATGATAAATGCACATGTGATCTCAAATGAAATAAGAACAAGTCAACAGTGAATGTGTCTTATATTATATATATTAGACATTTGAAACACAAATTTAGCAAATGATAACAAAATAACATTAAACTTATAGTAAAAAACAATTTTAGTTTTACAATCTAAATTATCAAATGAAATAGACTACTAATAAAAAAATTAGTTTTACCCGAATCCATTATCAAATTATTGAGAAAAGTCCAAACTCACTTTAAATCATCAATTTAAAGTTTTGAATGTTGAATCATAACCGCACATGCGATCTCAAATGAAATAAGAACAAGTCAACAGTAAATGTGTCTTCTATTATATATAGTAGACATTTGAAATACACATTTATCAAATGATAACAAAATAACATTAAACTCATAGTAAAAAACAATTTTAGTTTTACCAACTAAATTATCAAATGGAATAAACTAATAATAGGAAAAATATAGTTTTACTAGTATCCATTATCAAATGTTTGAGAAAGGTCCAAAATCACTTTAAATCATCAAATTCAAGAATTGAATGTTGAATGATAAATGCACATGTGATATCAAATGAAATAAGAACAAGTCAACAGTGAATGTGTCTTCCATTATATATATTTGACATTTGAAACACAAATTTATGAACTGATAACAAAATAACATTAAACTCATAGTAAGAAACAATTTTAGTTGTACTAACTAAATTATCAAATGGAATAAACTAATAATAGGAAAAATATAGTTTTACCCGAATCCATTATCAAATGATTGAGAAAAGTCCAAAATCACTTTAATTCATCAAATTCAAGAATAAAATGTTGAATGATAAACGCACATGTGACCACAAATGAAATAAGAAAAATGCAACAGTGAATTTGTCTTCTATTATATATATGAGACATTTGAAACACAAAATTATCAAATGATAAAAAAATAACATTAAACTCATAGTAAAAAACAATTTTAGTTTTACCAACTAAATTATCAAATGGAATAAACTAATAATAGGAAAAATATAGTTTCACCCGAATCCATTATCAAATGCTTGAGAAAAGTCCAAAAGCAATTTAAATCATTAAATTCAAGAATTGAATGTTGAATAAAAAATGCACATGTGATCTCTAATGAAATAACAACAAGTCAACATTGAATGTGTCTTATATTATATATGAGACTTTTGAAGCACAAATTTATCAAATGATAACAAAATAACAATAAACTTATAGCAAAAAACAATTTTAGTTTTATCAACTAAATTATCAAAGGGAATAAACTAATAATAGGAAAAATATAGTTTCACCCGAATCCATTATCAAATGCTTAAGAAAAGTCCAAAAGCAATTTAAATCATTAAATTCAAGAATTGAATGTTGAATAAAAAATGCACATGTGATTTTTAATGAAATAACAACAAGTCAACATTGAATGTGTCTTATATTATATATGAGACTTTTGAAGCACAAATTTATCAAATGATAACAAAATAACAATAAACTCATTAAAAAAATTTTAGTTTTATCAACTAAATTATCAAAGGGAATAAGCTAATAATAGGAAAAATATACTTTTACCCGAATCCATTATCAACTGATTGAGAAAGTTCCAAAATCACTTTAAATCATCAAATTCAAGAATTAAATGTTGAATGATAAATGCACATGTGATCTCAAATGAAATAACAACAAGTCTACAGTGAATGTGGCATTTGAAGCACAACTTTATCAAATGATAACAAAATAACATTAAACTCATAGTAACAAACAATTTAAGTTTTACCAACTAAATTATCAAATGGAGTAAACTAATAATAGGAAAAATATAGTATACCCGAATCCATTATCAAATAATTGAGAAAGTTCCAAAATCACTTTAAATCATCAAATTCAAGAATTAAGTGTTGAATGATAAATGCACATGTGATCTCAAATGAAATAACAACAAGTTGTATGTGTCTTCTATTCAATATATGAGGTATTTGAAGCACAACTTTATCAAATGATAACAAAATAACATTAAACTCATAATAAAGAACAATTTTAGTTTTACCAACTAAATTATCAAATAAATAACAAATAATAAAAAAAGTTAGTTTTACCCGAATACATTATCACATGATAGAGAAAGGTCCAAAATCATTTTAAATCATTAAATTCAAAAATTGAATGTTGAATGATAAACGCACATGCGATCTCAAATGAAATAAGAACAAGTCAACAGTAAATGTGTCTTCTATTATATATAGTAGACATTTGAAATACACTTTTATCAAATGCTAACAAAATAACATTAAACTCATAGTAAAAAACAATTTTAGTTTTACCAACTAAATTATCAAATGGAATAAACTAATAATAGGAAAAATATAGTTTTACCCGTATCCAATATCAAATGATTGAGAAAGGTCCAAAATCACCTTAAATCATCAAATTCAAGAATTGAATGTTGAATGATAAATGCACATGTGATATCAAATGAAATAACAACAAGAGTACAGTGAATGTGTCTTCTTTTATATATATGAGACATTTGAAACACAAATTTTTTAAATGACAAGCAAATAACATTAAACTAATAGTAAAAAACAATTTTAGTTGTACCAACTAAATTATCAAATGGAATAAACTAATAATAGGAAAATATAGTATACCCCAATCCATTATCAAATGATTGAGAAAGTTCCAAAATCACTTTAAATCATCAAATTCAAGAATTAAATGTTGAATGAAAAATGCACATGTGATCTCTAATGAAATAACAACAAGTCAACATTGAATGTGTCTTATATTATATATATGAGACTTTTGAAGCACAAATTTATCAAATGATAACAAACTAACAATAAACTCATAGTAAAAAACAATTTTAGTTTTACCAACTATATTATCAAAGGAAATAAGCTAATAATAGGAAAAATATAGTTTTACCCGAATCCATTATCAAATGATTGAGAAAGTTCCAAAATCACTTTAAATCATCAAATTCAAAAATTAAATGTTGAATGATAAATGCACATGTGATCTAAAATGAAATAACAACAAGTCTACAGTGAATGTGTCTTCTATTATATATATGAGGCATTTAAAATTGAATGTTGAACGATATAAGCACTTGTCATCTCAAAGGAAATAAGAACTACTCAACAGTGAGTTTTACATCTATTATATATATTAGATATTTGAAACACAAATTTAGCAAATGATAACAAAATAACATTAAACTTATAGTAAAAAACAATTTTAGTTTTACCATCTAAATTGAAATAGACTACTAATAAAAAAATTAGTTTTACCCGAATCCATTATCAAATTATTGAGAAAAGTCCAAACTCACTTTAAATCATCAATTTCAAGTTTTGAATGTTGAATCATAACCGCACATGCGATCTCAAATGAAATAAGAACAAGTCAACAGTAAATGTGTCTTCTATTATATATAGTAGACATTTGAAATACACATTTATCAAATGATAACAAAATAACATTAAACTCATAGTAAAAAACAATTTTAGTTTTACCAACTAAATTATCAAATGGAATAAACTAATAATAGGAAAAATATAGTTTTACTAGTATCCATTATCAAATGATTGAGAAAGGTCCAAAATCACTTTAAATCATCAAATTCAAGAATTGAATGTTGAATGATAAATGCACATGTGATATCAAATGATAACAACAAGAGTACAGTGAATGTGTCTTCTTTTATATATATGAGACATTTGAAACACAAATTTTTCAAATGACAAGCAAATAACATTAAACTAATAGTAAAAAACAATTTTTGTTGTACCAACTAAATTATCAAATGAAATAAAAAAAATAAAAAAATTTAGTTTTACCCGAACCCATTATCAAATGATTGAGAAAGGTCCAAAATCACTTTAAATCATCAAATTCAAGAATTGAATGTTGAATGATAAATGCACATGTGATATCAAATGAAATAAGAACAAGTCAACAGTGAATGTGTCTTCCATTATATATATTTGACATTTGCAACAACATCTACAATAGTGCTCACAGCGATAGTAACATCAACAACAATAATATCACTGTCAATAGTATCCTTGACAACAACGCCATCGTTATCAACAACATTATCAACCAAAACACCAACAGCAACAGCCCTACGACTATCAGCTGCGAGGTCAACACAATAACACCACAGGTTTCTATCAATACTATTAACATAACAAATAACACTGAAACAACAGAAAATATCGAACCTACTAATAACTATATCCACAATGTAACACAAAATCAGCACATCTATAACAAAACAAACTCCAACACAAACAGTCTTGCCAATACTCTACAGGTCCTAAATGTAAAAAATATTTACTACACAACCATAGCCAAAGAGTTTTTCAAAGACAACAGATTTTTGCAACCAATCGACCATTCCTATAACACCAGAAGACATGCACAGGGTAGATTTAAAGTAAGCCATTTCGCAAATGAGTATGGTAGAAATACTCTCCCTGTAATTTTGCCCACAACTCTTAATCAACTGCCAACCAACATAATTAATACAACTAATGAAATAAAACGAACACAATTAATCAAAAAACATTTCATAAGTTTACAATAATTTAAAATTGCTAGAAATATCTATTGTTCTCTTTCAATTTTTGTTTCTTTGATATAAGTTTTTCTTTTCATATCATTATTTTTTTATTCACATATACATGTAAATATTATTAATACATTATTAATTTCTTGAAAAAAACAATATCCTTAGAATTAAAAAATAACATAATTTTACGCTTGCAATACAGTGAATATTAGCAACTAGTTCTCTTTGCAGACAAGCTTTAAAGCATTGCGGATCCTATTGTAATAAGAATTGTTAAATAAATAATAAATAAATAATAAAAAATATATATATATATAATAGAAGACACATACAACTTGTTGTTATTTCATTTGAGATCACATGTGCATTTATCATTCAACATTTAATTCTTGAATTTGATGATTTAAAGTGATTTTGGAACTTTCTCAATCATTTGATAATGGATTCGGGTAAAACTATATTTTTCCTATTATTAGTTTACTCCTAGTTGGTAAAACTAAAATTGTTTCTTACTATGAGTTTAATGTTATTTTGTTATCAGTTCATAAATTTGTGTTTCAAATGTCAAATATATATAAGGGAAGACACATTCACTGTTGACTTGTTCTTATTTCATTTGATATCACATGTGCATTTATCATTCAACATTCAATTCTTGAATTTGATGATTTAAAGTGATTTTGGACCTTTCTCAATCATTTGATAATGGATACTAGTAAAACTATATTTTTCCTATTATTAGTTTATTCCATTTGATAATTTAGTTGGTAAAACTAAAATTGTTTTTTACTATGAGTTTAATGTTATTTTGTTATCATTTGATAAATGTGTATTTCAAATGTCTACTATATATAATAGAAGACACATTTACTGTTGACTTGTTCTTATTTCATTTGAGATCGCATGTGCGGTTATGATTCAACATTCAAAACTTGAAATTGATGATTTAAAGTGAGTTTGGACTTTTCTCAATAATTTGATAATGGATTCGGGTAAAACTAATTTTTTTATTAGTAGTCTATTTCATTTGATAATTTAGATTGTAAAACTAAAATTGTTTTTTACTATAAGTTTAATGTTATTTTGTTATCATTTGCTAAATTTGTGTTTCAAATGTCTAATATATATAATAGATGTAAAATTCACTGTTGAGTAGTTCTTATTACCTTTGAGATGACAAGTGCTTATATCGTTCAACATTCAATTTTAAATGCCTCATATATATAAAGAAGACACATTCACTGTAGACTTGTTGTTATTTCATTTGAGATCACATGTGCATTTATCATTCAACATTTAATTCTTGAATTTGATGATTTAAAGTGATTTTGGAACTTTCTCAATCATTTGATAATGGATTCGGGTAAAACTATATTTTTCCTATTATTAGCTTATTTCCTTTGATAATATAGTTGGTAAAACTAAAATTGTTTTTTACTATGAGTTTATTGTTAGTTTGTTATCATTTGATAAATTTGTGCTTCAAAAGTCGCATATATATAATATAAGACACATTCAATATTGACTTGTTGTTATTTCATTAGAGATCACATGTGCATTTTTCATTCAACATTTAATTCTTGAATTTGATGATTTAAAGTGATTTTGGAACTTTCTCAATCATTTGATAATGGATTCGGGTATACTATATTTTCCTATTATTAGTTTATTTCATATGATAATTTAGTTGGTAAAACTAAAATTGTTTGTTACTATGAGTTTAATGTTATTTTGTTATCAGTTCATAAATTTGTGTTTCAAATGTCAAATATATATTATGGAAGACACATTCACTGTTGACTTGTTCTTATTTCATTTCATATCACATGTGCATTTATCATTCAACATTCAATTCTTGAATTTGATGATTTAAAGTGATTTTGGACCTTTCTCAATCATTTGATAATGGATTCGGGTAAAACTATATTTTTCCTATTATTAGTTTATTCCATTTGATAATTTAGTTGGTACAACTAAAATTGTTTCTTACTATGAGTTTAATGTTATTTTGTTATCAGTTCATAAATTTGTGTTTCAAATGTCAAATATATATAATGGAAGACACATTCACTTTTGACTTGTTCTTATTTCATTTGATATCACATGTGCATTTATCATTCAACATTCAATTCTTGAATTTGATGATTTAAAGTGATTTTGGACCTTTCTCAATCATTTGATAATGGATACTAGTAAAACTATATTTTTCCTATTATTAGTTTATTCCATTTGATAATTTAGTTGGTAAAACTAAAATTGTTTTTTACTATGAGTTTAATGTTATTTTGTTATCATTTGATAAATGTGTATTTCAAATGTCTACTATATATAATAGAAGACACATTTACTGTTGACTTGTTCTTATTGCATTTGAGATCGCATGTGCGGTTATGATTCAACATTCAAAACTTGAAATTGATGATTTAAAGTGAGTTTGGACTTTTCTCAATAATTTGATAATGGATTCGGGTAAAACTAATTTTTTTATTAGTAGTCTATTTCATTTGATAATTTAGATTGTAAAACTAAAATTGTTTTTTACTATAAGTTTAATGTTATTTTGTTATCATTTGCTAAATTTGTGTTTCAAATGTCTAATATATATAATAGATGTAAAATTCACTGTTGAGTAGTTCTTATTTCCTTTGAGATGACAAGTGCTTATATCGTTCAACATTCAATTTTAAATGCCTCATATATATAATAGAAGACACATTCACTGTAGACTTGTTGTTATTTCATTTGAGATCACATGTGCATTTATCATTCAACATTTAATTCTTGAATTTGATGATTTAAAGTGATTTTGGAACTTTCTCAATCATTTGATGATGGATTCGGGTAAAACTATATTTTTCCTATTATTAGCTTATTTCCTTTGATAATATAGTTGGTAAAACTAAAATTGTTTTTTACTATGAGTTTATTGTTAGTTTGTTATCATTTGATAAATTTGTGCTTCAAAAGTCGCATATATATAATATAAGACACATTCAATATTGACTTGTTGTTATTTCATTAGAGATCACATGTGCATTTTTCAATCAACATTTAATTCTTGAATTTGATGATTTAAAGTGATTTTGGAACTTTCTCAATCATTTGATAATGGATTCGGGTATACTATATTTTCCTATTATTAGTTTATTCCATTTGATAATTTAGTTGGTACAACTAAAATTGTTTTTTTGCTATTAGCTTAATGTTATTTGCTTGTCATTTAAAAAATTTGTGTTTCAAATGTCTCATATATATAAAAGAAGACACATTCACTGTACTCTTGTTGTTATTTCATTTGATATCACATGTGCATTTATCATTCAACATTCAATTCTTGAATTTGATGATTTAAGGTAATTTTGGACCTTTCTCAATCATTTGATATTGGATACGGGTAAAACTATATTTTTCCTATTATTAGTTTATTCCATTTGATAATTTAGTTGGTAAAACTAAAATTGTTTTTTACTATGAGTTTAATGTTATTTTGTTAGCATTTGATAAAAGTGTATTTCAAATGTCTACTATATATAATAGAAGACACATTTACTGTTGACTTGTTCTTATTTCATTTGAGATCGCATGTGCGTTTATCATTCAACATTCAATTTTTGAATTTAATGATTTAAAATGATTTTGGACCTCTCTCTATCATGTGATAATGTATTCGGGTAAAACTAACTTTTTTTATTATTTGTTATTTATTCGATAATTTAGTTGGTAAAACTAAAATTTTTTTAATGAGTTTAATGTTATTTTGTTATCATTTGATAAAGTTGTGCTTCAAATGCCTCATATATTGAATAGAAGACACATACAACTTGTTGTTATTTCATTTAAGATCACATGTGCATTTATCATTCAACATTTAATTCTTGAATTTGATGATTTAAAGTGATTTTGGAACTTTCTCAATCATTTGATAATGGATTCGGGTATACTATATTTTTCCTATTATTAGTTTACTTTATTTGATAATTTAGTTGGTAAAACTTAAATTGTTTGTTACTATGAGTTTAATGTTATTTTGTTATCATTTGATAAAGTTGTGCTTCAAATGCCTCATATATATAATAAAAGACACATTCACTGTAGACTTGTTGTTATTTCATTTGAGATCACATGTGCATTTATCATTCAACATTTAATTCTTGAATTTGATGATTTAAAGTGATTTTGGAACTTTCTCAATCAGTTGATAATGGATTCGAGTAAAACTATATTTTTCCTATTATTAGCTTATTCCCTTTGACAATTTAGTTGATAAAAGTAAAATTGTTTTTTACTATGAGTTTATTGTTATTTTGTTATCATTTGATAAATTTGTGCTTCAAAAGTCTCATATATAATATAAGACACATTCAATGTTGACTTGTTGTTATTTCGTTAGAGATCACATGTGCGTTTATCATTCAACATTAAATTTTTGAATTTAATGATTTAAAATGATTTTGGACCTTTCTCTATCATGTGATAATGTATTCGGGTAAAACTAACTTTTTTTTTATTATTTGTTATGTATTTGATAATTTAGTTGGTAAAACTAAAATTTTTTTAATGAGTTTATTGTTATTTTGTTATCATTTGATAAAGGTGTGCTTCAAATGCCTCATATATTGAATAGAAGACACATACAACTTGTTGTTATTTCATTTGAGATCACATGTGCATTTATCATTCAACATTTAATTCTTGAATTTGATGATTTAAAGTGATTTTGGAACTTTCTCAATCATTTGATAATGGATTCGGGTATACTATATTTTCCTATTATTAGTTTATTCCATTTGATAATTTAGTTGGTACAACTAAAATTGTTTTTTTGCTATTAGCTTAATGTTATTTGCTTGTCATTTAAAAAATTTGTGTTTCAAATGTCTCATATATATAAAAGAAGACACATTCACTGTACTCTTGTTGTTATTTCATTTGATATCACATGTGCATTTATCATTCAACATTCAATTCTTGAATTTGATGATTTAAGGTGATTTTGGACCGTTCTCAATCATTTGATATTGGATACGGGTAAAACTATATTTTTCCTATTATTAGTTTATTCCATTTGATAATTTAGTTGGTAAAACTAAAATTGTTTTTTACTATGAGTTTAATGTTATTTTGTTAGCATTTGATAAAAGTGTATTTCAAATGTCTACTATATATAATAGAAGACACATTAACTGTTGACTTGTTCTTATTTCATTTGAGATCGCATGTGCGTTTATCATTCAACATTCAATTTTTGAATTTAATGATTTAAAATGATTTTGGACCTCTCTCTATCATGTGATAATGTATTCGGGTAAAACTAACTTTTTTTATTATTTGTTATTTATTTGATAATTTAGTTGGTAAAACTAAAATTTTTTTAATGAATTTAATGTTATGTTGTTATCATTTGATAAAGTTGTGCTTCAAATGCCTCATATATTGAATAGAAGACACATACAACTTGTTGTTATTTCATTTGAGATCACATGTGCATTTATCATTCAACATTTAATTCTTGAATTTGATGATTTAAAGTGATTTTGGAACTTTCTCAATCATTTGATAATGGATTCGGGTATACTATATTTTTCCTATTATTAGTTTACTCCATTTGATAATTTAGTTGGTAAAACTTAAATTGTTTGTTACTATGAGTTTAATGTTATTTTGTTATCATTTGATAAAGTTGTGCTTCAAATGCCTCATATATATAATAAAAGACACATTCACTGTAGACTTGTTGTTATTTCATTTGAGATCACATGTGCATTTATCATTCAACATTTAATTCTTGAATTTGATGATTTAAAGTGATTTGGAACTTTCTCAATCAGTTGATAATGGATTCGAGTAAAACTATATTTTTCCTATTATTAGCTTATTCCCTTTGACAATTTAGTTGATAAAAGTAAAATTGTTTTTTACTATGAGTTTATTGTTATTTTGTTATCATTTGATAAAGTTGTGCTTCAAAAGTCTCATATATAATATAAGACACATTCAATGTTGACTTGTTGTTATTTCGTTAGAGATCACATGTGCGTTTATCATTCAACATTAAATTTTTGAATTTAATGATTTAAAATGATTTTGGACCTTTCTCTATCATGTGATAATGTATTCGGGTAAAACTAACTTTTTTTTATTATTTGTTATTTATTTGATAATTTAGTTGGTAAAACTAAAATTTTTTTAATGAGTTTATTGTTATTTTGTTATCATTTGATAAAGTTGTGCTTCAAATGCCTCATATATTGAATAGAAGACACATACAACTTGTTGTTATTTCATTTGAGATCACATGTGCATTTATCATTCAACATTTAATTCTTGAATTTGATGATTTAAAGTGATTTTGGAACTTTCTCAATCATTTGATAATGGATTCGGATATACTATATTTTTCCTATTATTAGTTTACTCCATTTGATAATTTAGTTGGTAAAACTTAAATTGTTTGTTACTATGAGTTTAATGTTATTTTGTTATCATTTGATAAAGTTGTGCTTCAAATGCCTCATATATATAATAAAAGACACATTCACTGTAGACTTGTTGTTATTTCATTTGAGATCACATGTGCATTTATCATTCAACATTTAATTCTTGAATTTGATGATTTAAAGTGATTTTGGAACTTTCTCAATCAGTTGATAATGGATTCGGGTAAAACTATATTTTTCCTATTATTAGCTTATTCCCTTTGGTAATTTAGTTGATAAAACTAAAATTTTTTTAATGAGTTTATTGTTATTTTGTTATCATTTGATAAATTTGTGCTTCAAAAGTCTCATATATAATATAAGACACATTCAATGTTGACTTGTTGTTATATCATTAGAGATCACATGTGCATTTTTTATTCAACATTCAATTCTTGAATTTAATGATTTAAATTGCTTTTGGACTTTTCTCAAGCATTTGATAATGGATTCGGGTGAAACTATATTTTTCCTATTATTAGTTTATTCCCTTTGATAATTTAGTTGATAAAACTAAAATTGTTTTTTACTATAAGTTTATTGTTATTTTGTTGTCATTTGATAAATTTGTGCTTCAAAAGTCTCATATATAATATAAGACACATTCAATGTTGACTTGTTGTTATTTCATTAGCGATCACATGTGCATTTTTCATTCAACATTTAATTCTTGAATTTGATGATTTAAAGTGATTTTGGAACTTTCTCAATCATTTGATAATGGATTCGGGTATACTATATTTTCCTATTATTAGTTTATTCCATTTGATAATTTACTTGGTACAACTAAAATTGTTTTTTACTATTAGTTTAATGTTATTTGCTTGTCATTTAAAAAATTTGTGTTTCAAATGTCTCATATATATAAAAGAAGACACATTCACTGTACTCTTGTTGTTATTTCATTTGATATCACATGTGCATTTATCATTCAACATTCAATTCTTGAATTTGATGATTTAAGGTGATTTTGGACCTTTCTCAATCATTTGATATTGGATACGGGTAAAACTATATTTTTCCTATTATTAGTTTATTCCATTTGATAATTTAGTTGGTAAAACTAAAATTGTTTTTTACTATGAGTTTAATGTTATTTTGTTAGCATTTGATAAAAGTGTATTTCAAATGTCTACTATATATAATAGAAGACACATTTACTGTTGACTTGTTCTTATTTCATTTGAGATCGCATGTGCGTTTATCATTCAACATTCAATTTTTGAATTTAATGATTTAAAATGATTTTGGACCTCTCTCTATCATGTGATAATGTATTCGGGTAAAACTAACTTTTTTTTATTATTTGTTATTTATTTGATAATTTAGTTGGTAAAACTAAATTTTTTTAATGAGTTTAATGTTATTTTGTTATCATTTGATAAAGTTGTGCTTCAAATGCCTCATATATTGAATAGAAGACACATACTTGTTGTTATTTCATTTGAGATCACATGTGCATTTATCATTCAACATTTAATTCTTGAATTTGATGATTTAAAGTGATTTTGGAACTTTCTCAATCATTTGATAATGGATGCGGGTATACTATATTTTTCCTATTATTAGTTTACTCCATTTGATAATTTAGTTGGTAAAACTTAAATTGTTTGTTACTATGAGTTTAATGTTATTTTGTTATCATTTGATAAAGTTGTGCTTCAAATGCCTCATATATATAATAAAAGACACATTCACTGTAGACTTGTTGTTATTTCATTTGAGATCACATGTGCATTTATCATTTAACATATAATTCTTGAATTTGATGATTGAAAGTGATTTTGGAACTTTCTCAATCAGTTGATAATGGATTCGGGTAAAACTATATTTTTCCTATTATTAGCTTATTCCCATTGATAATTTAGTTGATAAAACTAAAATTGTTTTTTACTATGAGTTTATTGTTATTTTGTTATCATTTGATAAATTTGTGCTTCAAAAGTCTCATATATAATATAAGACACATTCAATGTTGACTTGTTGTTATTTCGTTAGAGATCACATGTGCGTTTGTCATTCAACATTAAATTTTTGAATTTAATGATTTAAAATGATTTTGGACCTTTCTCTATCATGTGATAATGTATTCGGGTAAAACTAACTTTTTTTTTATTATTTGTTATTTATTTGATAATTTAGTTGGTAAAACTAAAATTTTTTTAATGAGTTTAATGTTATTTTGTTATCATTTGATAAAGTTGTGCTTCAAATGCCTCATATATTGAATAGAAGACACATACAACTTGTTGTTATTTCATTTGAGATCACATGTGCATTTATCATTCAACATTTAATTCTTGAATTTGATGATTTAAAGTGATTTTGGAACTTTCTCAATCATTTGATAATGGATTCGGGTATATTATATTTTTCCTATTATTAGTTTACTCCATTTGATAATTTAGTTGGTAAAACTTAAATTGTTTGTTACTATGAGTTTAATGTTATTTTGTTATCATTTGATAAAGTTGTGCTTCAAATGCCTCATATATATAATAAAAGACACATTCACTGTAGACTTGTTGTTGTTTCATTTGAGATCACATGTGCATTTATCATTCAACATTTAATTCTTGAATTTGATGATTTAAAGTGATTTTGGAACTTTCTCAATCAGTTGATAATGGATTCGGGTAAAACTATATTTTTCCTATTATTAGCTTACTCCCTTTGATAATTTAGTTGATAAAACTAAAATTTTTTTAATGAGTTTATTGTTATTTTGTTATCATTTGATAAATTTGTGCTTCAAAAGTCTCATATATAATATAAGACACATTCAATGTTGACTTGTTGTTATTTCATTAGAGATAACATGTGCATTTTTTATTCAACATTCAATTCTTGAATTTAATGATTTAAATTGCTTTTGGACTTTTCTCAAGCATTTGATAATGGATTCGGGTGAAACTATATTTTTCCTATTATTAGTTTATTCCCTTTGATAATTTAGTTGGTAAAACTTAAATTGTTTTTTACTATGAGTTTCATGTTATTTTTTTATCATTTGATAAATTTGTGTTTCAAATGTCTCATATATATAATAGAAGACACATTCACTGTAGACTTGTTGTTATTTCATTTGATATCACATGTGCATTTATCATTCAACATTCAATTCTTGAATTTGATGATTTAAAGTGATTTTGGATCTTTCTCAATAATTTGATAATGGATTCGGGTAAAACTATATTTTTCCTATTATTAGTTTATTCCATTTGATAATTTAGTTGGAAAACTAAAATTGTTTTTTACTATGAGTTTAATGTTATTTTTTTATCATTTGATAATTTTGTGTTTCAAATGTCTCATATATATAATAGAAGACAAATTCACTGTTGACTTTTTCTTATTTCATTTGTGGTCACATGTGCGTTTATCATTCAACATTTTATTCTTGAATTTGATAAATTAAAGTGATTTTGGAGTTTTCTCAATCATTTGATAATGGATTCGGGTAAAACAAATTTTTTTATTATTAGTTTATTTCATTTGATAATTTAGTTGGTAAAACTTTGTGACCACATGTGCGTTTATCATTCAGCATTCAATTCTTGAATTTGATGATTTAAAGTGATTTTGGACTTTTCTCAATCATTTGATAATGGATTCGGGTAAAACAAATTTTTTTATTATTAGTTTATTCCATATTATGTATTTTTTTTAATTTATTAATCGAGATTGCCTCGATATCTTCTTTCAAAGATTTTCAAAAAATACATGCATTTCATCGGTGCTAATGCCAAATCATCAGTAGACCTTAAACCGTATTTTTGAAATGTTTCAAACCTCTAATTAATCAATATTCTGAAATATTGGAGAATATTGATCCCCATCCTCTATTTTTTCCATCAATTAGTTGATGTTACTATTATAAAATTTCAATTCATTATTGAAATCTTTATGTGAACCATAGTTAGTATCTAATTAATTTATTCAAATGTCTAATATATATATAACAGAAGACACATTCACTGTTGACTTGTGCTTATTTCATTTGTGATTACATGTGCGTCTATCATTCAACATTCAATTCTTAAATTTGAAATTCGATCGTGCATTTTTGAATTAAAATCACATTTATAGAAAAATCCATATGTTTATAGATTCAATTATTTTATTTTTTAAAGGAAGTGCTTGTGTTTAACTGATGCCTAAGAAAAAATTTCTCCGACTTTTTGTATAAAACTAGAGATATTTACTTCATATATTGCTCTAATATATGTATAATGTGTATACATTGATTGTATTCTCATTCACATGCTTTTACATGTAGAAGTATAAAAATCTTCAAAACATAACCTATTTATCCTTCTCTTTGTTTCATGTTTCACTTAAATCAATATAATCATAAGTTAAATATTTCTTATTAATTATCAAATCATAATAGGATTTTTGTTTTGCTTTTAAATTTATTTAATTCTATATGTACTCGTAGGTGTGATTCTTTTTTAAATAAAATTTCAGTAAAATTTTCTTGTTTAATTTGATTAATTTGAATATAATGTAATATTTAATTCGCTAATGTATAGTCTTGTGTCCTTAATGTTTTGTCTTACAACAATTTTTTTATTTATATTGCTTTTAAGGTGTAATGGTCACATAACCTTATTGAGTGCTTATACTCAGTTGAGCTTTAAATTTCATTCAATCTTTGGTGTTATCCAATTAATATCATAATTAAAATTATTGCTGTCAATAGATGTAGAATGGGGGCACAAATAGAAACGCGGCAAAATTGAATGGGAGCACAAATAGAAACGCGGTAAAATTGAATGGGGGCACAAAATGAAACCAAAAATGATGGGGGCACAAATAGAAATGTACTAAAATCGAATGGGGTATCAAAATGAAACCAAAAATGATGGGGGTACAAATAGAAACGCGACAAAATCGAATGGGGTATCAAAATGAAACCAAAAATGATGGGGGTACAAATAGAAACGCGACAAAATCGAATGGGGTATCAAAATGAAACCAAATAATGTGGGATCTCAAACGAAAACATAAGAAAAATGATTAGGATCTCAGAATTAAGAAATGAATGAATCTTCTACGTACACTTGTCGATTGAATTTTTTTTACTTTTCTTTAAGCTGATTGTATTTTGTATATAAGAGTGCGTGTGTTTATTTTTTGTGTGTTTATGTTTGGTCTGCAATTTTTTCCCCAAAAAATTTTTTTCCAGGCTGGAGTGGTGGAGAATTTGTGTCAGTAATTGTGATGTGATCTTCGGTCTGTTTGTTATATGTCCGTCCGACTATTCATTTCAGTTTATATTTTATATTAATGCTTACAAAATATGTTCTGCAATCTATCTGTTGCCTTGTCATATTACAAATAATATTGTTATAGATTTTTTTATTCAATTGTTTATATTAAGTCGCTTAGATTTTTAATTTGCTTTAAACTTTGATGTGATCTTAGGTTTTTTTAATTTTTTTTCTGTATGAAGAATAAGAAAAAGCATTTCTATTAATTATAGTTTCAGTTAAATTCTTTTGGTTTTATTATTCTGCTTTGGTTGCATATTTTGGCTAGATTGCAAAAAAAATTTTTACAAGATTTTTCCCACGGTCCTTCATGGCAGAATTATTAAGGGTATAAATAGACAATTTCTTTATGAAATTTATTCATCAAGTTGAAAATCTTCATAGTGCATACATCAAATAAAAATAAATTTAATTTAATATATTAAAAAAAAAATTAATAATGGAAGCATCAACATCAGCATCATCAACATCAGCTTCTGGGCTAGATCAGACGAAAATCAATCCTTTAAGATGTGAATACTGTAAAAAAGAATTTCAAAGGAAATTCTTTTTGAAAAAGCATATGGATATGCACATTCAAAAACAGGAGAATGCAAACTTTCAGTGTACAGTGTGTGGAATGATTATGAAAACTTTAAAGGGGTTTCAAAATCATAAGAAAAGCCATGAAAACGTTATTCATTGTGCTAAATGTAACGACGATGTTGCAAGGATTGACTGGGGACATCATCTTCGTACGAGAGCACATATGGAGAAAAATGGATTCATTGCAGAAAAGAGTAAGAATATGTTTCTTAATTCAAGCGATTTCATGGAAAGGATAGAAGTATATACGTATATAAATCCTATTCATGAAAATATATACATTGAAGATTTCTTTAACGTCGCTGAAGAAGAAGTGCTCCAAATATTGAAAGAAGCATTGGATAAACAAATTAATTTTAAGCTAAATTTTGAGGTCCAATGCATTTATGTCAAAAATAGTGAGGACTGTATAGCAACGGAAATGATTTCCCATGTAACGAAGATGAAGTCAGTCAACCAATCCCAGATTCTGAGGGAAGTTTTTTTAGAAAAGACAGCAGATATTAAAAATAAAATGTCTGAGTTCCAGGAAAGGGATAGTGGATGGGCGCTAAGCCAAATATGTCTGCTTAAGATCAACATAAACTAGCACAGCATACTGAGAGGATCGAGCTATATTCCTCTGCCATACAAATTAAATAAACTAAAAGCATGCACAAATATAAAAAATGATGATGTGTTTTGTTTCAAGTGGTCAATTATAGCTGCTTTAAGAACTCCAAGGAATTATAGTGATTTATCGAAGTGCTCAGCATACAACATTGACGATATTTCGAACAACATTATATTGGTGGGAAATATCCAATTAAATTTTGCTAATATGAAATTTCCCGTAGATTTAAAGGAAATAACTATATTTGAATCTCAAAATCCAAATATTAGCATAAATGTATTTGGATTTGATACAAAGGGAAACCAAATAATTGGTCCATATCGTTTATGTGATGGAAGACGTATAGTACATATAAACTTATTGTTAATAGAAAATGTTGAATGTACTAGACGACACTATGTACTCATAAATGATCTTTCAAGGTAATTCTAAAAACTTATTTTCCCAATAATGTTATTATTAAGTATACTACATTTATACTCTTTTTTAGGTTTCTGCGCACATCAATCACTAGACACAATTCTTCATTACGCTTTTGCATGACATGTCTAACTTATTCCCATGATCCTCAGATGTTAGCTTGTCATAAAGATGGATGCTCCAAGATATTAACTAAAATGCCTGAACCACATGAGAGGTATATAGAATTTAATAATAATTTAAATGATCTAGAGGTACCATTTGTTATTTATGCAGATTTTGAGTGTCTCTTAGAAAAAATTAATTGTAATATTAGTAGTAAGACAGTAAACGAGCAGAAACACATCCCCTGCTCATTTAGCTATTATATAAAGTGTAGTTATAATGATGTTTACTCTAAACTAGTTACATATAGCGGAATAGACAGCCCCAAGTATTTGTTAGAGAATTAACTGAGGACACTAAAGAAATTTTTAATAAATATTTAAATAAAATTGTTCCCATGAAAGAGATGACCGATGAAGAAAATCAACAATTTAGTAATGCTCAGGACTGCAAACTTTGTGGCAAAACCTTAGAAAATGATAGAGTTCGAGATCATTGTCATTTGACTGGTCGCTACAGAGCTGCTCTTCATAACCACTGTAATATAAACTATCAAATAAAAGGTTTTATTCCAGTATTTTTTCATAATTTTTCTTGCTATGACAGCCATTTATTTATTGAAGAACTTGGAAAAGTTGAAGGTGCTATAAATGTTATACCAATCAATAAGGAGAAGTATATATCCATAATTAAAACTATTCCAGTTGAAAACAATAGTTTTCAACTACGCTTTTTAGATTCATTTAGGTTTATGGCATCGAGTATTGATGCCTTATCAGCAAACCTTGATCCAAATGATTTTAAAGTTATCAAAAAATTTTTTCCTAACAGCAAAGAATTTGATTTGATAAGAAAGAAAGGAATATTTCCTTACTCATATATAGACTCTATTTCGAAGCTTTCTGAAGATAAGCTCCCTACACGGGAGGAGTTTAAAAATATTTTGTCAAATGCAGAATGTAGCATGGAAGACTATGAACATGCACAAAATGTTTGGAAAACTTTTAATTGTAATAGTCTCCTCGAATATACGGAGCTGTATGTAAAAAGTGATACTCTACTTTTAGCAGATATTTTTGAAAATTTTAGAAAAATTTGCAAGAATATTTATGAACTAGATCCATGTCACTATTATACAGCTCCAGGATTATCCTGGGACGCAATGCTGAAGACAACAAAAATTCGTTTAGAGTTGATTACAGATGTTGATATGTATAATATGATAAAAAATAGCATAAGAGGTGGGCTTGTTCAGTGTTCATTGAGACACAGAAAAGCCAACAATAAATATATGGAAAATTTTGATAGTGCAAAACCATCAGATTATTTAATGTATTTAGATGCAAATAATCTTTATGGGTGGGCAATGTCACAATATCTACCGTTTTCAGAATTTGTTTGGTTAAATAATGACGAAATAGATTCCTTAGACATTATTTCTGTTGAAAACAATTCGGACGAAGGTTATATATTGGAAGTTGATTTGGATTATCCCAATGAATTGCATGACCTGCACAATGATTTGCCTTTCTGCCCAGAGAACAAAGTAGTTCCTCCCATGAGAGAAAAAAAGCTAATAGCAGATTTGTCAAATAAAAGATGTTATTCAATACATTATCGAGTATTGAAGCAGTGTTTATCCAACGGTATGATTTTAAAGAAAATTCACAGAGTGATTAAATTTCAACAATCTCCTTGGCTAAAGACTTACATCGACTTGAATACTTTTCATAGATCTCAAGCAACTAATATTTTGAAAAAGATTTTTTCAAACTATTAAACAATGCCGTTTATGGAAAGACCATGGAGAATGTAGAAAAACGGAAAAATGTGTATATTGTGACAAAGTGGGAATCAGAGAGAAAGAACCACAGGGAAGCAAGAGCTCATATTTCTCAACTCAATTTCCATAGCATATCCCGTTTTGGAGACGATATGTTCGCTGTTCAGTTAAAAAGAATGAACATAAAGTACAATAAGCCCATGTACTTAGGATTTTCAATTCTTGAACTATCGAAATGGAAAATGTATGATTTCCATTATGATTATATGAAACCTAAATTTAAAACTGATCTTAGTTTAAATTATATGGATACAGATTCATTCATTTACACGATTAGGACAGATGATTTCTACAGAGAAATTTCCAACGATGTTCATGAAAGGTTTGATACTTCCGATTATCAATCTGATAATAGATTTGGTTTACCCTTGGTAAACAAAAAAACTTTAGGAATGATGAAAGATGAAAACTCTGGAATTATAATGCAAGAGTTTGCTAGAGAGAGGCTAGAGAGCAAAAATGTATTCCATTAAAAATGATGATGATGGTGAAATTAAGAAGTCAAAAGGAGTTAAAAAAATGGCATTGGAAAGAATAACTTTAGCTGATTATAAAAAGTGTTTAATTTCCAGAAATTTTTACTGTGATAGTATGTATTCATTTCGATCATATAAACACCAGATATATACTCAAAAAATTAATAAAGTTGTTTTAAGCCCTAGTGATGATAAAAGGTTCATAAGGTTTGATGGTAAACAAACATATGCTTGGGGGCATTATCGATTAAGAATAGAAGATTTTGAGTTGCATGATATTGCGGAATATTTGACGGAAGATTCAAGTGATGATAATAATAAAATAACAGATGTTTATTCAACTTCAAAAAATCATCTTGATTCTAATTTGAATAGGGAAAATTTTACGGATTTTGAAAATTGGGACAATGATGGGAATGAACACATGTTTTTAGAAATAGAATTAGAGGGTAACATCAACACTAATTTGCTTTCTGATAGTGATGATGATATATTTATGCAATTAAAAATAAATATGAATGCTCTGCTTGTATATTCAAAGATTTTTATTCATGTATTTATTTTTTTGTTTACAATAAAATTATTAATTTTAATTTAATTTTAAGATTAATCTTACAGTTTTTTAAATAAAATTTTGATTTGAAAGCATATGTATGTGTATAAGTTTGGAATATTTATTTCTTTTAAACAATTTTTCTGACGGAAGCATTAAGAGGTGAGTATTCAATTAAACGATCGTGTATGAGCAAACAATATGCAGATGTGTTATTTGCCACAGGTTTATCCATGGAAAATTCAATTTTAATATCTATGGGTCCAGTTGAGACCGATTCATTTTGATGACTCACATCAATAACTATAATTGGTGCTTTCTCCTTAAATTCTGCAATTGATAGTAGAGGATGAGGGTCCCTCATATAAAAGCTTTGTTGAAATTTGACATACATATAATATAAAATGGCGTATCTTTGGTTGCCAAATTTAATATTTAAATCGTCATATGGATATGACTCAGAATTCAAATGAACTTTTATATTCTTTAGATTAACATGTGTAAATGTATTATTCTTCTGAAAGGCGACCAAAACAAAACGGGGGCGTTCTCTATTTGCAGATAGTTTTACATTCCAAATATGATTTTGTGATGATGATAGCTGAGGATGATAGTGACAATCCCAGCTACGAAATGTTATTGGAATCGGATTTTCACTACTTATTATTTTAATTATATTTAATTTAGCATAATCTGAAAGTGTTATGTGTGGAATCCTCCAACTAATGGCCTGTATTATAATTTTTGGTTTTTCATTGATTTCAGTTGAATACACAATATCTTCATCATTTTTTGTACGTAATAAAATCAATTCATGTTTACAGTTCAATAAGATCTTACAATTATCCTCAGCGAAGCCTAAGAGAGATTTGAGCGGCACATAAAAGTTGAAAAATCCTTTGTCAATATCTATATCATTGGCATAAGACCAGCTAGAATTCGCCATCATATTACTTTCATTTTCATTAAGTGATAAATAATTTTTTATTGTACTAGAAAGACCTAGGTGTCGAGTGCGATCTATTTCAACACCATTCAATTCATACCGAATTTCCTCAAATAATTTCGTAGCAAAATTGTTTTTTAATTTGAAATTTTTCGATTTTTCATTAGTCTTTTCAATTAGTACAGATCCCTCAATATATAGAAAGCTCTCACTAGGTAAAACATATAAATCCTGATTTTGTATTGAAATCCGAATTTCATCATTATTATTAAATGATTGAATATATGGCGTATAAGTATGATAATCTTTTTTTATAATTCTCTCATCCATTAGAGGTTGTTCTAAAACATTAATTATATCGTTCATTTTTCTTAAGAATTAAATTTAATGATTTTAGGAATTGCTTATTCGATTCAGTGAGTCTTGCAATGTTCGAAATTGATCTTATCGCTCTAATGTTTGATACACTAATGTCTTTGTTTATTCTATACACAGCATTTTTATTGTATATAATCATAATTTTTTTGTTCGCAAATGAAGCCGCAGAGTAATATTTTCACCACGAAAATTAATTAAATCGTTATTTTGATCTACAATAGTAACTGTGACAGTACTGACCTCTCTAGTGCTAAGAGGTAAATAAATTAAGTTTCGCGGAATTTCATCCATTTTATATCCTGAAGATACATTTATCCCGAATTCAAGAATTGTATGTGCTCTAATATTATTAATAAATGAGCCAACAGCAATACTACACTCAATCCGGATTGTATTTACTTTCAGAATATTCACGGGAAGTTCAGAATGGTATTTGAATCCACCATTTAAAATAATTTTACTGAATCCCATTAATTTTCCGATTGTTCTGTCTTTATTGAAATATATTACATCATGAGAAGTATTTATGGATACTTGCATTGTATTGTTGTTTGCTTTTATTTGAATTGATTTTTCTCCATTTGTTAGATATTCGTATTTATGCTCTAAATAACTTGCAATATCCTCTAGCTCATAGGATCCTATAGGAATTTCTATAATATTGTCTCCAATGTGAAATAAGTTATTGTCTTGATCAACATTTGGTATACTATTATATGTATGAAAGTCTATAAGTGCACATTCAAAATCTTCTTCCAGTTCTATAGGTGGAAAATAGTTTGCTGTCAAGACGGATGAATTCCCGGTTAAAGTTAATGTGATAGACATAGCGACTACTCAATATCAAATGAAATGAAAATGTTCAAAATTTTTGTATATAATACACTTTATTTAAGTTTAAAACTACAAAATTTCATATTTATTAATCCAAGAATTATGGTCATTTGAGAATCCTAACCATTTTACAAATGCCAAATTATTTTTTATTCTTATCACCTTTTCAACAAGAAAGGTATCAGGATATCTAGTTGGTAAAAGCTCCGATTCATAGAATCCTCCTTTTATCGGATTTCCCTCATAATCTTTTAAAATGTACGTTGTTGGGTATGTTACTTTAATCTTTTTAACTTTGAATATTTCTGTTGTCCAATTAGTTGTATATCCTTTTTCAAAGTAATGTTTATATTTGCTGATGCGAACATAGTCACCAGTATTATATTTATTTTTCTTGAACATTTTAATATGGTTGTAAACAGTGTTTAGCAGTAACTTCTCCATAGAGTGTGTTACTTCAATCGGAGCCATTTTGATTGTTCGATGAGTTTTTCTGTTATATTCATCAATTAGTTTTTTATATAAATCAACCCAATGATAAGTACCATTGAAACTGAATTCCTTCCACATCAAATTCTTTAAAGTTCTATTAAAGCGTTCAACAATTGATGCCTTCATAATGCTATATGTTGAATAATGATTAATTTTATAATTTTGCACCATTTTTTTAAATGTCATATTGAAAAATTCTTTCCCATCGTCTGTTTGCAAATTTTTTGGTTAGCGTCCTAAACTTAATATGTCTCGCATAGCATTTGTAACATCAACAGAACTTTTTGATTTCAGCGGTCGAATCCAAGCAAATTTTGAAAATGTGTCGATCACAGTCAATAAGTACTTAAATCCTTTATTATACCTAGAATAATTCCCCATCTCAACTAAATCAGCTTGCCATAAATCATCTATACCTTTTATTATTACTCTTCTGCGCTTAAAATTTTTTCTAGCTGGAGAATGAAGTTCATCAACCAAATTTCTCTTGATACTCATTCTAAATATTTTTTTTTTAATATTTTACTTTGATATTATTATTTTTTGTAGGATGCACATTGCTGGCTGTATTACTTTTAGCAACTACTGATGCAAATGCAAAGTTTTCCAGTCTATATATTTTTTCAAGCAATAGTTCTATTTGTTCATTAAAATATACTTTTAAGGATCTCTCTCTGTCAGATATCATGTTTTCTACTGTATCATTAACATTATCAATTTTATCATTAAGGTCTATGTATTGTTGTTTTAATAATGTCAGTATGTCTTGCTGCAATTGTCTGATTTCCGTTCCCAAGTAATGTTAATTAATAGCGTCGTTATTTTTGTCCAACTCAAGTCCAATAACTTGAAAAATTTTTCTTTTATTTTTTTCATACTTTATTAAATCGTTTGGATTTTTTGAGTGATGGCCAAACTTGTCAACAGACATATCTCATTCTCTACTTGGTTCTTAAAGAGCTATTTATTTCTACTCAATAATATTTGCTTCTTGTAATTCCTCAATTATAGAATTTATTTCATTATGACGATTATTGTGTCCCGCACGTGCTGATGCAATCAACAGTCTTAGTCGATCTACCAGCTCATTGGGATCGTCCCAGTATATATAATCAGCTTTGGCATTGCTTAATTGCATCATCATTCCATTTCCTTTGTGAGATCTCAATGATTTTACGCGTCGGTCAATAGAAGATAAGGACTCATCATCTCTAAATAATTTTTTTTATTATTTCCTTATATTTAATACTTTTGGTACCCTTAACTTGGCCTTTTGCTTTAAAATTTCTTCTATGTGCATTTGTATTTACTAATATATTTTTATAAATATCCAATTCATATGATTCATAATCTTTGGGATTTTTGTAAAACAGCAATTCAAATAGTCCAGGTGTAAGTGCCCATTTTTGATTTCCTATAACAACTTTTTCGTGATTAAGTTCTATATCACTATCACCAAATTTCCAAATATTATCTGAATTTTTATGTGGTCCATACGTAGTATCAAGCAACTTCTTCGTTTGCAAAGCAGATAAGTTAACATTTATATATGAGTTGTTTGCTGAATTGAAGCTTAAGCCGTCACTTTCATTCTGAATAGTTGTCTTCATAGTGTTAATATCATTTTCATCATCATGATCTTTTTCTTTTAAGACTTCCTTTTTAGGAGTACTTGATTGCTCTGCATTAAATGGAAAGATGAAACTATTTTCACTGTCCATTTTTTCGAGTTTAGTTTGAACGTTTTTACTATTGTGAATAATTGTTTTCAACTGTTCTGTTATTGGTTTAAAGGTTCTGTTCAATTTTTCATTGTCTTCATTTTCGCAAACTTTAAGACTTCGAAATTTTTTCTTTAATACTGACCTAGTCTTCATTAATTCTTTAAGCAATTTTTCATTCATTTTAATATGATTATTATTGCTTTATTTAATAAGGTACAAGAGATGTTCTTGCAGTCAAAATCACTTGTAAGCCATTACGATCTTTGTACAGTCCTTTTATGTTAGTTCTACCCCACAATCAAATACAATAGTTTTATTAATCTCTATTTATTGTTATTAATAGTTTCTATAAATTCTATTGTACAAATTAATCAGATTTAATATGTTGTCTTTTCTCAGATGGAAAATAGTACATCTGCAGGTGTCAGGTCCTTCTTTGCAATCCTCGTGATACCACGGACAGCATTCAAAATGTCCATCTTCACTGAATCTACTCGTAACACCAAAGTCCTCATTTTCTTCCAACATTGAAATGAAGAAAAGGATTGCTTCCTTATGTTCGTATAGCATAAATTCTTTAAAGTCTTCCAAAAATGCAATTAACTGTTCTCTTATTAAGCTCATGTCTAATCTGGCGATAGTCTATTCTTCGAATGACTGATTTTGAAATTTTTGTTTGGATATTAATAAATTTATATATATATATATATATAGAAAAGATTTTGATTACTTTTTTCATCTATAACTTGTGAAAAATATTATTGTTATTCAAGATCTGATTTAAACCTGTTGCATACCTATTTTTATCTGTCTAAAGCTGATGGAAGCTGTTCAAAACTTGTTGAAAGCTGTTCCAGACCTGTTTTAAAGCTGATGAAAGTCTGTTTCATACCTGTTTGAATCTGTTAAATTTGTTTATCAATTTTTAAAAAAAGGAGTAAAACAAATCTTATTTCAAGTTCAACATGTCAAAGACGTTTATTTATCTGTTTAAACGTTTTGTTAATATTTACAAATTGCAATTAAATAAACTTAATACTAATCTGAATATTTTGGAACTTTATTGAATTCCCAACCAAAAAAAGATTGAGAATTGGGAATGAAAAGCGACTCGTCCTCATTTTGATCTATCTCTGCTTTCTCTGGCGATAGTTCCAACTCCAGGACATAGTTTCGATTATCATTATCCAACCTTTTAGTTAGAGTACATTTATCGTCGATAGCTTCAAGTACTTCATCTTCCAGACGAATGTACCGTTTTGATAGGTACAAAAAGACGTCCTCTAGCTCTGCCACCACAACTGGCCCAAATTTCGTCTTCTGGCGAGTTAAAGACAATACCTTAAAAGGTTTGGAAGTTTGCAAGTCCTTCTCCGATATAAATTTTTTTGTTGGCACATATTAAATGCAGTGATTGCTTCGCAAATTTTCATCTTATATGTTGAAATTAAACTTCTATAATGAATAAATTCAACAAAATAAATCTCTATTTATACTTTTGACAAGCATTAGATCAACAATCGATTGCAAAACAAAATAAATAAATAAATCGCACATTGTTATAAATCTATAATTTGATTTATTTATTATGAATATTTTATTAAAATTTTCCTTTTTTATTATTTAATAATATTAACATTTAAAATTATTTCGTCACCCTCTTCATCGAACCAAAATTCATCTCTAAAATTTCGAAGCAAAGAATCACCTTCATCATCAAATAGGAATTCGTGTATGTCTTGGTCATAAAAAGATTGATAATATCCCAGCTGATTGTTCGGAATAATATCTTCACATTCACTCTTAAAATTATTGAAAAATTCTAAGACTACTTCGCCTAGTAATGTATCTTCCTCTTCCATCGACCCAAAGGAAAATAAACTAATGGATTCATCATCTTCCACATGTCTTCCATTGTTATCGTTTTCCTCCAAAGATGTGATTAAGGGACTGCTTACTATTTCGTATGAAGAATTCATTTTTTTTTGTTATAGACTCTTGCAGGCTTACGAAGTTGATAAATAAATTTCATAAAGAAATTGTCTATTTATACCCTTAATAATTCTGCCATGAAGGACCGTGGGAAAAATCTTGCAAAGATATTTTTGCAATCTAGCCAAAATATGCAATCAAAGCAGAATAATAAAACCAAGAGAATTTAACTGAAACTATAATTAATAAAAATGCTTTTTCGTATTCTTCATACAGAAAAAAAATTAAAAAAAACCTAAGATCACATCAAAGTTTAAAGCAAATTAAAAATCTAAGCGACTTAATATAAACAATTGAATAAAAAAATCTATAACAATATTATTTGTAATATGACAAGGCAACAGATAGATTGCAGAACATATTTTGTAAGCATTAATATAAAATATAAACTGAAATGAATAGGCGGACGGACATATAACAAACAGACGGAAGATCACATCACAATGCGAAACAAAATTAAAACTCAAAACATTTAAATGTAAACAATCAACTATAAATCGATAATCATACAGTGACACACTTCAACAAACATATAGGCACAATTACTGACACAAATTCTCCACCACTCCAGCCTGGAAAAAAATTTTTTGGGGAAAAAATTGCAGACCAAACATAAACACACAAAAAATAAACACACGCACTCTTATATACAAAATACAATCAGCTTAAAAAAAGTAAAAAAAATTCAATCGACAAGTGTACGTAGAAGATTCATTCATTTCTTAATTCTGAGATCCTAATCATTTTTCTTATGTTTTCGTTTGAGATCCCACATTATTTGGTTTCATTTTGATACCCCATTCGATTTTGTCGCGTTTCTATTTGTACCCCCATCATTTTTGGTTTCATTTTGATACCCCATTCGATTTTGTCGCGTTTCTATTTGTACCCCCATCATTTTTGGTTTCATTTTGATACCCCATTCGATTTTACCCCGTTTCTATTTGTGCTCCCATTCAATTTTGCCGCGTTTCTATTTGTGCCCCCATTCTACATCTACTGCTGTCATATTTAGTTTCTCTACATTTTTATAAGTTTATCGTTCTGTTTATTTTATTCTTCTTTTCCTTTTAAGTAAATCTGAATAAATTGTTTTCTCATGGTTCATTCGAAGTGACCTTTTAGGCTTATTTAATTGAACTTTATTTTTTTAAGTAAGTTTCTCTAAATGTTTTTCTCGTAATTCTTGATTGTAGACTTCTTAAAAGTAAGAATTTCTTAATGAATAATAAGTATTATCAAGCTGTATCACAATCTCTTCACTAAAGATTATGCTAGGGAATTTTCTAGAGGAAAAAAGACTTCTTAATGTACGGTGCTATTCTTCAACTCAATGATAAAAGAAAATGGAGATTTTAGTGCTGTCTGTGGTACTTTGATGGCTATCATGTTGGTGGTGAAAATATGTATACTCACTGTTTTTGATATGAGTATATGTAAATGTGATAAATATTATAAATATTCACCATACATAATTAAAGAAATAATATTAAACTAATAAAATATTAAAAAGTAGAATAATATTAAAAATCTTTTTTTATTTTTATGATGTTTTAGGTAATCTAGAAAAAGGTTTGTATGAACGAACACTGATTAGTGCTATTTAAAAAAACAATTATCTATATTTTCTTTAAAAATAATCCATATTTAATGCATTTTGTTTTAGTATTTCAATTTGTTATTAATTTACGTTGTTTCATGTTTTAAATGTTTTCTGCATAAAATGATATATCATATTGATAATCGTACCATATTGCTGCATAATCTAAGTCTATTTCTAATATGTATGCAAATACTCGACCATACCTAACATAATCTAAATCGGAACTTTGAAAAATGATCAAACCATTCAAAGTTATTCTATGGTAGGTAATGAGAGATATCATATCCGAATAAGTGGTTTACATCTAAATAAATTAGATACATATGTTTTTTTTGTGCAACTATAGAGTCCGCCATCTACCGTTTTTTTCAAGTAGAGCTTATTTCGTGAATGGTAACACTTAGCTCATGTCTGATTTGACAGATAATTAATTTTATCCTTCCGCTGAACGAATATGGTTGTGTATACGCTTGAACAACGCTTGGAAATATTGCCTGCGATCGACTTACAGAAGATGCCGATTTTGCCAAAAAAAAAATCATCTTTTCAGATGAAGCTCATTTTGATCTTGGCGGGTATGTAAACAAGCAAAATTGTCGCATTTGGTGCACAGAAAACTCGCACGCATACATATGTAAGTTAAATATTTCTTATTAATTATCAAATCATATTAGGATTTTTGTTTTGCTTTTAAATTTATTTAATTCTATATGTACTCGTGTGTGTGATCCTTTTTTAAATAAAATTTCAGTAAAATTTTTTTAAGAATTTCTTAATGAATAATAAGGATTGTCAAGCTGTATCACAATCTCTTCACTAAAGATTATGCTATGGAATTTTCTAGAGGGAAAAAGACTTCTTAATGTACGGTGCTATTCTTCAACTCAATGATAAAAGAAAATGGAGATATTAGTGCTGTCTGTGGTACTTTGATGGCTATCAGGTTAGTGGTGAAAATATGTATATTCACTGTTTTTGATATGAGTATATGTAAATGTGATAAATATTATAAATATTCACCATACATAATTAAAGAAATAATATTAAACTAATAAAATATTAAAAAGTAGAATAATATTAAAAATCTTTTTTTATTTTTATGATTTTTTTTTTTTTTTTAAAAAGAGAAGTAACACTCAGGCAATTAGTATGCCTACCAACCCGTAGGTGTGTTACCTTCTTTGGGAAAGGGATAGTGAGAGAGGACAGATGGTGAAAGAGAGAAAGCTTAATTTTTACAACTCTGATATTGCGCATTGTGTTAGTTTTTAGATCAGTGTTGGTGCGCCTCTGATGTCAAGTAGGCGCATTAAATGTGTTTTAAGCTGTTGTAGCCATTTTATTAATTATTTAATTTGATGTCCGCTAACATACACCAGTATCAATTGCTGCCAGAACTGTTCAGTGACCAGTGTGCTATGCCTTCATCACTTAAGCAGTCCGACAACAACAAATACAATCGCATACTAATGCACATCTGAAAAATGCTGGATGTTCTGACTTGTCTGAAGCTGGGCTCGAACCCATTATTTGCTTTGCAGTCAACGCGCTAACTACTTCAGCCAACAGCACCCCATGATGTTTTAGGTAATCTAGAAAAAGGTTTGTATGAACGAACACTGATTAGTGCTATTTAAAAAAAACAATTATCTATATTTTCTTTAAAAATAATCCATATTGAATGCATTTTGTTTTAGTATTTCAATTTGTTATTAATTTACGTTGTTTCATGTTTTAAATGTTTTCTGCATAAAATGATAAATCATATTGATAATCGTACGATATTGCCGCATAATCTAAGTCTATTTCTAATATGTATGCAAATACTCGACCATACCTAACATAATCTAAATCGGAACTTTAAAACATGATCAAACCATTCAAAGTTATTCTATGGTAGGTAATGAGAGATATCATATCCGTATAAGTGGTTTACATCTAAATAAATTAGATACATATGTTTTTTTTTGTGCAACTCTACCATCTACCGTTTTTTTCAAGTAGAGCTTCTTTCGTGAATGGTAACACTTAGCTCATGTCTGATTTGACAGATAATTAATTTTATCCTTCCGCTGAACGAATATGGTTGTGTATACGCTTGAACAACGCTTGGAAATATTGCCTGCGATCGACTTACAGAAGATGCCGATTTTGCCAAAAAAATCATCTTTTCAGATGAAGCTCATTTTGATCTTGGCGGGTATGTAAACAAGCAAAATTGTCGCATTTGGTGCACAGAAAACCCGCACGCATACATTGAAAAGCCGACGCACCCAAAACGAGTCACAGTTTGGTGCGGATTTTGGTCCAGAGGCATAATTGCGCCATTTTTCTTCGAAAATGAGCAAGGAGTGACCGTTACAGTTATATGGCCATGTTGAACGAATTTTTGTTCACAAAAATTGAAGAGGCGGATATTGGCAACATTTGGTTTCAACAGGACGGCGCTACGTGCCCCACAGCCGAAGCTACAGTAGATCTTATTATCTACATGAGGTATCCTAGTCATCATTTTTTACATTTCTCGTTATGTAATTCTCAATCCGTAATTTAATAACACACAGAAAGATTTTCAGAATCAAATCATTTTTAGTGTAAAAATTTTATTTTATAAATAGTATTTATACCTCCAATTTTGCTAATCAAGTGCCCAACACATTTTATTGTATGCTTATTTTTATGTAAATGATATGTATGTAGATCGCAAATAAAAAGTATTGAAGAATTTTTAGGCTGTTCTTTTAAATGCTGTTGTTTTTAAACAAGCAGCTTCATACACATTCACTCTACATAGCAAAATCAAAAAATCCTGACCTTCCTTAACAAAAAGTTGTTTCCCACACTCCTTAATATAGAAAGCAGAAGTCAATAAAAGTATATTTTTGAGTAAATAACCTAATCAATGTGATATGATGCAAAATCAAGCTATATACTTGAGATTATTGTCAAAAATATATTAGTAAGCGAAAATGAATAAAAAAATGTTTTGGTTTAACTGAGTAGGACTATCATGTAGTCAAAACAACTCCAGTAAGAATCACTCTGTACAACAAAATTACAATTTTTTTGGCACGCTTCAGAAAAAAAAGAATGAGAGAAGTACAAATCAAGCGCCACCCATAGCAATGGAGAAATGAACACACATCTATAGATCATTATACATTTTGAATATTTCTCGTTATGTAATTCTCAATACGTAATAATACTCAGAAAAATTTCCAGAATCAAACTATTTCTTAAGTTTAAGATGCAAAGAAATGTATATAAATGTGATTTTTAGAAATAGTATTCAAAATCTTCATTTTGTTATTCAATTGTCCAACACATTTTATTTTATGAATATTTTGATGTAAATGATATATATATATCCCATATAAAAAGTATTGAAGAATTTTTAGAATGTTTTATTAAATGCTCTTGTTTTAAAATAACCAGCTTCATATATAGTCGTACTGCGTACCAAAATCAGAAATTCCTAACCTTCCTTAACAAAAAGAAATGTTTCCCACACTCCTTAATATAGTAATCAGCAGTCAATAAATGAATATTTTTATCATGTAGTCATTTGACTATCATGTAGTCAAACAACTTCTGCACAGCAAAATTAAATTTTTTTGGCACCCTTCAGGAAAAAGATTGAGACGTATAAATCAATCGTCCCCATATCTATAGTAAAATCATTATCAGGGAAAATATAAAATTTTTTCAGAGTTTCTGCTCATTTAACATTTTGTTATATTCATATAACAGGATACTATACCAATTTTAAGATTTAATACTTCCGTTCTACATAGATTTGATTAAAAGTAAATTACGTCATAAATAAATTTATAATTAAAAACTAATACAAACAGTATAAAATTAAATCTCAGCTACCATCCCGTAAGTAATTTAAAAAAAAACAATATAGTCAATATCCATTGATTAATTTTTTCACTCTATATAATGTTTCCTAAGCCCACGATTTTATATAATTGTTCATAATATTCTTCCTAGCATCAGAATAACTAAGTATGAGTACTAGTTTATATATTATTTTTTTATTAGTTTATTTCATTTGATAATTTAGTTGGTAAAACTAAAATTGTTTTTAACTATGAGCTTAATATTATTTTGTTTTCATTTGATAAGTTTGTGTTTCAAATGTCTCATATATATAATAGAAAACAAATTCACTGTTGACTTTTTCTTATTTCATTAGAGATCACATGTGTGCTTATCATTTAACATTTAATTTTTGAATTTGATGATTTAAAGTGATTTTGGACTTTTCTCAATCATTCGATAGTGGATTCGGGTAACACTAAATTTTTTTTATTAGTAGTTCATTTCATTTGATAATTTAGTTGGTAAGTCGGTAATTGTTTTTTACTACGAGTTTAATGTTTCTTTCTTGTCATTTGATAAATTTGTATTTCAAATGTCAAATATATATAATGGAAGACACATTCACTGTTGACTTCTTCTTATTTCATTTGTGATCCATTTATCATTCAACATTTAATTCTTGAATTTGATGATTTAAATTGCTTTTGGACTTTTCTCAAGCATTTGATGATGGATTCGGGTAAAACTATATATATCCTATTATTAGTTTATTCCATTTGATAATTTAGTTGTTAAAACTAAAATTGTTTTTTACTATGAGTTTAATGTTATTTTGTTATCATTTGATAAATGTGTATTTCAAATGTCTCATATATATAATAGAAGACACATACAACTTGTTGTTATTTCATTTGAGATCACATGTGCATTTATCATTCAACATTTAATTCTTGAATTTGATGATTTAAAGTGATTTTGGAACTTTCTCAATCATTTGATAATGGATTCGGGTAAAACTATATTTTTCCTATTATTAGTTTACTCCATTTGATAATTTAGTTGGTAAAACTAAAATTGTTTTTTACTATTAATTTAATGTTATATGCTTGTCATTTGAAAAATTTGTGTTTCAAATGTCTCATATATATAAAACAATGCACATTCACTGTACTCTTGTTGTTATCATTTGATATCACATGTGCATTTATCATTCAACATTCAATTCTTGAATTCGATGATTTAAAGTGATTTTGGACCTTTCTCAATCATTTG
This sequence comes from Gymnocheta viridis, assembly GCA_956483585.1. Classification (NCBI taxonomy): domain Eukaryota; kingdom Metazoa; phylum Arthropoda; class Insecta; order Diptera; family Tachinidae; genus Gymnocheta; species Gymnocheta viridis. The sequence goes on along the minus strand of OY101441.1, from coordinate 76,304,317 downwards.
ATAATGGATACTGGTAAAACTATATTTTTCCTATTATTAGTTTATTCCACTTGATATTTTAGTTGGTAAAACTAAAATTGTTTTTTACTATGAGTTTAATGTTATTTTGTTATCATTTGCTAAATTTGTGTTTCAAATGTCTAATATATATAATAGATGTAAAATTCACTGTTTACTTGTTCTTATTTCCTTTGAGATGACATGTGCTTATATCGTTGAACATTCAATTTTTGAATTTGATGTTTTAATGTGATTTGAGAGTGGATTCGGATAAAACAAATTTTTTATTAGTTTATATCATTTGATAATTTAGTTGGAAAACTAAAATTGTTTTTTACTATGAGTTTAATGTTATTTTGGTATCATTTGATAAAGTTGTGCTTCAAATGCCTCATATATATAATAGAAGACACATACAACTTGTTGTTATTTCATTAGTGATCAAATGTGCGTTCATCATTTAACATTCAATTTTTGAATTTGATGATTTAAAGTGATTTTGGACTTTTCTCAATCTTTCGATAGTGGATTCGGGTAAAACAATTTTTTTTATTAGTAGTTCATTTCATTTGATAATTTAGTTGGTAAGTGTGTAATTGTTTTTTACTACGAATTTAATGTTTCTTTCTTGTCATTTGATAAATTTGTATTTCAAATGTCAAATATATATAATGGAAGACACATTGACTGTTGATTTCTTCTTATTTCATTTGTGATCCATTTATCATTCAACATTGAATTTGATGATTTAAATTGCTTTTGGACTTTTCTCAAGCATTTGATGATGGATTCGGGTAAAACTATATATATCCTATTATTAGTTTATTCCATTTGATAATTTAGTTGGTAAAACTAAAATTGTTTGTTACTATGAGTTTAATGTTATTTTGTTATCATTTGATGAATGTGTATTTCAAATGTCTACTATATATAATAGAAGACACATTTACTGTTGACTTGTTCTTATTTCATTTGAGATCGCATGTGCGTTTATCATTCAATATTCAAAACTTGTAATTGATGATTTAAAGTGTGTTTGGACTTTTCTCAATAATTTGATAATGGATTCGGGTAAAACTAATTTTTTTTATTAGTAGTCTATTTCATTTGATAATTTATATGGTAAAACTAAAATTGTTTTTTACTATAAGTTTAATGTTATTTTGTTATCATTTGCTAATAAATCCACTCTCAAATCACATTAAAACATCAAATTCAAAAATTGAATGTTGAACGATATAAGCACATGTCATCTCAAAGGAAATAAGAACTAGTAAACAGTGAATTTTACATCTATTATATATATTAGACATTTGAAACACAAATTTAGCAAATGATAACAAAATAACATTAAACTTATAATAAAAAACAATTTTAGTTTTACCATATAAATTATCAAATGAAATAGACTACTAATAAAAAAAATTAGTTTTACCCGAATCCATTATCAAATTATTGAGAAAAGTCCAAACTCACTTTAAATCATCAATTTCAAGTTTTGAATGTTGAATGATAAACGCACATGCGATCTCAAATGAAATAAGAACAAGTCAACAGTAAATGTGTATTCTATTATATATAGTAGACATTTGAAATACACATTTATCAAATGATAACAAAATAACATTAAACTCATACTAAAAAACAATTTTAGTTTTACCAACTAAATTATCAAATGGAATAAACTAATAATAGGAAAAATATAGTTTTACCAGTATCCATTATCAAATGATTGAGAAAGGTCCAAAATCACTTTAAATCATCGAATTCAAGAATTGAATGTTGAATAATAAATGCACATGTGATATCAAATGATAACAACAAGAGTACAGTGAATGTGTCTTGTTTTATATATATGAGACATTTGAAACACACATTTTTCAAATGACAAGCAAATAACATTTAATTAATAGTAAAAAACAATTTTAGTTTTACCAACTAAATTATCAAATGGAATAAACTAATAATAGGATATATATGGTTTTACCCGAATCCATCATTAAATGCTTGAGAAAAGTCCAAAAGCAATTTAAATCACGAAATTCAAGAATTGAATGTTAAATGAAAAATGCACATGTGATCTCTAACGAAATAACAACAAGTCAACATTGAATGTGTCTTATATTATATATATGAGACTTTTGAAGCACAAATTTATCAAATGATAACAAATTAACAATAAACTTATAGTAAAAAACAATTTTAGTTTTACCAACTATATTATCAAAGGGAATAAGCTAATAATAGGAAAAATATAATTTTACCCGAATCCATTATCAAATGATTGAGAAAGTTCCAAAATCACTTTAAATCATCAAATTCAAGAATTAAATGTTGAATGATAAATGCACATGTGATCTCAAATAATAAATGTTTAAATAATTATGGTTGTAGAAAATAAAAGAATTATGTACTAATTTATTTAAATGTATACCACTTATACGAATATCATATCTCTCATTATCAACCATAAACAATCTTTGAATGGTTTTAACCATTTTTAAAGTTCCAATTTAGATTATGTTACGTATGGTCGAGTATTTGCATACATATTAGAAATAGACTTAGATTATGCAGCAATATGGTACGATTATCAATATGATTTATCATTTTATGCAGAAAACATTTAAAACATGAAACAACGTAAATTGATAACAAATTTAAACACTAAAACAAAATTTCAAAATGCATGGGTTTAAGTTTAATGAAAACTGGTTTGAGAATAGGACGAATATACAAATACCGAAAGAATCTATATGGCTGTTATCACTAGGAAAAAAGTTTGCGTTACCTGTCTGCAAAAACAATTTTTCTGCTTTACATATTATTGCGGATATGGAACAGGGTATTCGGTCAATAGAGGAAAATGAAGAACAAGATAAAGATGTAGCTAGAATAAAACTTGCAAACGACATCACAAGATTCAAAAGAAATATAAAAAATTCACCTAAGGAAAAATTCATTTTAAGGGTTTATAATGAAACCAAAAATTTTTTGAAGAAACATCAAAACATTATTGTCATACAAGCTGACAAAGGCAACAAAACAGTTGCTCTTTATAAAGAACATTATAAAAACAGAATGAGTGAAATGTTAGACGACAAAACAACATACCATAAATTAAGAACAGACCCAACAACAACGCTTCAGAAATCGAACAACAACATGGTGTCCGAGCTACATAAAAATGGTCATATTGATGGATGGCAAAAGAAACAACTACTTTGCTCAGCTGCAACCACCCCTAGAATATATGGTCTCCCAAAAATACACAAATCTGGAGTTCCACTTAGACCCATAGTTTCTTCGATGCAGGTTCCGTGCTATAAACTTTCAAAATATTTAGGAAAAATTCTTCAAAAAATAACTTCAGTGGAGTATAACATAAAAAATTCAATAAGACTCAAACAACAGCTAAGTAACATAAAATTAGAAAGCAATGAAATATTAATATCATTGGATGTAATATCACTATTTACAAACATACCACTAAACAAAGCTATAAACATCATCATGAGCAAATGGAATCTTATTAAAAACCACACAAAAATTCCAAAAGCTACATTTTTAAAAATTCTTAGGTTTTGTCTATATGACAACAATTATTTTATCTACGAGAGAGATATATATATAAACAAATCTTCGGTATGCCTATGGGCAACCCCCTATCCCCAACTATTGCTGACATAGTACTTGACGATTTATTGAACGAGACCTTAGCTAAACTAAAAGAGTCAAACATAGAACCAAGGTACATAACGAAATATGTGGACGATATATTGGCCATAGTTAAAAATGACGAAAAAGAGGAAATACTCCAAACTTTTAATAAGTACAATCCAAAAATCCAATTTACCATGGAAATAGAGTCAAATAAATCCATTGCATATTTGGACACAAAAATACATAGATTGGACAATAAATTAATTTTAAACTGGTATAGGAAAGAAATAGCATCAGGCAGAATAATAAACTACAATTCCACACAGCCTAAAAGTCAAATCATAAATACCGCCAAAAATTTAATTTTTAAGGTACTACATATCAGCGACAAACAATTTCATTATAATAACATACGATACATTAGAAAAACATTAACTGAAAATAGCTTTCCTACAAAACTTATAAACAACTTAATAGAGGAAATCTACAGAAAAATAAATAATAGAGGTATTGGCATGGACCGGGGCTTCAACGAGGATAAGTTTTTTCACAGTGTACGATTTGTCCCAGGCTTAACAGATAATAACCAAATAAAAAATACAATAATAAAAAAGAATATTAATTTTGCATATAAACCAAATTTCACGTTAAACACAATATTTACAAAAATAAAAACACCGATTGAGAAACAACAACAAAACAATGTTGTATACGAAATTAAATGTAAAGGTGACACAAACAACAACTGCAATAAGCTGTACATTAGTACAACAAAACGTAGTCTAGAAACAAGAATAAAAGAACACAAAAATGATATCGAAAAACAAAAACAAACAACAGCACTAGCGCAACACATACTTGACACAAGCCACACAGCTGATTTTGATCAAATTAAGATACTAGACAAAGAAAACATCGAAAAGAAAAGGTACACAATAGAAAGCCTTAGAATTCAACAGAAAAGAGAAATGACGATGAACTTAAAAGAAGATACTGACAACATTAGTGTGAGCTATAGGGTGGCGTTATAACCAACTGTGATATAAATATATAATAGTATTAAATGTAATAAAATTTCCTTTTTATTTATATTGTAAGTTAAAAATTTGTTTATTTTAAAACTTTTAATAATAATGTTTTTAATGTAATGTTTTTATAAATAAAATAGATTCCCCCCCTTGATAAAGTCAACAAATAATTGACGAAACGTCGGGAAAGAAATGTAATTAAAATACTGTTTTATTTACATCTACGAATTTAGACCATATTAGCTTAAACGAATACATAAAACAAAATGCATTCAATATAGATTATTTTTAAGAAAAATTTATTATTTTTAAATAGCACTAATCAGTGTTCATACAAACCTCTTTCTAAATTACCTAAAACATCATAAAAATAAAATTTTTTTTAAATTTTATTCTATTTTTTATATATTATTAGTTTAATTATTAAATTTATATTAATCAAGGCAATCTCGATTAATATAAATTTAATAATTACCTAGTTAAGATTTTATTTTCCGTTTTGCCTTAAATACTTTCATTGTTACCCAAAGGGCGTCTAATTGTATAAAGGTAGTAAAGAAAATAAAATAGATTCATATCGAATATAATAATTTGTTTGTTGGGATTTTTGAATAAGTTTCAAAACCTACTATTCTTATACTATTGTAGTTTTTATAATTCTCATAGAATTTTTAAAAGTTTTTGTATAAGTAAAGAGGTTTGAAACATTTAAAAATAAGTTTTAAGGTTTACTGATGATTTGGCTTTAACACCAATGAAATGCATGTATATAGACTAGCTAAAAAACCCTTAATAAACAAAAGTTTTTTTAATAATTAAATATTATTTCTTTATGGTGAATAATTATAATATTTATCATACTTACATAATTTTCTCATATCAAAAACAGTCAATATTTATATTTCATCACCAACCTGATAGCCATCAAAGTACCACAGACAGCACCAAAATCTCCATTTTCTTTTATCATTGATTTGAAGAATAGCACCGTACATTAAGATGTCGTTTTTCCTCTAGAAAATTCCCGTGAATAATCTTTAGTGAAGATATTGTGATACAGCTTGATAATCTTTATTATTCACAAAGAAATTCTTTATTAATACTTTTAATAAGTGTACAATCAAGAATTGCGAAAAAACATATAGAGAAACTTACTTAAAAAAGTTAAGTTCAGTTAGATAAGCCTAAAAGCTATCCACAAGATCACTGCGAATGAACCGTGAGAAAACAATTTATTCAGATTTACTTAGAAGGAAAAGCATAAACATAAATAAACAGAATGATAATTTTATAAGAATGTAAAGAAACTAAATATGACAACAATAATTTAGTTAGAAAAAATTCTTTGGATAACACCAAAGATTGAATGAAATTTAAAGCTAAACTGAGTATAAACAATCAATAAGGTTATTTGACTATCACGCCTTAAAAGCAACAAATGTATGACAAAACATTGAGGGACAAGTCTATATGTACATTAGCGAATGAAATGTTACATTAGCGAATGTAAATCAAATTAAAAAATCTACTGAAACTTAATTTAAAAAAGAATCAGATATATAGAATTAAATCACTAAAAGCAATCCAAAAATCTCAATATGATTTAATTATTAATAAGAAATATTAAACTTATTATGATTATATTGATTTAAGTGAAACATGAAACAAAGAGAAGCATAAATAAGTTATGCTTTGAAGATTTTCATACTTCTACATGTAAAAGCTTGTGAATGAGGATACAATCAATCTATACACATTATACATATATTAGAGCTATAAATGGAGTTAATATGCCTTGTTTTATACAAAAAGTCTGAAGTTTTTTATTAGTCATTAAACACAAGGACTTCCTTTAAAAAATAAAATATATTACTATATAAACATATGAATTCTTCAATAAAGGTGAACTCAATTCAAATATGCACTATCGAACTGATAAGACATTTAATACCTCATCAAACCTGATGTTACACATGGTGAGTTAAAAATTTAAAGAAATTATGTACTTATAGAAATATACTTTTATTTGTAGCACTATACGATCGCATTAAAAACATCTCCATATTTATCAGTCGAAATATGAGTACTTGAAAAATATAATTTTACCAATTAAAGGAATGGGATATTACACATTCGACAACAATGAATCAGTTATTGCCCCGAACGAAGCTAAAACTAATTCAATTATGATATTTGATGATGTTGCATGTGAGAAGCAGAATAATACACGGGCTTATTTTGGTATGGGTCGACATATTCATTCATTCATTAATTTTATTCATTCTACTGGTGTCAAACTTATACCAGAATTCCCAAGCATTTAATAAGGACAACGCGAATGTAATTATAATCTTTAAACAAGATGGGAGAAATATGAAGCATGTTTATAGTGATCATGTTGTCAGCGAAATGAACTTTGAACAACTTCATGAAATTTGTAGAGAGTGTTGGAAGCAAAAATATGGAGTTTTGATGATAAGCAAAGATAACGAGTTAAACAATGGTCTTTACAGAAAATTATTCGACTATTTTATAACAATATAAATTACTTTACATTTAAGAAAAACTTTAGTATATAATCTGACTTTAAACACAATACGTCTACATATCTATTGAATATATTTGCTATACCTGATAACCTAATTAGATACGTAATAACCTGATCTGATACCTAATAACATCAACTGATAGATGATAAACTGATCGGATACCTGATCAGATACCTAATAACCTGATCTGAAAGCTGATAACATCACCTGATAACCTAATCAGATACCTAATAACCTGATCAGATACCTTATAACCTGATCAGATACCTAATAACCTTATCTGACAACCTAATCAGATACATAATGACCTGATCAGATACATAATAACCTGATCTGATAACTTAGGGTCTGTACAGAGTGGCAGCTTGTTGCCGAGCCGAGCTGGTTGACGCTTATTGCGAGAACCAATGCGAGAAAACTGGTTCTATACATATTAGTACAATTAAGCGCGAAGCGGTCATAGTGGGCTTCGAGCTGGTCACAGCGCAAAGCTTATTGAATGCGAGAAAACAGTTTCAAAGCGTTTTTTAGCGCCGATAACATGGTTTATGCTATGTTGTTATGATTTAAACTTGTTTGGAAAACATAAAAAAATTGAAAACAAAAATTTAAGAAAAAACAAAAATTAAGAAAAATTAAAAACAAAAATTAAAAATAAAATTTTAAAACTAAAATGTCAGTTTTTTTTCTCTGTACTATTTTCTAAGAAAAGTTATGTATAAACACAATTATCAACAGCAGCAGCACAGATTCTTTGAAAAGCTAGTTTTGAACGCACAGCAGCATGCAAAAAATGTTTTTTTTGTTTATTGCATGTCGGTTGTTGTAATTTTGGGCATAAAATTCTTTGGAAAAAGCGAAAGAAAAATTATATGCTGTCATTCATCATTTTATGGCATTCATGTTGATGAAATTCTACAAATTCACTTCGTTTATAATTTATTGAATGTTTTCCAAATGATTTTTTATTGATAAAATAATTTAAAACAGTAGCTGAAGCTAAATACTCATCATCTGACGAATCCATATCTTTTCACTTCAAATTCACAAACAACAATGAACAACAAACCCTAATGCACACAAACATATGCACATAAAACACAAATAATAGATAAAATATCAGCGCTGATTCTTGCATCCACTATGAACACTCAAACTTGTTTCTCGCATGAACAATTCTCGCAATAAGCGTCAACCAGCTCGGCTCGGCAACAAGCTGCCGCTCTGTATACCCCCTTAATCAGATACCTAATAACCTGATCAGATACCTGATAACCTGATCAGATACCTGATAACCTGATCGGATACCTAATAACCTGATCTACAACCTAATAACCTAATCTGATACCGAATAACCTGGTCTGATACCTAATAACTTGATTAGATACCTAAGAACCTGATTTGATAGCTGAGAATGGACGAACAAATTTTAAAAGAGTTGATTGCAGCGAGAATTGTTTTGAAGAAAAAGCTTCGTAGTATAAAAACTGTTGAAATAGATATACGTGAACAACTACAAGATACATTTAAGCCTACAACAGACCCTTTAATACAGCTTTATAAATAAATATAAAAGAATGAGGTGAAAACAGAAATTGAAGATAATAACAGTTCTCATATTAAGAAAACATCAATTAAATTGGAGACAAGCATACCAAAGAAACTTGTAGAAGAAACAATATTTGACATCAGCAACTCAATTAATGATTCCAATGGTAAAGTATTGATGATGATGACTTTTACTCCCAGAATTCAAATATTTAAGACAGTTACACTGACTTATCAGTTGTAGTGGCCCCAAATGTGCCATCACTATTTTATGGTAAGAGTACCATCTCTGTATAAGAACTGTAACAGTAAGAATAGTAATAGAAAGTAAGAATATAAATAAAGAATTAGTCTCAACTCAAGAGAGTTGATGGCTGACACTTAACATAAACAGACTTGTTTTATTTGATTGTCTAATATGGCGACCGAGACAAAAAGAAGTCAGAGCAAAAAAAAAAATGGAAGTCAGACAGAAATTTGAGAATATTGCAAATAAAACTAGAGAAAAGTTATTGTTTAAAAATATTGGAAAAAATAGAACTAATAAATAAAGCAGTTGTGTGTCTTGTGTTGAAGAACTCATTAAATATAAAAGAAAACCAATAAAAATCGTGCTTAAAAGTGTGTGTACGTGCGTTAAATATTTCAAATTAAAATCGAATAATTTATCGCTGAAGCTTTGATAAGAAAATAGTAGCGCTGAATTGTTATTTTACTAATAAATTACGAAAGCGTTGTGGCTAAAAGAAAAACTAACAATTTTGTCATTACTAAAATTTAACTTTATTTGTGTTCATTACGCCAGCATCGATTTTGTGTTTTCTAGTAAAAACAGCGTTTTACAAAATTAAAAATATTACATTTCTACATAACCTATGACTTTGCAAGATTCCAACGAAATTAAAAATATAATATCTATCGAAAGTAATAAAGTTGTGAGTGAAAAATTACAAATGTAAAAATAAAAAGGGAAAAAAATTCCGACTTAATAAGTAGCTGCACAACTGTACCCCAAATTAGTGACAAACCGTTGAAAAAGACAAAAAAATAACGGGCATTGAAAAGAACAGTTATTTTTGCGTAAAGTGTCATTTAGCAATAAATTCTCGAAAAAGCCAAGTTCAAAAGAAAACAAAATATTAACATGTGCAGAAACAACTAGGTACAAGAAAATTAATAACAAAAGAAAAATACAATACTCATAAAGAGAAGGAGAAAATTGTGCAGTGATCAGCTCTGAAAAAAAAAACATCCCTTATCATTTAAAACGAAAAAAAAAATCTGATGACATAAAATCAAAATAGCAATAAGTGCAAACAGAGAAGCTACAAGTAGGAGAAATTAAAAACTATAAACACAAATATGTTACAAACAAGAAAACTTAAAAACTAAGAACACAAATAATAAGTTACAAACAAAGAAATTAAAAACTAAAGACAACATTAATAAGCTACAACAACTGAAAAAACCAAAACAAACAAAAGAAATTAAAAGTTGGAAAAACAACAATAAGTGTTAAAGCACAGAGAACCGAAAAAGAATACCAAAAGAACTAAAATTAAACAAAAAAAACAACTTTTAAGGTAAAAACAAAATCAAAACAAACTCAAGAAACCATTCAGTAAAACACACTAGGAAGAAGTCTGGAAGAAACCACAAAGCAGAAAATTGTTTTGAACAACAACAACAAATTTTGCCAGAACAACAACATGCTGCAGCGATATTCAACAAATGGAACTGGGCCGCTAACATGGTGACAATTATTATTCCTACAAATTTATATCTTTTTCTGTAATTATTATTAAATGATTTCTATATACTGTTTTAGTATCTAATATTATTTATAATATTAATTAATTTCTCTAAATACATAAATATTAATTAAATTTTTATCTACCCACTACTATTTTGTATTTATTATAACTTAAAATATTTTCATGAATACTTAATAATTTTCACTAATAATTAACAATAACATTCTTATTGCTACCTATTACTACTTAAACAATAAACAAACAAAAAAAAACACAAACAAAAAAAACTACAAATATTATTTTTAAATGTACATATAATTATATGTTCTAGTGTATATTTACATATGAACATAATATCTAAACACACAAAACGAAACATGCATACTATTACATACATAATAAACGAACAAAATTTTTGGTTACTATTTCAAACAATGAACGAATTATATTTTTTTATATAAGTAGAAAAGTGTGAAAATATGCCAATTTAATATTATAAGAGGAAGAAAATAACAAAAACAAACATTTTATTTTTTTGTATAAAACATAAAAAAAACACAATGGAACAAAACTATTTGTCTCAATTTTAAATTAGTGTCAGATTTGAATGCTGAAGTTAACATACATACATACATACATACATATGTACATGCAAACAGTGCTAAAATTTTACATAATTTATTTTTTAATTTACAATTTTTTCTTCTTGTAATATTGCACGACACATTTTCATAATTTTTTTTGGACATTCCAAAGAAACATTTTAAAGAAGTAAAAGTAAATCAGCACATGATTAAATTAATAATCAATTACTTTTACATAAATTATCTTTATTTTATATTTTTCCAAGTTTGATTTTCAGGAATTTACAAATCACCGGAGTGATTACAAAACAGTCCGTATAAACTTATACATTTATTAAAACAAACATACATACATATTTTTATAATCGGGAAAGTTTTGCATTAAAAATACAAACAATTGTAGCGCTAAACGATATCTAAAATGAAATATACCTACATATACAAATGAGTAAATTTTACTATAAAGAATTTAATAAATATATTTCAAACTTTTACAGAATCAAAAAAAGAGTCCTAGAGAAAAGGCCTCTGACACAGAATGTAAATAAAATTAATGAATACAAAACGCATTTATTAGAAGAATATAATTCTATAATACAGTATACCGAAAATACATTACATAACGTATCAATCACTGAAAAAAACAAAATTTTTTCTAAAATTGGTAGTTGTAGAAATATTTTAGTAAAGTGTTTTGAAAAACTAAATTGCAAAATACAAATCCCAGATGGTGACAATTTGTTGACTCGTATTATAGAGTGTGTTGTGGTTGAAGCAAAATCAGATTTTTTAACAACGAATATAGTAGGGACAGATCATAAAATGGCGACAGCAGAGGAAAAGAAATCGTATGTTACAATGTGTGCTTCAATTATCAGGGAAAATTACAACGGGGACCCATTGAAATTAAGCTCTTTCTTGGACAAAGTTGAATTACTTGAGGAATTAACTGAACCTAATTTGAGACCAACACTGTTGACTTTTGTGAAATCAAAGTTAGAAGCAAAGGCACGTGAATGTTTGCCTGATAGTATTAGTTGCATAGATCAGATTAAAACCACATTGAGGGATAAAATTAAGCCTGACAACTCAAAGATTATATCGGGGAAAATAGCAGCGCTTAACGTTACGAATAATAATTATTCAGAGTTTGCAAAACAGGCAGAAGAACTAGCTGACGCATTGAAACGCTCACTTATAATTGAGGGCATAACGACTAATAAAGCCCATGAGATGGCAATCGAGCAAACAGTAGCGGTTTGTCGTCTAAATACAAGATCTGATCTGGTGAAATCAATATTGGCTTCATCGGTATTCATAGATCCAAAGGAGGTAGTAGCAAAGTTAGTGATCGAACAGACGAACGATACCAAGGAACGTCAGGTTTTGGCTTTACGAACGCAAGGCAAAAGAAATAACAATTCATATCCAAATAATAATTTTAGTTTTCGCAACAACGCTCGTGGTAATTCTTATAGAGGCAATTATTACCGGGGAAATAATCAAAGAAATTTTCGTGGAACTTACAATGCTATGGAAAATAGAACTTTTAACAACAATCAATATCACAGTAACTACCGTGGAAATAATAGAAACCGTCTCTCTCGGAATACTAATCAGAGAACTGCTATAAGGACTTTAAACATGGAAGTCCCTCAGCAGCCTCTGTTGAGAGTACAAGAGGAAGAGAGCCAGGATTAAGTACACATAACCGCTCTAAATCAATTTTTTCCTTAAATCTTAGCTATTCCGATTTTATTACGTTAAATTGTACTGATACCATAAAACCATGTACTTTCCTTGTCGATACTCAAACGGATATTTCGGTAATGAAAATTTCGTGTATCAATTCCAATATTTTTATAAATGAGAATGACATTGTATCTATCACCGGCATAACGTCAAATCCTGTTTTTACATTAGGAACAATACATTCAGATGTAATCATTTCAAATCAGCTTATTCCACAGACTTTTCATATCGTAGGCAATGACTTCAATATTCCAACAAATGGCATATTAGGCAAAGATTTTTTAAAGAATTATGAATGTAAAATTGACTATGGATCAATGGTTATATCTCTTACTTTTAGAAATACGCAGGTTAAGATACCAATTAGTCATGGGGTAAAGAATTTTACATGCGTAATACCACCAAGATGTGAAGTTTATAGAATTTTCAATCTGAAAAACATATCGGAGCCAATGTTCGTCGACTCACAGGAAATTTGTAAAGGAGTTTTCGTTGGCAAGGGTATTATAGATTCAAATAACCCAGCTTTGCGAATAGTCAATACCACAACCGAATTTAAAACTATCAGGAATGATAGTATTAAAACAGAAAAATTACAGAACTTTCACATATACACAATTAACGAGATTGAAAATCATGAGGAACGCATAATAAATTTAGAATCAATTTTGAAACATCAAATGCCAGACGAAGTTCGTGATAGTCTAATGCCACTTTGTAAACAATATGCTGATATTTTTACCTTAAAGAATGATCGTATGACAATAAACAATTTTTATGAGCAAAGACTTAAACTAGTTGATAAAGCACCGGTGTATATTAAAAACTATAGACTGCCATATTCCCAACGCGACGAGATAAACAGACAAGTAAACAATTTATTGAAACATGATTTGATAGAACCTAGTACCTCGAATTTCAACAGCCCGTTGATTTTAGTACCCAAAAAAAAAAAAAAAAAAATAATAAAAAAAAAAATAAAAAATAAAAAAATCTGGTAACCCTTGGCGAATACGGTCGTGAAAAATTTGTCGCTAATTTTATTTTTTATAAATATTCCTTAAAAAATTTCTTTAAAAACTCTTCAAAACGTTCATAAAATATTACACAAAGAAACTTTAAACAAATTGTGTCTTTTATTTGATTATTATATTGTTCATGAAGTGTGACTTGTTTTGATTATTGGTCATTTTTTAAAGAAAGAACAAAATAACAAACAACAACAACAAAAAATAAAAATTTCTTCAACAAACCTGTAAACAACAATAAAATACATTTTAAGCACTTGTTATCACAGCGTTATTGACAATATAATTAAAACGTGCTATAAATGAAATAAATACATTGGATTGTTCAACAATTATATTTTGAATTATATGTATGTGTATATAATTAATGCCGACGATCATTACGTTTAAAGATTTACTTAAGTTGAAAATTGCAATAATATAAACCAGCTGATATAGTCTTAGAAGCACTGTTTTTCAATTTAGTCTGACAAGCACTACTTTAACATCCCAGTAAACTATTTTATTACTAATATGAGTTGCTCCAATAAAAATTGTAACGTTTCTGGAGATGAGCGTATGGTGCATTGTTGGCTTTGTTTTGGTAACTTCCACCTGAAGTGTAGTAGCCTCAAGGCGCGTGATGCTGACGCGCTCTTAGATGCATCTAAACATCTACATTGGACGTGTCCGGATTGCCGTGTAGTTGGTGTTGAGTTCTATACCTTCTTCAAGAGTCATAAAATGGAATTTGAGACAATAAAAAAAGATTTAACAACATTGCAGGACAAATTTTCTAAATTTGGCGAATTATTCACTAATTATAAAAATTTAGCGAACTTTTCATCTTCACCTAAGCAAAAACGTAAAAAACTCACAAAATCCACATCAACTCCACCCAACTCTTCTATTAAAACTCGTAGCCAGAATTTGCCAATCAATAATTTAAATGTAAATGCTGCTATTAAACCATCTAGCGTAAATTCATGTGAGCTTACAGCTGTCACACCATCGACAAGCCAACAAGCCTCATCTGTGCAGCAAACATACGACAATTTATCTACCTCTCCATTTGTCACTTTGAATTCACCTAAGCCACTCAGAACACTTCCCGCTAAGATCAAGAGAAAATCAATTTTCGCAACACGTTTTGTATTGAATACGACTGTCAATGATATTGCGTCATATATTAGGCAAGGTATTGGAAACGACCTTTATAATGACATACAAATTTTTAAAATCAATACAAGTAATAGAGCTTCATTTAAAATAATTGTGCCTGAAAATTTGTTTGCAAAAATAGTTGACCCAAGCTTTTGGCCGGATAATACACATGTTCGTGAATTCATTTACCATAATAACAACAATGTGATAATCTCTCATCAGTCCTAACACCAACAATCACGTAGTAATAACAAAGCCCAAGTTTACTTCAATACCACCTGTAACTAATAATTCACAATCCAGTAGTTATTCCATCTATTACCAAAATGTCAGCGGCATGCGAACAAAAGCTAATGATTTCATATTGTTTATGTCAGGAAGAGAATACGATATAATTGTCATCACAGAAACCTGGCTACATGATAAAATAAATAGCGCTGAGTATTTTGATAATTATTATGTTGTCTATCGTCAGGATCGTTGCTCTACATTATCTGATAAGTCCAAAGGTGGCGGAGTATTAATTGCCGTAAGAGCCGATCTAATATCTGAGCTTACCTGTCTAAATCACACTAATCTTATTGAACAAATCTGCATAAAATTAACTTTTGATAACGATTGTAATATTTTTATTTTTAACTCTTACATTCCTCCTAACAGCACTCTAGATATCTATCGCTTTCATTTAGAAAATATTCAAAACCGCATTGATAATCTTGCTGATAACCAGTACGTTTTAATATTAGGTGATTTTAATTTATCCAACGTTCAATGGAGTTTAGAAGATAATGTTTTATTACCTTTTAATATCTTAAATGAAATCGATGATTATGTAACCAGTTTCTTTACGTTAAATGATCTTAAACAATTCAACTGCTATAAAAATGATATTGGGAGAATTCTTGATCTTATTTTTTGTAATGATTATTTAAAAGCATCTTGCAGTCTGGCCTGTAATCCCGTCTCTAAAAACACTGTACACCACAAGGCTCTAGATTTTAAGATTGAGTTTTTTGCTTATGATATTGAAGCTCCTGATTTGTCGATGCAATTTAATTTTAATAAAGCTAACTTCAATGGCTTAAAAAGTCGGCTGATGACCAAAAATCCTTACGTATGTGTGTAGATTACCGCTCAGTTAATAAGAAACTTATTGCAGACAAATTTCCGCTACCACGCATTGATGACATTCTGGACAACCTGGGTCGTGCGAAATCGTTTTCAATTATAGATTTATTTTCAGGATTCCATCAGGTACCTTTGCATCCAGACTCGAGAGATATTACCGCTTTCAGCACGGACAAAGGATCGTTTCGCTGGAAAGTGCTGCCTTTCGGGTTAAATGTAGCTCCAAATTCTTTTTCTAGGATGATGACTGTAGCATTTTCGGATCTCACGCCAAACAAAGCCTTTTTATATGTTGATGATGTTATCATCATTGGCTGTAGCAAGCAACATCACCTAGCTAATTTGAAAGACGTTTTTGAAATACTAAGGAAGCATAATTTGAAGATTAACACGCAAAAGTGTAATTTTTTTCGCCCGGAAGTGACATTTTTGGGACATAAGTGTACCGCAAACGGACTGTTACCAGACGATTCAAAGACAAACGTAATAAAAATTACCCACGACCAGTAGATAAAGACGCAGTAAGGCGATTCGTGGCGTTTGCCAATTATTATAGGAGATTTATTCCGAATTTTGCCACTATGGCTGCACCTCTGAATCGCATGACACGAAAGAATATCACTTTTAATTGGGATGATGACTGTCAAGAAGCATTTGAAAAATTGAAATATTCCCTGCTTTCACCACATATTTTACAATATCCGGACTTTTCAAAAGAATTTTTAATAACCGTAGACGCATCAATAAAAGGATGTGGCGCTATATTGAGCCAAAATTTTAACGGCAATGACCTACCAATTTACTTTGTGTCAAAATCATTTTCTCCATCCGAACAGAAAAAAGCAATAATTGAACTTGAGCTTTTCGCAATAAACCAATTTCGTCCTTATATTTACGGTAATCACTTTGTAGTTAGATCACAGGCCCCTGGTTCATCTCTTTAATATCAAAGATCCGTCATCGAAACTAACACGAATACGGTTAGAGCTTGCCGAATATAACTTCACAGTAGAATATATAAAGGGTAATACCAACGTTGGTGCCGATGCACTCTTAAGAATTTCAATCAATGAGCTTAAAAACTCAAGCAACCAAGTACTTGCCATGACAACACGTTTTATATCGAAAAACAGTAACCCAAATAAAGTCGAATTAAATCAAGAATTGGATGGTGATAATAGTACGAAATTTAAGATCTATGACAAATTTTCTCACGAATTTGACAAAAATATTGCTAAAATAAGAACCGAAATAATATATCTTAATGATAACAATAAAAAATTGCGTATAAATCTTTACCGGAAATTTAATAAATTGTTTTGTGTGGACTTCAGGATTATTAACGAAATACTTAGTCTAGACTATATGCTTTCGAAGCTAGAAAATAAAGCTAATAATCTAAAGATCTACAAAGTAGAATGGCCAAAGAATGATTTGAGTTTTACAATTTTTTCTATACAAATGTTAAAAGAATACGGTACCAAAATATTAAAAACACTAGAGATAATTCTAACAGATCCGGTTGAAATAATAACTGACGACGATAAAAAATTAAAGCTTATGCAAATCTACCATAATGATCCAATCCTAGGCGGACATTGTGGGCAGAAAGAACTATATGCGAAATTAAGAACAAAATTTTATTGGAAAGGAATGACGAAAACTATAGCAAAATTTGTGAGAAATTGTAGAGAATGCACTTTGAATAAAGTTAGACCAAGAAATATTGAGAATCTAGTACTTACTCCCACCCCAGCTAGAGCTTTTGATGTAGTAATTTTAGACACGATTGGACCGTTACCACAATCCACATATGGCAATAAATATGCACTAACTATGGTGTGCGATTTATCAAAGTACCTTGTTACTATCGCTATCCCAGACAAATTAGCAAAAACGGTGGCTCGTGCTATCTTCGAAAATTTTATCTTGGTCTATGGTAAGATGAGTGTAATAGTTTCAGATTTAGGAACTGAATTTAAAAATGAAGTTTTCACAGAACTCTGTAAATTGTTAAAAATAGACATAAAATTTTCAACCGCATACCATCACCAGACCTTAGGAACCATTGAGCGCAATCATCGTGTTTTCAATGAGTACATCCGAGGATATCTAACTGAAAACATATGTGATTGGGACACGTATCTAAAATATTTTACGTTTTACCACAATACCACAACTAGCACAGTATTCGACAACATGTTTTCACCATTTGAGCTCGTATTCGCGAAAAAGGCAGTCATGCCAAACGAATTTTTTAACAATTTAGAACCACAGCATTGCAAAAGAGTTAATTGAAAAACATAAGGCTATCAGTAAAAATTATTACGATAGATTCGCGAAACCAATAAAGCTAGAAATTAACGACACAGTTTTACTACAACGAGAACCATACGATAAGCATAAACATATTTATGAAGGACCATATACTGTTATGGAAATACACGGCACTAATGTAAAAATATACAACCATTTAACAAAGAAAGAAAAAATTGTTCACAAGAATAGGCTAAGAAGACATTGAAACGGAAATCAGGTTACTAATATGAACTCGTGAAAAGTACATGTTTAGTATAGAAACTTCATACTTAGCCAAGCGCGTAATAAACAAATACAATGCAAACCTTTCCTGCAAATTCACTTACATACCAAAATAAAACAATCAAAGTTAAAATATAGCTCTAATGAAAATTCAAAATTTAATTTTTGTTTCTCGCTTCTGAAATGAAAACATGAAAAATATATTCATACAACTGATGGAAAAATAACATAAAATTCAAATATAATAAAGAAAACCTATTTACAATACCTAATATAAACACAAAAAAAAACGAAAACAAATAAATTTTAAAAAGTAAAATTTACAGGTATCAAAATAAGTACATATGAAAATTTTTATATATAAATAAGTAACATACCAAACTAATATCAACTACACATTGGAACATTTACAAAAAATAAATTTTTTTATTAAGTTAGATGTTTAATTTTTAGAATTCAAATATTACTTTTTCATCCGAAATTGTTAGCAACAATGCTTGTAAAACTCAAGAATTCGAAAATTTAACAATAATTTTTTATTCCAATTTTAATTGATTCTACACATACATAATACGGGTCTATGAAGTAACTCCCACGAAATAAGTCCCACTTTTAAAAACGAAATAATTTCCACAAAAAATTTTTGTTTTGAAAGTGGGAGTTATTTCTTTTTTAAAAGTGGGACTTATTTCGTCAATTGATGGGACTTATTTCGTTACGCTTTTTTTTTAAGTGGGACTTATTTCGTTTTAAGTGGGAATAAATTCGTTTTGTAAAGTGGGAGTTATTTCATACCCCTAAATTTATATTTTATTTATTTCTCATTTTTTTCTTATGCAAAAAATTATATATTGGACATTTCGTAAAAGGGACAACTATAATTTTTTGTCCTTGTCTCCCATGGCTCTCCTTTTTTTGTTATTAATTACTTTATACTTGCTATAATAAAAAAACTTTAAAGAAATTTGTACAAATATGTACCGAACTTAACTACTGGAAAAACAATATTAAAAAAAATTGTTGACGTAATTACGTATGTATGTGTTTTATTATACTTTTAGTAAGAAATTGGAATTCGTGTTCCATGTTTTCTAATATCACCATTACAAAATAAAATTAATCCCAATGCCACGTTAAAACTATAATACCGTCTACCATGCACTGGATCTTCAAGCCATTTATAAAGGTCGATCATTTTAATCTGATGGTCCTTCCGAAACGGTTTCCATCTTAATAATAAGAACAATTGATCTGTACTTAATCCATTTACGAATCCAAACGTTGTTACTTGTAGGCGTTCTCTATACGTTCCTTGACCGAAAAAAGAATTAATAATAAATTCTGGAACTCTATCAAAATTCGTAATATCCATTCCATTAAGAAGCCTTCTGCAACCTTGCATACGATTTTTCTTTATTATTCCTCTGCTTTGATTATTCATATTATTCGACGTGTGTTTTTTTTCGAAGAGCCAAATACTCCTTATTTGAAATCGCATTAAACAGTGAAAAAGTGGGACTTATTTCGTTTGTGAAAGTGGGACTTAATTCATTTAAGAAATATATTATTCGAGGGGGAGTTATTTCATTTTGAGTGGGAGTTATTTCATTTCAAGTAAATTTTTAAATCATTTCATTTTGGTGGGACTGATTTCGCTTTCAAAAGTGGGACTTATTTCGTGGGAGTTATTTCATTTTTTAAGCAATTTTTGGTGGGACTTATTTCGTTTTTAAAAGTGGGACTTATTTCGTGGGAGTTACTTCATAGACCCACATAATACATATATTTATAGAACAAAAACAATTTAAAAATACAAACATATATGTATTTATAAAATAAATAAGAACAAAAATTTTTATAAAAAAAAGGGTAGATATGTAGTAAGAAAATAATTATATAAAATTTAATATATAAGCAAACCTAAAACATAAATTTTTATAACAGTATCACACTACACCTACGACCTAAATAAAAAAAAAAAGAAAAATCTAATATATAAATAATATAATATAATATAAAGAATTAGTCTCAACTCAAGAGAGTTGATGGCTGACACTTAACATAAACAGACTTGTTTTATTTGATTGTCTAATACAGTCTTGTAAGGAATAAATTAATTAGATACTAACTATGGTTCACATAAAGATTTCAATAATGAATTGAAATTATATATTAGTAACATCAACTAATTGATGAAAAAAATAGAGGATGGGGTCAAATATTGGAGAGCTATGAGATAGAAATCTATCCCATAAATCACATATATATATATATGGGATTGTCTCAATCGAGTTGATAGAGCAACTTCGATTACAGTAGGCATCACATGCTGTTGGTCATAGTGTTGATAGGACAACTTCGATTTCAGTAGGCATCACAAACTGTTGGTCATAGTGTTTACAATATCGAGATATTATCAATTATTGAAGAATTACGTGAAACCAATATAAAGAATAAATTATATTTATAAAGTATGTCTGTTGATAAGTTTGCCCATTATCTAAACGATACAAGTGATTTAATTTCAATGAAAAACACACCTAATGTTGGGGTTTTTTATGGATAGAAATAGCAACATTGATATCCAAAACAAAAGGATATAAAATGTAGCTTTACCGTTGGACGGACCAAATGTTGTTAATAAAGCTTATTTTAATTCACAAATCAGCTATATGGAAAACAAATTGAAAAGGGGTATATGTAAGTGAAGAAATTGTAGTTCTTAGAACTGAGATCAAAGATTTAAATAAGCAAATATCTGATGTATATAAGGTACTGATATCGTTATCATCACACAATGGAAAAAAGAGTAGTCGATAAAGATATATTTTTTATTTGATACAAGTACCAAAGGAATAACAAAAAAAAAATAGAAATAAACGATGCTAAAGGATTGGTGTGATATTTAGAACGATTGCACTAAAAAGTCATCGCACCATTAAAATGCCTACGACTAAAATTAACTCTACAAATGAAAAATAACTATTAAATACGATTATAAATTGTATAAAAATATACTGATGGGTAGATGTACGCATTAGCAAATACATATTTTTGAAAGAGGTAAATGCTGAATTTTCTAATACAAGGTTTTCCGAATACATATTTAGTTGAAAGGATTCATAAACAACAGCATATAAGGTATATGGTAAATGGTTTGGAATTCCTAATGAACACAATTCTTGGTCAAGTAAAGATGAAATATTATAGTTGGAAGAAAAGAAACAACAAAATTATTATTATTTTTTTTATATATCAATATAATTTTAAAATCAGAAGAATAAATAAATCATTTAAAAAACAGTATTGTATTAAACTTTATTTGTAATCGTAGCACTAATTACACAGTCTGAACTATAAATAATTTTGTTTTAAAAGTGTGAAAGTAATTTGTGAATACATATAATATTATTTATTGAATATATCACAAAAAAGAGTGTAATTTTTTAACTTAAGTATGTGATCGTATAGTGATATAAATAAGGGCATATTTCTATAACTACATAATTTCTTTAAATTTATCAATCATTTATCTAATCATTCTGATCAGATGTTCGATCGTGCATTTTTGAATTAAAATCACATTTATAGAAAAATCCATATGTTTATACATTAAATTATTTTATTTTTTAAAGGAAGTGCTTGTGTTTAACTGATGCCTAAGAAAAAATTTCTCCGACTTTTTGTATAAAACAAAAGATATTTACTTCATATATTGCTCTTTATTTTTAAATTTTTTAAAATAAATCTGAAGCACTCCAAGTGTGCGACAGATAATCTCAAGGTTCTCCTAGCCGAGGAGAATCTCGACATTTGCGTGGTGCAAGAGCCCTGGGTGGCGAACTCCGAGGTAAAGGGGTTCCCTTTGTCCACGTACAATGTGCTCTATGCGAAAGGATACGGTAAGCCAAGATCATGCCTAATAGCCAAGAAACATATTAACATTTTTCTCTGCACACAGCTCAGCTCAGCGGACCTAACAGTTGCTAAGGTCGAGCTGCCCGAAGACAGAAGCTTCCTCATAGCATCATGCTACATGGCACATGACAAACCAGCACCGCCAGACGAGCTGAAAGCGGTTATGTCATCTTTGGGTGCCAACGAGAACATCATCCTATGCTGTGATGCCAATGCTAGGCACACAATATGGGGCAGTAGTGAAATCAACGAAAGAGGTGAGCATATCCTAGATTTCATTAATTCTCACAACTTAACAATTTGTAATTCCGGCAACTCGCCGACTTTTATCTTTCCGAGCTCGGACAGATTTAGAGGGTGGGAAGAAGTTTTGGACATTACTCTTACGAACGACAAATTTAGATTTCTGATCGACAAATGGAGGGTGTCCAATAAAAGATCCTTTTCGGATCATAATTGGATACTCTTTGAAGTCAGACTTCAAAACAAAAATAAACATTGCTTTAGAAATCCGAGGAGAACAGATTGGAATAAGTTCAACGGGCTTCTAAAGCAAAAACTAAATCGAGTACCAGAGATCGAGAATACGATAGAAGGACTTGAACACCATGTGGACATCTTCAACAAGGCTATTACTAGAGCCTTTAAGATCTCCTGCCCCTTGACAAAAGCCCGGAAAAGCTATCCTCCTTGGTGGAACTCAGAACTCTCTATTCTACGCAAGGAGGTACGTAGGGCTTTCAACACAAGCTACGAGAATAAAATGTGGCAACCCTATCGCGATAAGCTGAATATATATAAAAAAGCTATAAAAATCGCCAAACGTAACTCATGGAGAAACTACTGTGAGTCCATAGACAGTACCAGAGATTCTGCAAGGCTTGCTAGGATTCTGGCTACGAATCACTCTTGTCCAACTTTTATAAAAAGGGCGGACGGCTCCTGGTCAGATTCCTCTTCGGAATCCTTAGACATACTACTCAACACTCACTTTCCTGGCTGCAAGGACATGTATAGTGCGAACAGCTGTATCAGTGGGCAACAAATGACTGTAAATTATGAGATAATATCCTCGGATAAAATCTCATGGGCTATTGACAGTTTCTCACCGTTTAAATCGCCGGGTCCGGATGGCATCATGCCAAAGATGTTACAGAGCGCGAAAAGCTCCATCATCCCCTGGCTTTCTAAATTCTATAAACTCTGTCTCTCTCTTAGTCACGTTCCGACTAGCTGGAGAAAAGTCAGAGTCGTATTCATTCCGAAGATCGGTAGAAGAAGTCATGAAGACGCAAAGGACTTCCGACCAATCAGCCTCTCATCTTTCCTGATAAAGACATTGGAAAGACTATTAGATACCCACATTAGGCAGCGGCTACTGGGATCGTCAAGGCTCTCAAATAGCCAGCATGCCTATCTTAAGGGACGCTCCACAGAAACAGCTCTACACGAAGTAGTAGGTTTCATAGAGAGATCTCTGGAACACAAACAATACACCTTGGCGGCCTTCCTAGATATAGAAGGTGCCTTCAACAATGTATCGGTGACAGCCATCCAAAATGCTCTCCGGGACAATGATGTAGAGGATTACATCATACACTGGATAATAAACATGCTGGGGGCAAGAAATGTCACCGCGAAATTAGGTAACAGCGAGAGGTCTAAATGGGCATGCAGAGGCACACCGCAAGGAGGGGTGATCTCACCCTTGCTCTGGCTTCTTGTTGTTAACACAATACTTCTCAGATTAGATGCCGCGGGGGTTAAAGTTGTGGCGTACGCGGATGATGTGGTAATAATGGTCTCAGGGATGTTCACGGACGTGATTAGCGATATCATGTCCAACGCTTTGGGCACACTCAGTAACTGGGCTACAGACTGTGGGCTAGGAGTGAACCCAAACAAAACGGAACTGATGCTATTTACCACAAAGACCAAGGTACAGGACTTCAGACTTCCTCGGCTGAAGAATCATCAACTGTCCCTATCGGACAACGCAAAATATCTAGGAGTTATACTAGATCAAAAACTTTCATGGAAACTGAACGTTCAACACAGGGTTAGAAAGGCAACGGTTGCCTACTATTCCTGCCGTAGGATGTTTGGCTCAAAATGGGGCTTAAACCCCAACATGCTAAAATGGATGTATACAGCAATCGTGCGTCCAATACTGAGTTACGGCTCTGTAGTTTGGTGGCCGGCCACAAGTAAGAAATACGTGGTAGATCAGCTTTATAGAATACAGAGATCCTCCTGTGTCGGGATAACAGGATGTTTACGTACCAGTCCTTCGGAGGCTCTGAACGCTTTACTTAACCTTATTCCGATTGACCTTCATGTATTGGCGGTATCCTCTAGCAGCGCGGCAAGATTAGCGGCATCTGGGTGGTGGAGATCAAGGCCGTATGGTCACGCCAGAATCCTGGATCAACTACCCCCTACGCTGAGGAAATCCACTGATTACATGATACCTCAACTGAACTTTGATAAGGTGTTCAAAGTTCTATTTCCATCCAGGCGGGAGTGGAAGGGAGGTACAATAGTTAGACAATATGACGTCAGAGTATATACTGATGGATCAAGAATGGTCTGCGGTGTCGGCTCTGGAGTCTTTTCAGATGATCTAGGTATAGAACGTTCCTTCCGTCTCCCTAACGAAGCCACAGTTTTTCAGGCTGAAATTCTGGCTATAAGGGAAGCGGCCAGAATGCTGGTCGACAGGAAGGTACAAGGTAAAGTCGGCATCTTTGTCGACAGCCAAGCAGCGCTTCTATCCCTAAGATCACATACCACCTCCTCTATCCTAGTAGGGCAGTGCAAGAGGATGCTATCTAGACTGGGTGATCAGGCTGACCTCACCCTTATCTGGATTCCAGCACACAGCAATTTCTTAGGCAACGAACAGGCGGACGAGCTGGCTAGGGCTGGCTCTGCTCTGAATGCCTCCAGCGCCGAAACGGTAGCCACGCCGTTTGGCACTATTAGAAACTGCATCTTCAAACATTATTTCCATAAGGCTGAATGCAGATGGCGCAATATAAGCACGTGCAAGGTTGCAAAGAAATTGTGGCCTTGCTATAATTATAAGCGCTCAATGCAACTAACACGCAGAAACCGCAAGGACATCTCGAGGGTCGTTGCAGTTATGACGGGACACTGGACGGTTGGCAGACATGCCAGTAGGATAGGTCTGTCCTACAACGAGTTCTGCCGAAGTTGTCGAGAAGAAAGCAAAGAGGAGACAATCTTCCACTTTCTTTGCGAATGTCCGGCTTTGCATATCTCGAGACACAAGTTTTTAGGCAATCATGTACTAGAGGACCTTTCAGATTTATCAGAGATAGGACTGAGCGATCTTATTAGATATCTCAATGCGACGGGTTGGATCTAGTATCAATCACTGTATCCGAGTACTTAGATACGGCTACACATAGGTTGACACCGACGAGTGCAGTGGTCCTTTCAAAAAGGAATCTTATAGATTCTACTTGAATGCCTACGTGTAGTGGGCAGCCACGTAAACCAACCAACCAACCAACCATCATATATTGCTCTAATATATGTATAATGTGTATACATTGATTGTATCCTCATTCACATGCTTTTACATGTAGAAGTATTAAAATCTTCAAAACATAACCTATTTATGCTTCTCTTTGTTTCATGTTTCACTTAAATCAATATAATCATAAGTTAAATATTTCTTATTAATTATCAAATCATACTAGGATTTTTGTTTTGCTTTTAAATTTATTTAATTCTATATGTACTCGTGTGTGTGATTCTTTTTTAAATAAAATTCCTGTCAAAGTTTTTTGTTTAATTTGATTTACATGTTTATCTTTTCCTTTTAAGTAAATCTGAATAAATTGTTTTCTCATGGTTCATTCGAAGTGACCTTTTAGGCTTATTTAATTGAACTTTATTTTTTTAAGTAAGTTTCTCTAAATGTTTTTCTCGCAATTCTTGATTGTAGACTTCTTAAAAGTAAGAATTTCTTAATGAATAATAAGGATTATCAAGCTGTATCACAATCTCTTCACTAAAGATTATGCTAGGGAATTTTCTAGAGGAAAAAAGACTTCTTAATGTACGGTGCTATTCTTCAACTCAATGATAAAAGAAAATGGAGATTTTAGTGCTGTCTGTGGTACTTTGATGGCTATCAGGTTGGTGGTGAAATATGTATATTCACTGTTTTTGATATGAGTATATGTAAATGTGATAAATATTCATCATACATAATTAAAGAAATAATATTAAACTAATAAAATATTAAAAAGTAGAATAATATTAAAAATCTTTTTTTATTTTTATGATGTTTTAGGTAATCTAGAAAAAGGTTTGTATGAACGAACACTGATTAGTGATATTTAAAAAGAACAATTATATATATTTTCTTTAAAAATAATCCATATTGAATGCATTTTGTTTTAGTATTTCAATTTGTTATTAATTTACGTTGTTTCATGTTTTAAATGTTTTCTGCATGAAATGATAAATCATATTGATAATCATACCATATTGCTGGATAATCTAAGTCTATTTCTAATATGTATGCAAATACTCGACCATACCTAACATAATCTAAATCGGAAGTTTAAAAAATGATCAAACCATTCAAAGTTATTCTATGATAGGAAATGAGAGATATCATATCCGTATAAGTGGTTAACATCTAAATAAATTAGATACATATGTTTTTTATTTTGTGCAACTATAGGGTCCGTCATCTACCGTTTTTTTTTCAAGTAGTGCTTATTTCGTGAATGGTAACACTTAGCTCATGTCTGATTTGACAGATAATTAGTTTTATCCTTCCGCTGACCGAATATGGTTGTGTATACGCTTGAACAACGCTAGGAAATATTGCCTGCGATCGACTTACAGAAGATGCCGATTTTGCAAAAAAAAAATCATCTTTTCAGATGAAGCTCATTTTGATCTTGGCGGGTATGTAAACAAGCAAAAATGTCGCATTTGGTGCACAGAAAACCCGCACGCATACATTGAAAAGCCGACGCACCCAAACCGAGTCACTGTTTGGTGCGGATTTTGGTCCAGAGGCATAATTGCGCCATTTTTCTTCGAAAATGAGCAAGGAGTGGCCGTTACAGTTATCGGGCCATGTTGAACGAATTTTTGTTCACAAAAATTGAAGAGGCGGATTGGCAACATTTGGTTTCAACAGGACGGCGCTACGTGCCCCACAGCCGAAGCTACACTCGATGTTTTGCGCCCTGTTTTCAAAAAAAAAAGTTATCTGGCGGACCCTATATAATTACTTAAACATTTATTACTATCTATTGAATATTGTCTACAAATTTCCATAATATATTCCCTAATATTTCGCTTAATAAAATTATTGATAATTGTTAAAAAACTTCAAGTTTTTTCTGGTGCTTTGAAAAGATCTTGCGTACCATTCAAGAGGGTCTAAGTTGTAGATGCATTTACTTTTTAAAGTTTTAAGACTTACTAAATTATTATCTACATGAGGTATCCTAGTCATCATTTTTTTACATTTCTCGTTATGTAATTCTCAATCCGTAATTTAATAACACACAGAAAGATTTTCAGAATCAAATCATTTTTAGTGTAAAAATTTTATTTTATAAATAGTATTTATACCTCCAATTTTGCTAATCAAGTGCCCAACACATTTTATTGTATGCTTATTTTTATGTAAATGATATGTATGTAGATCGCAAATAAAAAGTATTGAAGAATTTTTAGGCTGTTCTTTTAAATGCTGTTGTTTTTAAACAAGCAGCTTCATACACATTCACTCTACATAGCAAAATCAAAAAATGCTGACCTTCCTTAACAAAAAATTGTTTCCCAAACTCCTTAATATAGAAAGCAGAAGTCAATAAAAGTATATTTTTGAGTAAATAACCTAATCAATGTGATATGATGCAAAATCAAGCTATGTACTTGAGATTATTGTCAAAATTATATTAGTAAGCGAAAATGAATAAAAAAATGTTTTGGTTTAACTGAGTAGGACTATCATGTAGTCAAAAAACTCCAGTAAGAATCACTCTGTACAACAAAATTAAAATTTTTTTGGCACGCTTCAGAAAAAAAAGAATGAGAGAAGTACAAATGAAGCGCCACCCATAGCAATGGAGCAATGAACACACATCTATAGATCAATATACATTTTGAATATTTCTCGTTATGTAATTCTCAATACGTAATAACACTCAGAAAAATTTCCAGAATCAAACTATTTCTTGAGTTTAAGATGCAAAGAAATGTATATAAATGTGATTTTTAGAAATAGTACTCAAACTCTTAATTTTGTTATTCAATTGTCCAACACATTTTATTTTATGAATATTTTGATTAAATGATATATATATATATATATATCCCATATAAAAAGTATTGAAGAATTTTTAGAATGTTTTATTAAATGCTCTTGTTTTAAAATAACCAGCTTCATATATAGTCGTACTGCATACCAAAATCAGAAATTCCTAACCTTCCTTAACAAAAAGAAATGTTTCCCACACTCCTTAATATAGTAATCAACAGTCAATAAATGAATATTTTTATCATGTAGTCAAAAAACTTCAGTAATCACTCTGCACAGCAAAATTAAATTTTTTTGGCACCCTTCAGGAAAAAGATTGAGAGACGTATAAATCAATCGTCTCCATAGCAATGAATATATCAACACACATCTATAGTAAAATCATTATCAGGGAAAATATAAAATTTTTTCAGAGTTTCTGCTCAATAAAAATATACATTGTGTTATATTCATATAACAGGATACTATACCAATTTTAAGATTTAATACTTCCGTTCTAAATACACCTACATAGATAAATTTATAATTAAAAACTAATACAAACAGTATAAAATGAATCTCAGTTGCCATCCCGTAAGTAATTTAAAAAAATCAATATAGTCAATATCCATTGATTAATTTTTTCACTCTATATAATGTTTCCTAAGCCCACGATTTTATATAATTGTTCATAATATTCTTCCTAGCATCAGAATAACTAAATATGAGTACTAGTTTACATATATTTTGAATATAAAGGGTCCGCCAGATAACTTTTTTTATTTGAAAATACTATAAAAAAAACTACTGAATATTTTCTCAAATTTCTTTTTTTATTCGAAAGTACAATCCTTCCGGTTAATAATGAAAAATAATTTCATTCAAATGGCTGCCTCGGCTGGCCATGCAGTAGCCTACACGATCGGTCCAATTTTTAAGCACATTATCGATTGTGTGCAGCTGTATTGCACCAATGGCTTCACGAATATTGTGCGTTAAAGCGTCAATTATCTCTGACGGCACCCCACAAATAATAGTCCAACGGTGTCAAATCGCAGCTCCGAGGTGGCCAAACGACATCAGCTCTGCGGCTGATAATGCGATCTTCAAAAACAAAAGTAATTTTTGAAATAAATCGAGATAATCAAACTCTATTGATTCATTATTTTGCGCTAAGTAATGTTTTGAAGAACATGTTTTTATATTATCATTCATAATATTCTTCCTATCATCAAAATAAATAAATACGAGTGCTACTTTATATAATTTTTGAATATAGTTGTTATGCGTTTTAAATCTAAATGAAAGCATTTCATGTTTGATAATTTTAGATTTAAATAGATAACTTTTGTAATTATTAATCGTCAACTCTTTGATTGTTGACTTTTTCACCTATTTCGATTTTTTTAAATTTTCGGAATCAAGACTATGCATGATTTAACATCATCAGGAATATTTTTAATTCAACTGTACACTTGAAATTCAAATTTTACATATATAAACAAACCAAAATGTTTTCACAAGATATGAAATCCTAAAAATCTATTCTATAGACCGCCAATAAATATGGGAAGTAATATTTATAAATGAATAAACAAATAAAGTCAAGACTCTGCTATAGAGTTCATAAATGGCCAAGTAAGCATAATTAAAGAAAAAAAATAAAACACAAAGGAGTATCGAAAACATATAAAACAACCTCAAATATACGGAATAACAAAATCTTATAAACAAAATTAATACCATGAACCTAAATCGAGCACAACACACCAATCCAAATACGTCTACATAAAGAAGTGACGACATCATGCACATACACATACACACGCGATGACGACAAACCTAAAATATATAAACAAATACCCAATATGCATTGAAAAATTATTTCTCCAATGTTAGAGAAAAGCTTAATTCTCAAGTTGATTTCTAATGTAATTCTCAACTTAAGTGGAAACATTTTTCTCCTTTTTTGTTTTCAACTTGACATCAATTTGAGATTTAATATTTTATCCAATCTTTGAGAAAAATTTAAAATCTTAAGTGGATATCTAACACTTCTCCACTTGAGACCAAACATTTATTGAACTTGAATACGATTTGTGATAAATTTGAGATTTTTTTATTCTCGTATGGCAGCGCTGTTTTGTGCATTCGCTTACAGATCTGGTAGCGTTTAAAAAACACGTTGCAGCTGCATTTCTTCATTTATTACAAATGTGCAAATGTGAAAGAAGTGAAAATACTGAAAAAAAGCAAGTGTTAAAAAATATATGTAAATAAATAAAAGTGCATTTAAGTGAAGGAAAGACAATTAAAGGTAAGCAAAGTTTAAATAATTAATATAAAAATGAATAGATCAAAGAAAGTTGAAAGTGAGGTGAGGCAGGTGGTGGCTTTGCTGTCGGAGCGCTCATTTGCCGATGAAACTTTGGCAATGGGACCTTCGACATCAAATGCTTGTGGAAACGTGTCTTTTGAAGAATTTAGAAGTGAGGGCAATTCATCTGAATCGGAAAGCGAAAGTGAAAAGGAGGAAATAGTAGAAAATTTAGGTGAATTGAGGGATGAGCTTCCGTCATGGGCAGTTCAACTTAATATTACAACCGCAGCTGCTAATAGTCTTCTAAAAATTTTAAGTACCCACATTTGTGGAGTATCAACATTTAGTAGAACTAATATCACAAAAAATAATTATGTTTAGTAATTTCGAATCTAATCAATTTTTATTTATACCCTTCATTCACATGTAGATGGATCTAAACAGTACGTTTTTAACAATAACCGAAGAGTATGTAACCAAAAAAGGTGAGCATAAGTAATTTTATTTTTTTTATTAGTATAATTATATTAAATGTCAATTATAATTTTGAATTATTTTTAATTTTTTAGACTGGGATGAGTTGAATCAAAAGATTGACAACCTCCAAAAAAATGTGCTCAAAGGTATAACGCATTAAGCATATTTCTAAAAACAAAAACACAATGCACATTTCCAATATTTTTAGAACATGAAATCACTCAGAAATTACTAAAAAGAGTACTGGAAGAGGTAAAATTTTGCCAAAAACACCATTTCAGCTACTGCCGGACTTCAGCCTATTCGAAGATAAAATTCAAGCATCTGAAAACAAGTTTAACGACCTGGTAAGTTTGACAAAAATATAAACAAAATTCCAAATACTAAAGTTTAATAATTCATCTACTAGGTTTCCGAACTTATGGCGTTTGTATGTGGCAATTCCATAAAATTTTTCAAAACAGCTTGGCGGAAAATAATAACGGATGAGGTAGCTATCAAATATTCCTGGCAAGGAACTAAGACAAAACAACCTGTACGAGCTCTAAGTGTCACATCGGCATTAAAACGTAATTATGTTTTTATGATATGATTGAAATTAATATTAACTAAATCTAATTAATCTTTCCAGAAGCTTACAATCAAAAATTTGCAGCTGCATCTTCGGACAGCGAGTTCGAAAGAACTCTCATATCATTTTTCCAACACGCCAGTAACCGCCTTCATAAGAAGATAAATTATGTAAATGGAAAAAAGGAAAATATCTCCCAAATTAATTAATGTTTTTTTATTATTAAAAATAACTTTAATGAATTGTTTTTTATCAATTGTTTTTATGATCTTTTTTATGATGTTTTTTTATTATTACTTAAAAATAACTCAAATGAATTGTTTTTTATGATCTCATTATTTTATGTTTTTTTTATATAATAAATAAGTTACAAAACTAAGTAAAAAAGATTGTTTATATCCTAAATTTATATAAATGGGCTTTCTTTAATATGGCAATTCCGTACCATCCATTTGAAACCAATTGGAGAAATTTCTTTGATATCAAGTTGAGAATCACAAATTTCTCAATTGGATAACTAAGAAAATCACCATATTAAAAATGAGCCTTTTAAGTTGAGAAGACTATAATCGGACTATTGAGGTGCATTTGAGAATTAAAGTTGGAGATTTGAGAATGGTATTTGATATCAAATGCATCTCAAGTTGATATCAAACAATAATGTTTATTGGGTATACACGCACCCTCTGCCAACAAAATATTTATCTGCCACAATTCCAACAGCAACACACCAAACAACATAAACACACACCACCGGTAGTCGTCAGTGATGACGACACACCTTAAATAATCAGATATACACACATTCTCTGCCAACAAAAAATTCACTGCCTACATTACAACTGAAACACACCCAACAACATAAACGCACACAACACAGTCTGGCAAACGAATATACACACACAACGAACATAGCAGAGGCAAGCAAACAAAGATACACACACAACGCAACACAGGCAAGCAAACAAACATACACACACAAACAACCAACATAGCTTAGGCAAGCAAACGAACATACACACACACAACCAACAGAGCACAGGCAGCAAACGAACAACACACACCCAACATAGCACAGGCAAGCATTCGAACATACACACACATCACACAAACACATAAAAACTAGAGGATGGCAACTGTGGCTCGCGCAGTCGCGCATTACCTATCTACTGGCCATTAAAACGCGATGACACCGTTCGATAAGGCCATTTGCTTGCGGATGGTATGGGGTTGTTCGAATATGCTTGATGCCTAACATCTCAGAAAGATGGCGGAAAAGATTACTTTCAAATTGCCGGCCTTGGTCTGTGGTTGGTTATGAATTTTGGCACACCAAATCGGCAATAGGAATCGCCTCAAGTCATCGAGAATACCTGCCTACACATGTTAAACAGTATGCATAGCCATTAGAGATTGGGAGAGGACCGACTAAATAGATATTAACGTGCTCGAACCTTTTGTCGGGAACCGAAAATGTTTCTAATTCGCTTTTTGTATGCTTTGTTAATTTGTACTGTCGGCAAGCTCTTACTAGTTTTCTTATATCTGTGCTCATTCTAATCCAGACGTAGGTTTTTGAAATTAACTTTACTGAAGCATTCATCCCTGGATGCGACAAGCCGTGCAGCGTTTCGAAAACTTGAGAACACATTCATAAAGGAATATATGGACGTTTTTTCCTGGTTGATGTGTCGCAAATTATATCGCCGTTGACACCTGGTATTTTAACCTTTTCAAAAATTAGCGAAGTCGATTTTTATTGTATTAAATTTTGTAGTTCGGTGCATTTAGCCTGTTCCTCTAGAAGTAGTTGGTAATCGACAGCTGCGGGTAGTCTCAAGGTATCAACGCGAGATAAAAATCTGCTACAACATTGTTTTTTCCGCTTATGTGTTGTATATTTACGCAAAATTGGCTTATGTAACTCAATTGCGGCGTGGTGATAGGCGTTCCCATTTTCAACAGTTTGTGATCCGTGACCACAATAAATTGAGTGCCCTCCAAAAAGTATCTACAGTTGTAGGGGCGCTTGTAGCCGAGATTATAACACTGCCGTGTTTGTGTAGGTTGGCAACTCTAAATATATTTTACTGAACCTAACAACTCTGGGTTCCAACATATGGGCGAAAAACCATAGCACAGTGGCAGGTACGGGCATCTCTAAAAGCATAGATAATTTGCTGTAAAACAACCCTAGCAGTTGTCAGCAAAGAGATGTTGTACGACGAAAGGTATTATCAGCGGAGATATCTCGTGAAGTAAATGTCAAACACCATACAAAAGGAGTCTGTCTGTAAATTTGACATTTAATCAGGTTGGTCAGCCGTACCAGTGCTCCCACCTGTGAAATACGCTTTGGGCAAAACAAGTACTTGTTGAAGCAACCCTGTCTTGTAAAAGGCGGGCTATTTGCATTCCAGTCAAATGAATGTCAAAAGTCAAGTTAAGGTCGAATGTCAAGTGAATGTTGTGCCAATTGCAAGTGTATTTATACGCTGAATTAGCTGTATACTTCCAGCATTGCATCAGACAATTTTACGTATAAAAGCAGAATTTTCGAGTACAGCACGCCATTTTTCTGTTAAACGTTTTATTCTATCGGGCAGGCGTTGAAGTGTCAACTTGTGTGAAGCTGAAACATACCACAAGAAAGGTGAAAAAGTGCTGCGCAATTAATTAAAAATTAATGTTGGATCAGCTTGTGTTAAGCAAATTATTGTTAAATCGTTGCAGGGTAAGTTGCGGGGATGATAACGAATTGCGCCTGTTGCTACAATACTCTTTTATTATGTTTTCTCTTAGGTGGCTCCCGTACTCGATCGCTTGGGGTTGTTGCCTAGCCACAGGGTGAGAGTTTCAGGTGGAAAATCTTCCACCGATCTCATTGAAATACGAGTTAGGCAGAAAAGAAGAAATTCTTGTAATCCGGAGGGTAGAATAAGCCAAGTGGAACATCAGCACAAATCAACCAAATAGAAGCCATCGTTGTCGCCATAAACCGAAAAAAAACACAATATCTGCCGGCAGCAAAGTTTTATTTTTCTTGGTGTGTGATGCAAATTAAAGTGTCCAACCCGAAATATAAATAATTGAAGAAAAGTGGAAGAAAACAACCTATTGCTGAAAATTTATTAAATTGTCCCATACAAGCTAAAAATAATTATGATTGGTGCTTAAATTAAAACCTATAATTACCTACATACACGTCTAAAATTTTGCTAATGTCTAATTTAACCTAATATCACAGTTTTGCTCTGAATCACAGTTTTTACCACAGAACGGTTTGTGCCAAATTCGAATCGAAAAGTAAAATTATTCTAAAAAGTTAAAAACAAGAAATGTTTGCCTAAAGACACAATGGTCTAAAAATCATGTAACAGTTTGCCTAAAATTTGAAGTGTACCAGAATTTTTATTTAGTTATAGTTTTGTATACGAAAAAGTGTTTTCAATCTAAAGTGTGTGCGGGGTAGGGAAATAAATATGAATTAATTGATGTGGTTAATAAAACCAACTCCACTAAGTGACAACGAAAGCGGAAAAGAGTAAATGGTCGTTTAATATTTTAAGTATTGAAAAGATGACATACGTCACACTTACGAACCGAAAGTAGAATTTAACCGGAATTTCCTAGACAACAACAACAACATACTAGACCTCATCACCTATTTCATCATGAAAGATCTTTCATCGTGGGATCCTGATGATGGTAAGTTATTTTAAAATATTGGTATCATTAGTCATTTATAATTGCCAAACCCCCGTCGATTGCTACTTATGAAAGTGATCTACGAGGGTAGTAGTGGTATTCATTTTGTATAATTGAGTGCAGTGATAAAATTAATTAAATTACATATAAAATAGAAACCAGTGCCATTAAATTTTAAATCACCAACTAACCCAATTATTTAGATTGCTTTCACATGTGTACACAAAGAAAAAAATAAGTAATGAATTTTTAACTAAAATTTGTGAAGGTTAATGTACCAATTTTTAACAATAAATTAAAAGCTTAATGGAACTTACAATTTTAGACATTTCAAAGCTGAGGCAATTTTGCAAGCGATGACCTACTTGATTTTTTTTTGTGTACACATAACGTTGTCCTTGGTATCCGAACGGGATGCATACCCCTAAGTAATATTTGACTTGTCTAGTTTAAATTTGTTTTCCTTTCGCGCACACATTTTGGGAAAGCCAAAATAAATAGATTATTTCACGTTCAAGAAAATTTTAGTAAATATAGTTAGATTTGTACTTATGATTTATTCCCATTAAACAAGTAACCATAGTTTGTACATGATAACGGCAGATTTTTTTTATAATAAAAATCAAATGAATTCGTAAAGATTTTTAGTAAATATAGTTAGATCTTTTTTTTCTTATGA
Source organism: Gymnocheta viridis (assembly GCA_956483585.1). NCBI lineage: Eukaryota > Metazoa > Arthropoda > Insecta > Diptera > Tachinidae > Gymnocheta > Gymnocheta viridis. The sequence goes on along the minus strand of OY101441.1, from coordinate 76,267,625 downwards.
TTGATTTCCATTAAATAAGTAACCATAAGTGGTAAATGATTACTATAGATTTTTTTTTTGATAATAAATGTAAAATGAATTTGTAAAGAATTTTGTTTTGATTTCTGGGCGAAGGCTAGGGTTAATTTCAGTGGGATCATGTTCAACTATACTGCCTGTACCTGCATGATCATGGTTGGGAGGGGAAGTATGTCTACCATCAGCACATACTAAAACCAGTCAAATTCCAGTCCAACTAGCCAACGGTATATTCCGCTTCCTTTTTTTTGGTTCTCGAACGTACCCCATTCTAGAAGCACGTAACAATTAAAATAAAAATCTGTGCAAGACGTCCATTACAGTTCATTTTAAGCAGCCCATAAGACCCATCCCACTAGCCGACGAGCACCAGCCGGTAACAATACGTGCATGGGCTGACGAAAACTGAACACATGTCATTTTTTTTCCAACCTCGTATGTTGTATGCTACAGATAATTATTTTTGGCGCCCAACGTGGGGCCCCCACACAATTTGTGGTCGAAATGACACCTTCTGATTTGTATAGTATGTGTGGCTCCTGAACTAATTTAATTTTTTCTTTAGTCTTTTCATGGTATAATACTCTTTGGTAGGAAATGTAACAGTAGTGTTTATGAACGAACTGTTAACCGACCTTAGAATATTAATTCGCCTCACACCTACTCTTTAAGGGGTTTTACCACGTATTTACATTAGTTTTGCCTGGAAATACTGGTGTTTGGATTTTTGAGCTAGGCCCAGTCCGTCGGACTGTATGTGAATATAGGTAATACTTTTCATGTTTTGTTCGTTAAGTTTAGGAATGACTAGTTTGGATGAGATTTTAACTGTCACCGACTTAGCTACTTCATTCTAAACAATATCTGTTTTTCTCCGGCTTTAGATTTCTATTTCCTTTAGTATACTATTGCGCTAATTGTTCTGGATCAGTTTGACTGAGAAAAAAAAATTTTTTTTTTGCCTTACCTGCACTTCTGCTTGGAAATCAAACGAGTTAGTGCGTATATTTTTTTCGGTTTTTAGAGTTATTTGTTTTAGACCGTGAAACACATTTTTGTGTTTTGGTTTTTTTCTTTTGAGTTTAAAAGAAAATTTTGCGATTTATTTTTCTAAAGGAGTTATTTTCTTTGCTAAGTGATTTTAGTTTTTTTAAATGAGCATATGAACTTAATTTCTTAGTACCTGGATTTTTTTATTTTTGTTTTTCTCTACTATTTTTCGGGTTTTTTATTTTTTTCTTTAAGAACTTCCTGCCACAGCAATTCAAATAAATCAAATAATCTTTATCTATACTGTGAAGTAAAAAGAAATCATTTAGATAGCATTTCGAAACAATTTTTTTAACATTCTTCGATTGCCTTAGAGTGAGGCGCGTATACGGCTTACTTACATGATATTTTTCAATGCAAGATTTGTTAGCATAGTGTCAAAGCGTAAATTTTTTTGTGAGCATTTGTGGGAGCTAGAATTCATTCAATCGTTTAATTTGTCTATAATTCAGACGTATTTACTTGATAATGTCACAAGACGACAGCGATGGAACTTCATTGGGCGCGATCGCACTACCGACCTGCGGTATATGCCATAATAATATTTCTGATCAGAAATATGGGTCTGCGCCACCTTGTGGACACAAATTCCACAAGTCGTGCCTAACAAAACACGCCAGGACAAATACCACGTGTCCCGTCTGCAACGTCAGCTTAGCAGCTATTTCATCAGGTACACCTAGAGCTTCTGCATGTCCACCACCAATGATACTTCGGTCCAATGCCCAGCGTTCCGTGAATTTTGACCCGAGTCTAGATAGTTCGGTTTTAACGTTAGACTCAGGCTTAAGTAATATCGAATCTAAAATAGCCCCAGATGGCTCGAGTGAAATACAAACCTTAATTAGCAAAGCTATTAAACAACAACAGGGGGAAATTTTAAGTGCACTTAGCCAACAACTAAACTCTATGTTTGAAACAAGCCTTCAACCAATCCGTGAACGATTGAACCAGTCTACAGTCGCCTCAAACCTAATCGGAAGAACGCATCCTGCAACTAACTCTCACAATAACGTAACTCTGAATAGCGGGAATTTCGCACCACTAGATCGGGTAGTTCCTATAGAAACCCAAACTTTAGAACAGCTTTTGGGTCTAAATAATTCTAATAGTGATAGCCAATTGCCTGTAGGTCAAGTAAACCGTACCCCAAGCACGTCCCGAAATGAAATACCTAATTTTTATGATTCTTTGAGACCGGAAAAGGTTGGTCACATAATCCACAATTGGCGGATTAAATTCTCTGGTGATTCGAAAGGCATGTCGGTAGAAAATTTTATATACCGGGTAGAGGCTTTGACTAGGCAAACCCTGAATAGTAACTTTAGTCTGTTGTGTGATCATATATCAATGTTGTTCGACTCCAAGGCCAGCGATTGGTTTTGGAGGTACCATAAAATGGTTCGCGTTATAGTTTGGCCAGAGCTTTGCAGTGCGTTGCGTAGGCAATTTAAAGATTCCAGGACCGATGTAGACTTACGCGAAATGATCCGTGATAGGAAGCAAAAGACAAACGAAAACTTTGATGATTTTTATGAAGCGATTGTTGAGATTTATGATCGATTGACCGATCCTTTGGATGATAGAGTTCTGATAAAGATATTGCGTCGTAACTTGCTGCCCGAAATACAGCACGAGGTTTTAAATATTCATATCGAGTCACTATCGAAATTGCGAGACATTTGCCGGAGAAGGGAATTCTTTTTACAAAACATCGGGAAGAAACACTTATATCCAACGTCCGTCGTACTACGCAAACATGTGAGTGAAGTTGTAGAAGGGGAAGAAAATCTCCTTATTCAGGATGAAATATCTGCGATAGCTCTGACATGCTGGAACTGTGAGGGAACTGGACACCGATGGCGGTGAAGAAAGACGAGTATTCTGTTATGGTTGTGGGCAACCAAATGTGTTTAAGCCCAAATGTGCCAAATGTAAGCCAAAAAACTTCAACCAACCACCAAACCAACGAGTTCGATCTCCTCCAGCTCAAGCAGCGACTAAATGGTTCTCAACACACAAATTCAGAACCCCAAACAGGCTGCGTAGTATTTCAGGACAGCCCAAAAATTAATAAAGATGAGGACCGTTTATTCCAGCCAAAGTCAGATGTATCTTATGAACATTGTACACCTTCTGAAAACCAATTAAATATTATTCCCTCAATTCCATCCACTGACACCGAGACATCCCTATCCGAGGGTAATCCTTACTCATCCGTTCGCATTTTACCTAATACGCATGTAGTTCGCGAAGATAATTGTCGCCCAAATGCTATCTTGCAATTCCGAGATACCTCATTCAAGCATCCGCCCACTTATTTCAAACCATTCCACATTCGCTTAGCTGAATACAACGCTAGAAGATCACAACTTTTCAATGATTCTATACTATCACCTAAGTCAATTCGTTCTAGCAAACGTTTGAAAAACTATTGGCTTAACGTAAGAAGTTGCCGCCGAAACCTTTTAAGTTCCATTTACGATAAACCTCATGACATACGGCCTTATGCTGAGGTGTTGTTGTTTGGTAAACCGTTTAGCGGACTATTAGATACCGGGGCATCCATAAGCTGTTTAGGATCGAAGGCCGCAAAAACTTTTTTGGAATCTAATGTAAAATATAAGAAAATCAAATCGCTCGTAAGAACAGCTGATGGAAATTCGCAAGGAGTTTGTGGCTATGTGAAAACCAAAATTACTTTTAGAGGTATTACGAAACCATTCTGCTTATATGTAGTACCCAACCTGGCCCAAGATCTCTATCTAGGTATTGATTTTTGGCAATCTTTTGACATACTACCTCCCGGCCTTATATCCGAACTCGGTTTACACTTAAGCTTGCCGCCTATTTCCGAAATGTCAAACCAACGTTCATTGACTGAGGTCGAAAAACAACACTTACAAAGACTAATAGATACTTTTCCATCGTTTAAAAAACAAGGGCTAGGTCGAACGAGTGTCGTTTCGCATGTGATTGATGTAGGTGAAGCCGCTCCGATCAAACAGAGGCATTTTCCAGTTTCCCCGGCTATAGAAAAAATAATATACACCGAATTAGATAGAATGCTACAGATGGATGTGATTGAGGAATCAGACAGTGCGTGGTCGTCCCCTATGGTTTTAGTTCAAAAACCCGGAAAGGTTAGGTTGTGTCTTGACTCTCGCAAAGTCAACTCGGTCACTGTTAAGGATGCATATCCTTTGCCGAATATTGATGGGATTTTGAGTAGGTTGCCTCAGGCCGAGTTCATTACTAGCCTGGACCTAAAGGACGCTTTTTGGCAAATCCCACTTGACAAGTCATCGAAATGTAAGACAACATTTACTGTCCCTGGCCGACCCTTATACCACTTCAAGGTTATGCCCTTTGGGCTATGTAATGCGCCCCAAACCATGTCGAGGCTCATGGATAAGGTCGTGCCACCGGAATTAAAAACAGAAGTGTTCGTTTACCTGGATGACTTGTTGATCGTGTCGGATACGTTTAACAGACATTTGGAGGTTCTAAAAATCATCTCGCAACAAATACATTCTGCCGGGTTGACTATTAATATTGAAAAATCAAAGTTCTGCGTAAGAGAAGTCCGTTATCTTGGCCACTTGGTGGGTAATGGGGTAATTCGCACGGATCCTGAGAAAATTTCGGCCATCATAGAATTTCCGACACCAAGATCTGTGAGGCAAATCAGACGGTTCTTAGGAATGGCCGGTTGGTACCGGAAGTTCATTAGGAACTACGCTTCTCTGACTACACCATTAACGGATTTGCTGAAATCCAACCGAAAATTTACCTGGACCGACGAAGCCCAAGAGGCTTTTGAGGAATTAAAGTCCATATTGACAACCGCCCCAGTGCTGCACAGTCCTGACTTTTCACAGCCATTCTACATACACCGTGATGCAAGCAGCAATGGAATAGGAAGTGTATTAGTTCAGAAAACTGCGCATGGCGAAGAGTTTCCGATCGCATTCATGTCGAAGAAACTAAACCAAGCCCAACGCAAATACTCAGTAACCGAACAGGAATGCTTAGCAGCGATGTTAAGCATTAAGAAATTTCGAGCGTATGTGGAAGGTCATGAGTTTACTGTTATAATAGATCATGCATCGTTAAAGTGGCTCATGACCCAAACAGACTTGAATTCACGGTTGGCAAGATGGGCTTTGAAACTTCAGGGCTTCCAATTCAAAATAGAACATCGTAAAGGAAGTCAGAATGTGGTTCCTGATGCGCTTTCGCGTACCAACGTTGACGATTTGTCCGAAATTAATTGTTTTTACCTGTCCGGTTTGGACGATTCTGGAGCCTTCGTAGATTTAAAATCTGAACACTTTCATAGTACCTCCTACAACGAACTTCTTGAACGCGTTAAGAAAACTTTAGATAAAACACCTGATTTAAAAATTGTAGATAACTATTTATACCGACGTACCGACCACTGCACGGCAGAACCGGTGCAGGATGATTTAGCGTGGAAACTTTGGATTCCCAAAGAAATGGTAGATCAGGTGCTTCAAAGAGCTCATGATAGTCCACTGTCTTCACATGGGGGTATAAATAAAACACTGGAACGTGTTCGACGTTTTTATTACTGGCCAAACTTGGTAAATGATGTGAAAAATTATATTAACTCTTGCGAAATATGCAAAGGCACAAAACATCCCAATTTCGTAAACTTCTGAAACTCAGCGGTTTTTCCAAAAACTGTATATAGATTTCCTAGGGCCATATCCCAGGTCGAAGTCGGAAAACATTGGGATATTTATAGTGCTAGATCACTTCTCTAAATTTTGCTTTTTAAAACCTGTTAAGAAATTTACCACTGACATTATTGTTAAATATATGGAACAAGAATTGTTTCACACCTACGGTACTCCTGAAACCATTGTTTCCGACAATGGATCTCAATTCAAATCCACGCAATTTAACCAACTTCTCCATAATTATGGTGTTAACCATGTGTATACCGCTATCTACTCGCCCCAAGCAAACGCATCTGAGCGCGTTAATCGTTCTGTGTTATCGGCAATCAGGGCGTATATCAAAAACGACCAAAGTAATTGGGATGAACACCTCAGCAGCATTAGTTGTTCCCTGCGTTCATCAGTGCATGCTTCCATAGGTACCTCACCCTATTACATGGCTTTCGGACAACACATGATAATTAATGGCAATACATATGAATTACTTCGTAATTTGGAGATGTTGGAAGATAGGTCGGTCAGGTTTAATAGGGAAGACTCGTTCAATGTCATCCGATGCAGAGCTAGTAAGAATATTTCCAAACAACAAGAACGCAATGAAAAGGCGTACAACATAAGGTCGCGGGAAGTTAACTATATAGTAGGCCAAGAAGTGTTTGCACGGAATTTTAAGCCAAGCAGCTTTGAAAAGGGGTACAATGCAAAATTAGCACCACCATTTTTAAAGGCAAGGGTCCGGAAGAAAAAGGGAACATGTTACTACGAGCGTCAATAAGCATGAATCTGGGACCCCGGTAATGTTTTGGGAAGTTCCAAACCTATGCGCTACAAGCGGTATCATATTTGTGCTGCTGTAGCCCCCAAATATGATTTTGCCGGGGGGTTGTAGGGGCGCTTGTAGCCGAGATTATAACACTGCCGTGTTTGTGTAGGTTGGCAACTCTAAATATATTTTACTGAACCTAACAACTCTGGGTTCATATGGGCGAAAAACCATAGCACAGTGGCAGGTACGGGCATCTCTAAAAGCATAGATAATTTGCTGTAAAACAACCCTAGCAGTTGTCAGCAAAGAGATGTTGTACGACGAAAGGTATTATCAGCGGAGATATCTCGTGAAGTAAATGTCAAACACCATACAAAAGGAGTCTGTCTGTAAATTTGACATTTAATCAGGTTGGTCAGCCGTACCAGTGCTCCCACCTGTGAAATACGCTTTGGGCAAAACAAGTACTTGTTGAAGCAACCCTGTCTTGTAAAAGGCGGGCTATTTGCATTCCAGTCAAATGAATGTCAAAAGTCAAGTTAAGGTCGAATGTCAAGTGAATGTTGTGCCAATTGCAAGTGTATTTATACGCTGAATTAGCTGTATACTTCCAGCATTGCATCAGACAATTTTACGTATAAAAGCAGAATTTTCGAGTACAGCACGCCATTTTTCTGTTAAACGTTTTATTCTATCGGGCAGGCGTTGAAGTGTCAACTTGTGTGAAGCTGAAACATACCACAAGGAAGGTGAAAAAGTGCTGCGCAATTAATTAAAAATTAATGTTGGATCAGCTTGTGTTAAGCAAATTATTGTTAAATCGTTGCAGGGTAAGTTACGGGGATGATAACGAATTGCGCCTGTTGCTACAATACTCTTTTATTATGTTTTCTCTTAGGTGGCTCCCGTACTCGATCGCTTGGGGTTGTTGCCTAGCCACAGGGTGAGAGTTTCAGGTGGAAAATCTTCCACCGATCTCATTGAAATACGAGTTAGGCAGAAAAGAAGAAATTCTTGTAATCCGGAGGGTAGAATAAGCCAAGTGGAACATCAGCACAAATCAACCAAATAGAAGCCATCGTTGTCGCCATAAACCGAAAAAAAACACAATATCTGCCGGCAGCAAAGTTTTATTTTTCTTGGTGTGTGATGCAAATTAAAGTGTCCAACCCGAAATATAAATAATTGAAGAAAAGTGGAAGAAAACAACCTATTGCTGAAAATTTATTAAATTGTCCCATACAAGCTAAAAATAATTATGATTGGTGCTTAAATTAAAACCTATAATTACCTACATACACGTCTAAAATTTTGCTAATGTCTAATTTAACCTAATATCACAGTTTTGCTCTGAATCACAGTTTTTACCACAGAACGGTTTGTGCCAAATTCGAATCGAAAAGTAAAATTATTCTAAAAAGTTAAAAACAAGAAATGTTTGCCTAAAGACACAATGGTCTAAAAATCATGTAACAGTTTGCCTAAAATTTGAAGTGTACCAGAATTTTTATTTAGTTATAGTTTTGTATACGAAAAAGTGTTTTCAATCTAAAGTGTGTGCGGGGTAGGGAAATAAATATGAATTAATTGATGTGGTTAATAAAACCAACTCCACTAAGTGACAACGAAAGCGGAAAAGAGTAAATGGTCGTTTAATATTTTAAGTATTGAAAAGATGACATACGTCACACTTACGAACCGAAAGTAGAATTTAACCGGAATTTCCTAGACAACAACAACAACATACTAGACCTCATCACCTATTTCATCATGAAAGATCTTTCATCGTGGGATCCTGATGATGGTAAGTTATTTTAAAATATTGGTATCATTAGTCATTTATAATTGCCAAACCCCCGTCGATTGCTACTTATGAAAGTGATCTACGAGGGTAGTAGTGGTATTCATTTTGTATAATTGAGTGCAGTGATAAAATTAATTAAATTACATATAAAATAGAAACCAGTGCCATTAAATTTTAAATCACCAACTAACCCAATTATTTAGATTGCTTTCACATGTGTACACAAAGAAAAAAATAAGTAATGAATTTTTAACTAAAATTTGTGAAGGTTAATGTACCAATTTTTAACAATAAATTAAAAGCTTAATGGAACTTACAATTTTAGACATTTCAAAGCTGAGGCAAATTTTGCAAGCGATGACCTACTTGATTTTTTTTTGTGTACACATAACGTTGTCCTTGGTATCCGAACGGGATGCATACCCCTAAGTAATATTTGACTTGTCTAGTTTAAATATGTTTTCCTTTCGCGCACACATTTTGGGAAAGCCAAAATAAATAGATTATTTCACGTTCAAGAAAATTTTAGTAAATATAGTTAGATTTGTACTTATGATTTATTCCCATTAAACAAGTAACCATAGTTTGTACATGATAACGGCAGATTTTTTTTATAATAAAAATCAAATGAATTCGTAAAGATTTTTAGTAAATATAGTTAGATCTTTTTTTCTTATGATTGATTTCCATTAAATAAGTAACCATAAGTGGTAAATGATTACCATAGATTTTTTTTGATAATAAATGTAAAATGAATTTGTAACGAATTTTGTTTTGATTTCTGGGCGAAGGCTAGGGTTAATTTCAGTGGGATCATGTTCAACTATACTGCCTGTACCTGCATGATCATGGTTGGGAGGGGAAGTATGTCTACCATCAGCACATACTAAAACCAGTCAAATTCCAGTCCAACTAGCCAACGGTATATTCCGCTTCCTTTTTTTTTGGTTCTCGAACGTACCCCATTCTAGAAGCACATAACAATTAAAATAAAAATCTGTGCAAGACGTCTATTACAGTTCATTTTAAGCAGCCCATAAGACCCATTCCACTAGCCGACGAGCACCAGCCGGTAACAATACGTGCATGGGCTGACGAAAACTGAACACATGTCATTTTTTTTCCAACCTCGTATGTTGTATGCTACACAGTATTTAATAGCAGATATATGGCCATTAGTTCACGGTCATATGTACTGTATCGTTGCTCAGTTATTGTAAACTTTTTTTAAAAGAATCCTAGCGGCTGCCAATCCACTTTTACTCTTTGCTGCAATGCAGCACCCATCGCTTTATCAGATGCGTCTGTGACCAATGATATTGTGGCACCCTTTCGTGGAAAGGCTAAAAGTGTTACATTCGCTAGCGCCAATTTTATGTCTTCAAATGCTCTTTCGGTTTCTGCTGACCATATTGGTTTTATTCGATCTCGCTTCTTACACGGCCCCATCATCTTTTGCAATTTCTATTTCTGCGGCTTGGGGTAGGAATTTTCTGTAAAAATTTACAGCGCCGATAAAGCTTCGAACTCCTGCACCTCGGATGGCTTTTTTCAGTCTAAAATGCCCTTACGTTGTTACTGTGAGGTTTGATTCCATTTCTAGTTACCACGTGCCCCAAAAAGTCGACCTCGAGTTGGCCCAGTTGAAATTTTTCAATGTTGATGACTAGACCTTTTGCTCTGTATGTAAATCTCAATATAATCATAATAAGTTAAATATTTCTTATTAATATCAAATCATATTGAGATTTTTGGTTTGCTTTTAAAGTGATTTAATTCTATATATCTGATTCTTTTTTAAATTAAGTTTCTGTAAATTTTTTAATTTGATTTACATTCGCTAATGTAACATTTCATTCGCTAATGTACATATAGACTTGTCCCCTCAATGTTTTGTCTTACAGTTATTGCTTTTCAGGCGGAATAGTCAAATAACCTTATTGATTGTTTATACTCAGTTTAGCTTTAGTTATTTATTTATTTAGATATTTATTATAATTAAAATTACAATAAATCTTAAAGCTAAAGCACTAGCGACTAAGGCTTGTGTTATACATACAAAAGAGATTATATAAGGAAAGGGTTAGTAGTATAAAGTATTTATGCGAGCGATAATTTTGGTTTGTAATTGAAGATGTTGTAGAAAATCATATGTTTTATTTATATTATCCTTTGAAGGACATTTGAGTATATCTATAATACTGTCGTAAAGCGCCTGACATTCTAACAGAAGATGACTTATTGTTAATGGACCGTTGTTGCAAAAAGTGCAAACAGGTTGTGGATCTTTTGTCATTAAGTATTGGTGTTTGAGTCTGGTGTGTGTTAGGCGAAGCCTTGTAAAGCATTTATTTTTATGGCAGTTTGTCGAATTTGGAAGGATAACTGGTATTCTATTAGGGTTTATTGTTTGAAAAAGATGACTATATCTGCTCCATTTTTGGAGAATGGAGGATTCTAAATATGTTATAGTGGATCTTGAGATATAACTTTTTGTCTGGGGAATGTGAAGGTATGTTGGTTGAATACTAGTATTTTTTGCTGCATTGTCTGCAGCTTCGTTTCCTAATATACGAATATGACTTGGTATCCATATGATTTTTACCCTATTCTTTAGTTGTATTAACATCTGCTGTATAGTGATAATTGTTTTATTTTTGTTTCGGACATTGAACGTGGCGTTAAAGACAGAGCGGCTATTAGTGCATATAACGTATTGGATTCGCTTGGATTTACAAATTTTTAGAGATTCTACAACAGCTTCCGCTTCGGCTTCAAATATGTTTGCGTTTTGTGGTAGTATTCCGGATATTAGTGTTGAGCCGGTTTCGTTGGTAACAGCAAAACCAACATGATTTGTTGTTTTAGATCCGTCTGTGAAGATGAGTTGCCAATTTTCGTTTTTTAACTTTTTAACAACTTCGTTGAAAAGAGATTTAAAAATATTAGGTGCTGTATTGTTTTTGTTGAATATTTGTAAATTTTTCAGGAAAACACTTTCATCCACCTGCCATGGTGGGGAATTTTCCATTGGTGGATTATATTTTGCGATGTTAAATTTCTTCACCATTTTAAAAATATGTGCTAGCGTAGATGGATATTTGAGCTCGTTTTTCCTTTTTTTTAGCAAATTGATATGTTTGTGGAGGAGAGAGGAATTGGTGCAAAATATCTTATGTAATAACCGTAATTTTAGTTTGTTTGCATGGATAAGGCTGGCTGTAATAGCGCCATGGAGTATGGATTCAACAGGTTTGAGAATCGACTTAACAGCTTTGCTGTAAATCACCAGACCGAACTCAATTTTTCCTAGTATTGTTGCTTTTACTAACCTAAGTAGACTGTTGGTGTGCATGAGGCTCTTTGCAGATGATAAATACTTGATGTTTAATCTATTGGTTAAGTTTTTTTAAGATAAATACAATGATTTTTAAAGCTATATTTACAATCAATGTGTAAACCTAAAATTTTACTGGTATCTACATTTTTAATATTATTATTGTTAAAAGTTAAGTCTATATTGTTACAGTTATGTTTTTTGTGGATATGCAGGTGATTCGTTTTTTCAAACGAAACATCTGCACCTGAGGATTTAGACCAGTTATTAATAGCGCTTAAAGTCTGAGAAAAGGCTTGTTTGATTTTGTCATTTGATTGTTCTTTTGCTATAACATAAAGGTCGTCAGCGTAGATACAGTGGTCTACACTTTTATTAACGCTTATGATTATTTGATAAAAGTTTGTGTCTTTTTATAAACCACATAAGATGTCTTGAAATCATTTTTTCTAAAAGTTTTGATATGCAAGGAAGGAGGGATATTGGACGGTAAGAGTCGATATTGTCAATTGGTTTGTAATTTTTGTGAATCGCAATTACTGTAGCAGTTTTAAAATACTGGGGAATTATTCCTAAGTCGAAAATTATATTAAATAATTTTAGAATTCAAGTTTTAAAGGTGTTTGGGAGATTTCTAAGCATTGGAAATGATATTTTATCCAGACCAGGAGTTTTACCTTTCGAGGTGTTAAGACTGTACGACAATTCTAGTAAGTTAAAAGGCTGCTCTATCTCTCTGGATTTAACCGAACATGTTAAAACTGTAAAAGATTATAGCACTTGGGATTTTTAAATTTGAAAATTTTGGGAAAAGTTACTGTCTTTTGAGTTGTCGGACCAGTATTTTGCAAATGCTTGGGATATTTCATGTACATTATTTAATGTACTTCCATTTAAAGAGATTGTGTTTATTGTGTTTGGGTGGTAGTTGCCGGCTATTTTGCCATAATATATTAGAGGAAGTGCATGGGTTCAAATTTTCTGTGAACTCGTTGAAGGACTTAATTTAGCTTTAAATTTCATTTAATCTTTAGTGTTAGCCAATGAATTTCTTTACATTCTATAAGTTTATCATTCTTTTTAATTTATGTTTATGCTTTTCCTTTTAAGTAAATCTGAATAAATTGTTTTCTCACGGTTCATTCGAAGTGATCTTGTGTATACCTTTTAGGCTTATTTAACTGATTTTAACTTTTTTTAACAATAAAAAAATTTAGTCAATTTACAACTTACATCGAAATTATTTTTGCGAAATGCAAAAAAAGAAAATAACACCATCATCCAAGGACATCTGAGCACGATTTCTGCACAAAGATGTGCATTTTTCAGATGTTAATGCTTAAATAACAATTTTTTTAAGAATTTATGAAAAATATTTTTAAAATAAATAAAAAATAATTAATTTTCTTCAAGCTAAACATTTAAACTCAGAAAGTATTTCAGTTAATTTTATTTAAAAGTTAAATTTTAACAGAGCTTCGTGTTAATGAATTTTTAAAAGTTTTGAGTTTAGTGTTAACTTTTTTATTGTTAACGGCCCTAAAACTCTTCATTTTATTATTCAATTGTCCAACACATTTTATTTTATGATTATTTTTATGTAAATGATAAATATATCCCATATAAAAAGTATTGAATTTTTAGAATGTTTTATTAAATGCTCTTGTTTTAAAATAGCCAGCTTCATATATAGTATACTACATACCAAAATCATAAATTCCTAACCATCCTTATCAAAAAGAAATATTTCCTACACTCCTTAATATAGTAATCAGTCAATGAATGAATATGATAGAATGTAAAACCAAGCGATGTACTTGAGATTATTGTTAAAAATATTAGTAAGCAAAAATGAATAAAGAAATGTTTTGGTTTAACTGAGTAGAACTATCATGCAGTCAAACAACTTCAGTAAAAATCACTCTGAACAAAAAAACTAAAATTTTTTTGGCACGCTTCAGAAAAAAGACTGAGAGACGTATAAATCAATCGCCCGCATAGCAATAAAGAAATCAACACACATCTATAGTAAAATCATTATCAGGGAAAATCTAAAATTTTTTAACTGTATACTTTTTTTCAGAGTTTCTACTCCATAAAAAAAATGCATTTCGTAACATTCATATAACAATATACTACATCAATCTTAAGAATCTTAAGATTCAATACTTCCGTTCTAACTACACATATTTTGATTGTGTTATAAATAAATTAAGTAATAAATAAATAAGTACAAACTAATACAAAAAGTATAAAATTATATCTCAATTGTCATACCGTAAGTAATTTTTAAAATAAATCAATATAATTACTATCTGTCATCAGAATAACTAAATACTACTTTATATAATTTTTTCAGTATAGTTGCCATGTGTTTTAAATATAAATGAAAGCATATCATATGAATAATTTTAGATTTAAATGGACAACTTTTGTAATCATTTATTGTCAACTTTTTGATTGTAGAATTTTTAATCAATTTCGATTTTTGAAAATGTAAGGTGGCAAGGCCAGAGGAAACATTAGAGAAACTAGCCCGTCCACATAGCAATGTATTTCAGCATCAGAAAGTAAAAAAAAAATTGACGTGGAATTGAGATTTGTTCAGAATAAGAAATTGAGTCTCGAACTTCAAGCCAGTCCTTTGTTATCTGAGATGGCAATGGATCGACCCAAGCTAATTTAAGTAGCCATAACTTTTAAAGTAGGCTTTGCATTATTATTGTTGATGGTACTAAAAATCCAAAAATACCAAACATACGGCCAACATCAGCAAGTATTTTACGTTTTGTAATAGCTGTTTCACCATGCAGCCGCCTATGGATAAGAAAAGAGTACGAATCGAGTTCGGTATTCCAATACAATCCTAACACTTTGACGTATGATTCATAACAGCCTCTTTTTTTTCACCACAGCCTGTTCCCTCTCCTCGAATGGAATCTGGTTTAGAAGTTGTGGTGAGTTAGAGCACCATTTCCTCAGCTTGAATCCACCCATATTTAGAAGCGCGACTAGTTGTTCCTTTGCACGATATAGCTCACTTACATTTTCTGCACTTGCCATCACATCGTCTACATAGGTATTATTGAGTATAATACTTGAAGCTGCTGGGAATTTAATTTGGTTGTCGAAAGCAAGTTGTTGTAAAACCCGTACTGACAAAAATGGTGCACTAGAGGTTCTATACGTTACTGTACACAAACGATAATGCTTAACAAGTTCACTGAAGTCACTTCTCCACACAATGCGCTGATGGTCACGGTCCTTCTTTGAAATCCAGAGCTGCCGAAACATTTTCATTATATCAGCTGTGAAAACGAATGCTGATTTTCGGAAACGGTTAGATACACCAAACAAGTCATCTTTGTATAGCAGGTCCAATCAAAAGCCGTCAAAAACCACCCTTAACTTTGTGGTGCTGCTGTCTGGCTTGAGTATAGCAGTGTAGTAAATAATACTGCGAATAGTTACCTATTTCATCGTCAGGAATAATTTCTATATGGCCTAATAGCTCGTATTCCTTCATGAATTCTACATATTGCTTCTGCAACTCTTAATTTGCACGAAATCGGTGTTCCATTTTATGTAGCCTAGAAAAAGCTCCGCCTAATGTATTAGAAAATGTTGCGTTCTTAATCTTAAATGCTTAAGTCACAATATACTTGCCATCGGCTGATTTAGAATATGTAGAACGGAAGTGACTTTCAGCTGGATCATCATCATCATTTTCCTATATTACACCTTCTTCGATGTCCTAAAATCTTTGGAGCATTTTGTCAATATCTGTTGGGGTAACGTATGAGGATATATTTGGGGACACAAGTGCAGATCTCGTTTGCCCAGAAATTATCCACCGAAATACCGAGTTGACGGCGAATAAGCCAGGTGTGGCTAATGGAAGTTCGAGAAATGTTCGAAATGAACCCAACATTTCATTTGACTCCATATGAGTATATCTCTTCTTTTCTTAAAATTGTAAAAATACTTAAATGCTCACATCTGAATTCGAACCTACCTCTTCCGACCAAAGTTGACGCGTCCTGCCATCTTGTTTCGAAAGTAGTGAATAAATTAACCAAGGATCTCTTGGATTCATGTCTATGGTCTTACCTCGAATACATACGTCAGCATCATAAATAATTTTTCGAAGCCCCTTGAGCGTTGATATCGTAACCGAAGGTAGCTTGAAAAATTGTAGAATGTATGAAAAGGCACAAAGATGTGGTCTGTCATATCTGCTCTAAAATTTATCCCATGCTTCCAAATAATGGTCTTCTGGCACTGGTATGTTGTTAATGAGACTTAAGGCTTCACCATCAAAAAAATAATAATGCATTTTCTTAATTATTGTTTACTTAGGGCCAGTTTATGACTTCGTATTTAAATGGTATTTATATTTAAGTTCTATTTAAATACGAAATTAAGTTTTGCAGTACAAACTTAAATGAAACTTAAATGATATTTAAATGACCAACCTAGCTGATTTAAGTTCTATTTAAGTTGTGCACACATACATACACAAACATATGGTTTTGCATCCTTGTTGTTGTTTCGCGAGTTAAGTATATAAAACCAAGCACTAACACTTACATTAGGAACGACCCTATAGACGAATTTATTGCAAATATAATTAAAGACAAAGTGTAATATTAAACCCATTTCCGATTTATTTAAAGAAATTATGATTAAATCCATAAATCGAAACTATTTTTCGGTCGCAATTCCAAGAATTGCAACCGTAATTTGCCAATAGTTATTAACAATATAATTAATACAAAATAAATGTAAAATTTCTTAATTGTTTTTCGGTCGCAATTCCAAGAATTGCAACCGTCCCAATTTAATATAAAAGAATTAACTTCATTAATAAATTAAAGCACTAAATGGAGAAATGTAACAAAGTATATTTTTCGGTCGCAATTCTGAGAATTGCAACCGTCCAAAATTTACTAACTTTTCACTAAGAAAGCAATTTGCAATATATATTGTCAAATAAGCATTTCCGTTCCCAAACGAAAATGCAATATTCAATAAACTTATTAACAAATAATACAATAACTTTAATATATAAGAAAACCTTGTAATTAGGATAAGTCAGTCTTGTTCCTCCCATTCGGTCAAGAAGTTGCCAAGCTTCAAATTAAATAAAATAAATAAATAAAATTAATAAACAAAAAACAATTTAGTTTTTTTTAATAAAAAACCGCGACACGGTTACGAAATTGGCGCAGTCGGTAGGATCCAAAGTCAGTAGACAGGATCCAGTGATCGAACAAACGAATATCCTTAATAATAAAAATAAATGAATCTTGTGAATCCTAGAAGATTATAAAATAATAACACTAAATAAATTAATTCAGTGAACATTAAAAGTAGTGGTCACAATTAATTAGAACGCTTAATTCAGTGGACATTAAAAAACAGTGGACACAATCAAGCAAATTAAAAATAATAAGAATATTAGTGCAGTGAACACTTAGCACAGTGGACACCATTAGTTGAAATTGAAAAATAAAAATCAGTGGACACAATTAAGATACAAAACTTAATTTAGTTGAAATTGAAAAATAAAAATCAGTGGACACAATTAAGATACAAAACTTAATTTAGTTGAAATTGAAAAATAAAAATCAGTGGACACAATTAAGATACAAAACTTAATTGAAAAATAAAAATCAGTGGACACAATTAAGATACAAAACTTAATTTAGTTGAAATTGAAAAATAAAAATCAGTGGACACCAATAAATAAAAGGCAAGCTGTATTCAAAAAGGCAACAAGCATACGACCAACAACGAAGAATGGAGGAACGGTCTCACATCGCATCTGTGAACGTGGCCGAAGAATTGGCCATAAAAGACCAACAACTGGAGCAATTACACCAAGCGTATATAAATTTGCAACAACAAAATTAACAGTTACAACAACAACGAAACCAACAGCAACAGCAAGAACAACCATTAAACCAATCCAACCTTATGAGGGACAACATTTTTAAGATGGTAAATCATCTGCCAACCTTTACTGGAACAGGGGAGGTGACTATAAATAGTTTCTTCAGCAGCATCGAGTATTTGCTTTCGACAATTTCGGACGAAAACTTAAAAAAAGAAGTGGTCCGAATAATATTCTATAAAGTCATCCAAGGACAAGCCAAGGACATCATCATCAATATACCTACACCAGACAATTGGAACGTAATAAAGGAGACACTAAAATTAAGGTACCGACCCAACGTGGAACCACACCATCTATATAAAATAATAGCCAACCTAAAGGTACACTCGGTAAGCGAACTTATAATAGAGTTACAAAACATTAAGTATAAATCAGACGAATTAATCATATATTACCAGGACGATCATTACATTGACTTATCGAACATAGATAGCCTTTTAGTCAATACCGCGAAGGAAATGACTCAAGGTGTATTGTTGGACAAAATTTATGAGGTGGACAATATTAATGACATACTTAGAATTTTGACGAGAAGAAGGTTCGAAGATGCCTGCATTAGGCAAGAATATAGGAAATTCAAAAATACTAAATACGATTCAAATATGAACCAAAGCTACAAGAATAAACATAATAATTATACGCAAGAACGTATAGAAAACTACAATCGTAATAATTATAATAACGTTAGGAAATATGATAATAATAATAATAGGAATAATAACAGGAATAATAACAATTGGAATAATTGGAACAAACAATTTAATAATTCAGGACGCTATAGAATTCCACAAACTAATAATAATAACAATTATAATAAAACGTCAGGAAACTCCCAAAGGTTTAATCAAGCAGGAAATCCTAGGCCATACGAAAGTCAAAACCGTTGGAATCAGGCCAGGCAAAGGCAAGATGAACCTATGGAAATAGATAATATTCAATTTAATAAGCAAGTGAATGAAGTAAATAATAATAATCAAGTAAATACTAATAATCAGAGAACCGCCCAGTTAGGAAACCCTAGAATTGACGTCAGCCAATATCGCTTGACGCAACCTAGGCAAGAACAAAACGGATTCTTTGAAAGTAATAATCAAAGAGAAGAATATGATCAATTGGCAAGACACTCGGGACCAGACCCATGTTGTAGTAACATGGCTCAACCCCAACAAAGCCAGGATCAGTTTTTTTCAAAACGACCTCAGATTTTTTACCCATCATAAACATTAAAATAAGAGGAAAAATATATGACGCATTAATAGACACAGGGGCGAGTGTTAGTTTAATAGACAGTAACGTTAAAGATTTTAGAAAAAATTTATTAACAGAACCAATAAAGTTTAGTACCATTAACAAAAAAGATTTTATTAGATATGAAGTCGTGACGGATGCACCCGACGAATTTAATATACCCCATTATGCGAAGGTTAGATGGAAAGTAGCTGAATTAAAGGGACGAAGATATAAATTTATAATAGGAATCGACTTGTTAAATTGTTTTAAAACAATGGTAAATTTGGAGGACGGATATATCTCATTTAATGATAAAGTAACAAATTTTCTAATAAATCCATATAATAATTTAGAGATCTGTGCATTAGAAGCAATAGAATTTTCTAGAACTTCAAAACAGAATTCAGTTAGAACACCTGAATGAAGAAGAAAAAAGAGAAATTTTAAAAACATTAAATAGATTCCAGAAATTATTCTTCAAAGAAGGAGATAGATTAACTAGTACAATGAAAATACAGCATGAAATTAGGACAACAACCGAAGAACAAATAAATTCAAAACTATACAGATATCCACCCCAACACGAGGCAGAAGTGAGAAAACAAATAAGGGAAATGGAAGAACAGGGGATAATTAGGAAAAGTTCTTCACGTTATGCAAGCCCTTTGATAGTGGTGCCTAAAAAACTCGATAATTCAGGAGAAAAGAAATATAGACTCGTGGTGGACTACAGGAAACTAAATGAAATAACTATCGACGATAAATTTCCACTACCAAATATAGACTCCATTCTGGACAAACTAGGCAGGGCACAATACTTCACCACTCTGGATTTAGCGAAGGGTTATCACCAGATTTTGGTCAGGGAACAAGATAGAGAGAAGACCGCATTTGTGACACCACATGGATTGTATGAATTCGTAAGGATGCCCTTCGGTTTAAAAAATGCCCCAGCGACGTTCCAAAGGCTTATGAATGAGACCCTAAGAGAATTCATAAACAAAACCTGCGTAGTATACCTGGATGATATATTGATATTCAGCACCTCATTGAAAGAACATATAAGGGCGATCACGGAGATTTTTACGGCATTAGAAAAAGCTAATTTAAAAGTTCAAATGGACAAGTGCAATTTTTTAAAAAAAGAGACGGAATTTTTGGGACATATTTTGACAAAAGACGGACTAAAACCAAACCCTAACAAAATTAAAATAATTCAGGAAATCACGTTACCAAAAACAGAGAAACAAATTAAAAGTTTCCTTGGGCTCACCGGTTACTATAGGAAATTCATAAAAGATTACGCGAAGGTAGCCCAACCTATTACAAAATATCTAAAGAAAGGCATAAAAGTAAACATAAACGACCCAACATATATAGAAGCATTTGAAAAATTAAAATTATTGATTAGTAGTCATCCCATTTTGAGATATCCAGATTTTGGAAAAATGTTCAAATTAACCACAGATGCCTCCAATTATGCGATTGGAGCCGTTCTATCACAAGAAGGACATCCGGTCTGTTTCATCTCAAGAACCTTAAATAATCATGAAAGAAATTACGCAGCAACGGACAAGGAATTCTTGGCAATATTATGGAGCGTTAATTACCTAAGACCTTATATTTACGGGAGAAAATTTAAGATCTTAACGGATCACCAACCAATTAATTTCTTACATGCAAAGTACAAAGGAAAGGACATGTCGCCAAGACATCAAAGATGGATTTTAAAATTGGGTGAATATGATTTTACGGTCGAGTATATTAAAGGAAAAGAGAATAGAGTCGCCGATTTTCTAAGTAGATTGGAACATGTTAATAAAAAAAATGTTCGGGAAAACTGGGATAATGAATCAGATTTTAAAATAATAGATAATATGGAGGACGAAAATGTCTCTATGGCAACAATCCATTCAGCAGATGAAAATTTGCACGATCATTTCTACATTAAGGAAGAATTAGTAAACAAGTATAAGACACAAATTATATTAACAAACAATAAAGTTGAAGAACTACAGGAATTACATGGAAAAAGGATAATATATATAGCGGAAAGTGATTTTGAAGTAATGGGACAAATATTTAGAAGGTATATTACTAAAGGTAAAATAGGAATATTTTCTGAAATTTCAGACAGAAGCTACAACATAGTTCAAGAAAAATTAATAGAAATGTTTTCCAACGACAAACAAATTAATTTCACTAAGTGTACTACAAGAGCTAGAGATATAGAAACAGAAGTAGAAGCAGTCAAGCAAATATCATTGTATCACGTTAGGGAAAGCATGCATTCAGGGATAGTCGAAACATATAACCAACTTAAAAATAAAATTTACTATCCAAAACTCATGGAGGTAATTCAATTGGTAATTAATCAATGCGAGATATGCCAGGAAATAAAGTACGATAGAAAACCAATAAAATCTAAATTTTTAGTCACAGAAACACCCTCAGAAAGGAATGAAATCGTTCATATAGACACGTATGTAATGAAAAGGAACTATTTGCTTACGGTAATAGACAAATTTTCACAATTTGGGGCGGCATACCCGCTAAACGACAGAAACCACGTTACTCTTATCGAGCAATTAGAAGATCATTTTGCCAAAATAGGAAAACCAAAGAAAATAGTGGCAGACAATGAATTTAAAGCAATCCGAATAAAAGAATTTTTAGAAAAAGAAAACATTGAATTACATCTAACTAAACCCAATAGTCACACGGGAAATGCAGACATAGAGCGTTTGCATAACACAATAGCCGAAAAATTCAGGATATTATATAAATTAGAGAAAAATATTCCAATAAAACAATTGATTCAAATTAAACAGATCTAGAGAAGATTACAGCGAAAATAGGGAAGAAGGATTCATTAAGAACTACAAGGCAGTTAAGCATAAAGAACAACCAAAATATAAAAAATCCAAATTAGAGAGAGTGCATCATTGTAACATCAAACGACCTCTTAAATTTACAGTTATGAACAATACTGAGGGATAATGAACATAAAACGAATTACAGAACAAAAAGGATTTGTAGACATTTATATCAAAAATCAGGAAATAGTCCAGGAGACGGACATAGTATTACATATCATAAATTTGCATGATATAGAAACCATTTTGGACAACATGACAGAAAACATAAAATTAATGAACATTGATAATAAAGAAATGCTTAATTTAGAACTAAGTAACGCTAAAAATAAATTATTGACATTATTGCCAAGACAAAATAGGCAAAGACGAGGACTAATCAATGGAATAGGAAACATACAAAAATGGTTATTTGGGACTATGGACGACGAAGACAGGCAAAACATACAAAAACATTTGTTCAATATTGATGAAATTGTTAACAACAATAATCAACAAATTATAATTAATGACTATTTTAATGTAACTATAAATCATTTAAAGATGGTAATTACAAATGACAGACAAAAAATTCAAGAAGAACTAAATTCTATAAATAAGTTTTTAAAAATAGAAAATAATAAAAGTAGATATTTAGAGCAACTAAGTAATATACAACTAATAAAGAGTAGAATAGAGCATTTGCAAGACAATGTAATTTCTGCAAAACATGGTTTGGTACATCCAAGTATTCTAACCAGTAACGAAATTAAAAAATACAATATCGATTATAGCAAGTTGAAATATATACAGTGTGGTACAACATTTTTTAATGGCTCATACTTAGTTTTAGGAGTAAAAATACCTAAAAATTTCATAATTGTTAAATTAAGAATTATTGTTCCACTACCCAATATTCACAATAACGAAATAGATGCTATTACAGAAAAAAGCTTCGAGTTTGAAAATAAAACATATAGATTTGAAGAAAATAAACATTTAAAAGACTTAAAATTAAGCACTCATTGTATAATAAAAATAATTGTCAACTAGTAAGTAACAAAGATTTTGAAATTATACAATTGGATATAGATACAATTATAATTAAGAATGCAATGAACATCAGTGTTAATGATACTTGTAATTCCGAAAAAGTTATGTTAAACGGAAATTATTTAATAAATTTCAGTAATTGTTCAATAAGAATTAAAGACTATTATTTTTCAAATACTATCGAAAATATAAAAGAAAAACAAATTATCGAAAATCCTAATAGAGCTCAGAATTTTACACATAAATTATCTTTTCAAGAAATTGAATTACAACAAAAAAATAATGTAAAGAATATTAAAGCATTAAATTATCATACAAAATTAACATATGGATGTAACTTTCTTATAATAATTGTAGTACTTATTTTAATTGTGTTAATTTTAACTAAAAATAAACAGATAAAAATAAAATTAAATAAAAGAATTCAGGAGAATTCTAATCTAAAGGAGGGAGAAGTTAAGTATATAAAACCAAGCACTAACACTTACATTAGGAACGACCCTATAGACGAATTTATTGCAAATATAATTAAAGACAAAGTGTATTATTAAACCCATTTCCGATTTATTTAAAGAAATTATGATTAAATCCATAAATCGAAACTATTTTTCGGTCGCAATTCCAAGAATTGCAACCGTAATTTGCCAATAGTTATTAACAATATAATTAATACAAAATAAATGTAAAATTTCTTAATTGTTTTTCGGTCGCAATTCCAAGAATTGCAACCGTCCCAATTTAATATAAAAGAATTAACTTCATTAATAAATTAAAGCACTAAATGGAGAAATGTAACAAAGTATATTTTTCGGTCGCAATTCTGAGAATTGCAACCGTCCAAAATTTACTAACTTTTCACTAAGAAAGCAATTTGCAATATATATTGTCAAATAAGCATTTCCGTTCCCAAACGAAAATGCAATATTCAATAAACTTATTAACAAATAATACAATAACTTTAATATATAAGAAAACCTTGTAATTAGGATAAGTCAGTCTTGTTCCTCCCATTCGGTCAAGAAGTTGCCAAGCTTCAAATTAAATAAAATAAATAAATAAAATTAATAAACAAAAAACAATTTAGTTTTTTTTAATAAAAAACCGCGACACGGTTACGAAATTCGAGCAACAAAGTAAACAAAAAATTTGCGGCCATTGAATCAACATCTTTTGGGGTGCAATATGGACTTCTTTTATTAATATTATTCTATTATGTCTTCTTTCTTAATTGTTTAACACTTTTAAAACATTGCAGCAACCTATTAATGTTGTTATTTTCAGCCTGAAAAAGAATTCACATTAGAAATTTTTCTTTAATTTTGTTCAACAGCTGTTTCTCCAAAAAATTGAGAGAATTTCGTGATGCTGCAACATTTTTATCGTAATTAAATACAAACAATTATTTAACACTGAAAAACTGAAACTGTATTTAAATGCAACTTAAATTTAAATGAAAATTAACTAAATGCGTATTTAAATATGAAGTCATAAACTGGCCATTAGGATCTAGCATAAAATAATTATTGTCTAATGAATTATTATTATCTGAAGTCTTATCTCTAGTATAGTTTCATATTTGTTAAATTACCGATGTGTCTAGACCATTGTGTAGTTATAATTATCTTCATCCCTTATCTTATGATCCGTCTGCATTTGTTTATTGATGTGTTACTTACATGCTTTGTGTTTTTTTACGTATGTTATGGTTAACTCTCCCCTGTGTTGAAAAGAAAACGTCCTTGTTTTATACCTGAACCTGAAGTCTAAGTAATTCTGCCTGGTAATGTCTGTTATATGATTCTTGCGTCTTTCTCTTTTTGTGCTCTGTAGCATTTGCAGAACTGTACCAAAGAGTATATTATTGCTAGAAGTATAGTGAATATTAAAATTATGTGTAGTGTGCTCATAAATGGATGTTCCTCGAAAGGAATGAATAATGTAGATATTTCTTGAATGTTTGTAAATTTATTTTCTGAGTCTGTATACAGGATTTCGAGTATGTCTTTTATGAATGATGTTATAAATTCTTTATTTTTCGTTAAAGTATATTTTGTCATCTATAGTTATGTTTTGTTCAAACTACACCAACTGTGGTCCGTTAATAGTTAAGTTGTTTAATGTGTGTTCATTATCTATAAAAATGTTCCCATTGCCAAAGTCTTCAATGTCCGGGTTATTCTCAAGTTTTGTTTTACATTGTGCAGGTTCGTTGTTTAAAGTAGTTAGTGTTCAGTTATCTTTAGATTAAATTTTACAAATATGGGTACCAATAATATTTTTACATTTATTTATTCTTTGATAATTATTTTTACATAAAGCAATCTTATCATCTAATAATAATTTTCCGAATTTATTTGCTAAGGGATAGACGTTGTATAGATTACATTCTTCTTTGATAATAGGATATTTATATATTACAAAAATTGCTTGATTAAATTCACAAACATGTATGTCTGAATATTCAAGAATATTGATTACAGGTATTATTATTTTTTCATTTTTTATAATGTGTTACGCGTCATCGGTTTTCTGTTGAAGGAATCCTATGACATGGCAAAAGCAAGGATCAAGAGGCAAGATAGATTTTCGGCTAACTCAGTCCGTGGTAAAAAGTTCGGTATAAATTCATTTAAACGTTAATTTTTGAACGACACAGTACAATAAAGTAAAACAAAAGAACCAATTTAACGAACACCCAACAACAACGATGATAGAAACCCTAGAAACAATTTAAAAAGGAGTTAGTGTAATATTAAGCCTAATAAACAAATAATAAACGAAAAAAATGTAAAACATTAAGTTAGTGCTAAAGTACGACAAAACAAAATAAAAAATTATTAACAATTGTAAAACATTAAGGTGGGGTCCGTCGAAGACAAGAAAAGAAAATACTTTGAAAAGAATTAAAATCGTAAAATAACTAATGAAATGAAACAAAAATCAGAATTTTATGACAATAGCCACGATAGGGGGAATTAAAGAAAAGTCAACCCGAAGAAGAGAATAAAATAAAACCGTCCAAATCAACATTCCTCACTGCAAGGACAAAGCATGCCAACGAAGAAGTCAACAAGTAGCAGCCAGTATTTGTTAAGTATTTGTCCTATATTATTATATTCTAAAATTATATTCCTAACCATATTCTAAAATTATATAAAAAAAATTACATTCTTAATTATACTTACCCCATTATACTTATACATACTTATATATACTTATACTTTTATATACTTTCCCTTTCTAACATACAGTGGGAGACAAAAGCGGACAAATGGTGCATTCGCACATGAAGAACCAAAAGGTTTCCATTCGCGTTTCAACCTTGCATCAAAATTTAATTAATTCCATTTGCGCGTTTTTGTCCCGCACTGTATACATAATTTAAACACAATTTTACTAACTTTACATAATACATATAAACTTACCTTTTTACTTTGTTTCCTGGGTTACAAAATATACATTTTTTTTAATTATTATATCTTTTGAAGTAATGAATTGTGAATAAAGCTATGAATTCAAATATGAGCTAAATCTTTTTCTTGCTGAGGAATGCTGGGCCAGAATTGTGGGCAGAAATGCGTAGGTATAGCGACTGCAGTAGGGCATGAACAGGGCTCAAGGCATCGGTCTTAGCTTTTGTTCAACAATAAAATTTTCTAACATTTCAAATTTTACACAGTACGCACAGTGGTATGATCAGGCAAGAGTGAGTACTTATATGTTATGCGTCGGGAACTGCGGGTCGAGAACCGAACTTTTTACCACGGACTGAGTTAGCCGAAAATCTATCTTGCCTCTTGATCCTTGCTTTTGCCATGTCATAGGATTCCTTCAACAGAAAACCGATGACGCGTAACATATATGGCGCCCAACGAAAAGGCCTATTTAAGGGTCTAAGTATTTGAAAAACTAAATTTAATATAAGAACGGTAAAGACATACAGAACAACTTATATGTATGGATATTGTTTTCATTGTTAGAATATTTTATTGCTCATCTTAATTTGAATCATGCTCATGTGCCTATTGTTTCGCATAAGTCTTAACTACTGGGCATGAATAAACTCAGTCTTAATTGCGATGCGGGGCACGGCGCATGAGAATGGTTTTCAGCGGAAGCTATATTTTAACATCAAGATTTTATTTCTCGGAATTGAGCTCGTCACAAGTCCAGAACCGATATCAGCAAGAAGTTCGGTTGCTGCGCGGTGATAAATTCACTTCCGAAATTTTATTTTTGTGCTCCAAAACTGGATCGCTCAGTCTGTATCTGACTGTTGGTATTAAATGTCAGATTCATTGCGAGTCGGCTAGATTTGGACACGAGGAACAGCGACAAGTCGCTACAGTCACAGCTTCAGCGGAAAGATAGAACTTACCTCTTTAAGCATACTTGAGACATCATTTTCAGTAAAAATATATATATACATATATATGTATATACAAATAGACAGGATTGATATGCCAAGTAGGAAGCACTAAAAGTTATACGTCGTCCTACGAAATTTTCGCTTGCACCCACCCAGCATTCCTTAGATTAATATATACATACTTAATTATAAACTTCCACCACATATCAAGATTCATTTTCTTGCCTTGTGTTTTGTTGCATCATAATCATATAAAAGAGATTTTACCTTAGAATAGATATTATTGAATTTCGGTTATTATTGGATTTAGTATTCTCCTTTTCATTTGGCAAAGTGGCATAGTTGATAACTGGGCTCGTTTGTTTAGCGCATAGGCAAACTCGTTTGGTTCGGAACATTATGAGTAAATATAATACGCGGACTAACATAGAACAGAAGAAAAAAATATCGATTAGTAAACACCCAGGTAAGGTTTCGGCAAGCCTCAGGGCTACAACATCTGCAAATACTAGTAATTTGAATTCATCTAACACGCCAGGTAGAGGTAGAGGCAGAAATCCGGGAACTCAAAAATCAAATAGTGTAGCTAGTTTGACAAGCACTCAATCAGGCACAAGTGTAAGAGCGATAAGGTCATCGCCTGTTCCACTCTCCCTTGATTCCGACAATCAATCAGACGACAACTTCACAGATAGGGAAGAGACACTTGCCGAAAAATTACCCACCTCCGACGAAAACTTGGAAATGGCAGCCAGGGATGGGAATGCCGCATCATCGGTTCCGGATGCAGCTCCGCAATCGTCGAATGTAAGTCCTTTTGATACGGTAATACAATATGTACAAAACGCCCTGAGAAGTACTCAGGAGGAATTCCGAAGGGAAATGGTCGAAATGAGGAGAAGTTTAGAGCATTCAGGTGGCAGTAGGGAAACAGCTGAGTCCCCGAGGGTACAATATCAAAACTCAAATACAAATTCAAATGCTAAGTCAGCGCCTTATTTCGTAAAATTAAAAGATTGGAACGTCACATTTAGTGGTGATGAGGATGTGTCTGACTTTCTGTTCAAAATAGACACTCTTAGAGATCGAAGTCAATGTCCACTAGACTACTTAATGGCAAATTTCCATATTTTTCTAAAAGGTAAGGCGGAAACATGGTTTTGGACATACATTAGACAGTATCCGCAAGCAAGCTACGTAATCTTAAAGAGAGCACTTACAAAACAGTTCGGTACCTTAGAGAGCGATCTCGACATCTTAATGCGGATCTCGGCTAGGAAACAACACCCAAAAGAAAGTTACGATGACTTTCATTCAGCCTTAGTTAGACTGAACTTGAAGCTAGAAACCCCGATGGAAGACAGTGCTTTAATCAACATCATTAGAAAGAACGTTAGGCCTGAGCTTCTAAGCATGACCTTCGTTTCTAGGCCAGAAGATTTAGACTCATATCGGGACCTACTCAGAGAGGCGGAAAAATCCCTCAAAGCAAATAATATTCCTAAATATCCACATAACCGATCTCGACAAGTAGACGAAATTTCAGTGAGCAGTCCTCGTGAACCGTTTGACTGCGAGGAGTCCGATACGGAAATCGATCCCCAACTTGAGGCCTTGAAGGTCAATAGCCAATATGTTAAAGGAGATTACTCCAAAATTAAATGCTGGAACTGCCTAAACGCAGGGCACAGCTATATTTACTGTCCCGATAAAACACGATTCCTTTTCTGTTTCAAATGTGGCCACAGAGGTGTCACTACTCCAGAGTGTGGTAACACACACCCGGGAAACAGACGTCGGAGCGAGTGGGCGACCGGGGATGCTCGTTCCAAAGACTAAATCCCGAGTTTAGCTCCAGCATTGGGAGTAAACCCTTACAGGGGGAATTACTCTCCAGCTCCAAATCAAAACCTGACACACCATCCAATACCCTGCGGTACAAAATCCAAGCTGATTGCGAATTGCGAGAACCATCATCCAAACGAACATTGCCACGATATATCTCAAAATGTAGGAATCGTTATTCTCTCAGGAAAAATTTTAGAGCGAAGGTTGAATCGTCTTGTCTGTCAAATTCGGATGACGGATGCAGGATTCCTTCAACAGAAAACCGATGACGCGTAACAAATGGATTCAATTTCCGGTTGTGAATTAATTATTTTTTGTTGATTACTATTTTCTACAAGTTGGTTTAATCTGGTTTTTATTTCAATTTCATCGTTATGATCTGGAGTACCAGTAGTGAATTTAAGAGCTGATCCTAAAAAGTTTAGAGATCTTTTATTTCTATTGTTAGTTTTTTTAAATTTTAAATATTCTTGATTAAAACTTGGAGTTCTACATTTATATTTATATTGTATGCAGTTTCATATGGTTTTAATATATTTGTAATATTTATAACATGATACAAGTATTCATAGTTCTGGTGTAAATATACTTGGTTGTCTTCAGTTAGACATATTTTTTACTTTTTAAATCAATTATATTATTCGCTAGTATGAGCTGGATTATCGATAGTAGTATCTTTGCTGACATATTTACTTCTAATGTTGTCCTTGTGTATTATTAATTTTCTAGATGTGGTAATTGTTTCGCAGTTGTCTGTCTCAACAATATGTTTGGCAAATTTAGCTACGTCTTTATTTCTTCTATGCGTCCTGGAGTAAATAATGTCTCCTTTCTTATATTGGATAAATTTGCGCTCGCTATTGTGGTAGGTCAAAGTTTTTGTTTGAGCGTCTTAATTAAATCGTATATATGAGGATACCCCCGCTAGTTAAAAAACACGTCCTCTGGTTTTTCTATAGTGACTGAATGTATATTCTTCTTGTATTAACGAACTGCTTCAAATATTTTTTCATTAGGAGCAGTAATTTCCTTTTGAGATAATAAATTTGCAAGTTAGATGATTGTACTATGTATACGTTCGACTTGACCGTTTGTTGTTGAATGAAATGGAACTGTAACTTCATGCTGTATATGTAGTCTTTCATATATTTGATTAGCTAAAATACCATTAATACTTGCTTCGTTATCGGTAGCGACGAATTTAGCGTTTGGGTAAGTGAGAGAGAGAACTTCGTCAATATTTTTATACATGTTTTTTTTTGTTGGTATGTGTCGTATATGACAAAATTTAAAGAACTTGTCTAAGCTGGTTATAAACATTTGTCCGCTGAAGTAAAATATATCCATATGTATATTCTAACCAGGTTTCCTAGATATTGGTGCTTCGCCAATAGGAATTTTGTTAGGTTTTCTCTCGTATTTGTAAGTTGGACATGACTCGCAGTTATAATTAAATTCGTGGCAAAGTTTTTTTCAGTTAAGCCAAAAATATTCTCTTTCTAATTCTAAAATATTATTCCGTACGTCTCTATGAGCTCTCTCATGAATTTGTTTAACTAGCTTTCTTTCTTCATTTAAAACATGCTCGACTAAATTGTTTGCTTTTACAAATTTTACTGTAGGGAAGGTTTCTTTCAATGTGTCCCTAATATCAAAAATTAGATCTGCGTCGACGAGCAATGCATTAATCACCTTTGGTTTTAGTATTAATTTCATGTTATATGTCAAACTTTCGTTGGTCGTGAATTTAATATGATGGCGTTTGAATTTAAAAACATTCTTTGATTGCAATGAATCTTCATTGGTGTGTGTCAGAATTATTTGATTTTTAAAATGATTCATGGGTTTAGGACTTCTTTGTATTTTTTTAGTCTGTGAACTTTGGGTTGAGTGTTGAGATTCGTTTGCACTTGAATTTATTTGTTGCCTTGACAATGCGTCAGCAACTACATTTTGGTGTCCAAGTTTATATACTATTTTTGCAACATATTCTTCAATAAAATTTATGAATCGTTTCAGTTTTGTATTTGGATTTTTATCAGATACAGAAAATATTAATGATTGATGGTCTGTATAAATTGTTAAATCTGCTATTCCATATAAATAATTTTTTAATCTCTGTAAAGCCCAGACTATGGCTAAAAGTTCCTTTTCATTTGTTGAATAATTTTGTTCAGTCTCGTTGAGAGTTCTTGAAATAAATGAAATAGGTCTTTGTTTTTGGGAAAGTACAGCACCTATAGCAAAATTGCTTGCATCTGTAGTTAATTCAAAGGGTTCTTTGAAATTAGGTTGGAGCAATTGTATTTGGGCCTCAAGTTCGTCCTTGATTTTATTCATAGGGCAAGTTGGTCTAATTCTATATTTATTTTTGCGCTCTGATTTTTGGATACGCCTCCGTTTTCTCCTCTCAAAAATGTTTTTAAGGGCTTAATAATTGCAGCGAAATTTTTTATAAATTTCTTGTAATAACTGGCTAAGCCTAGGAAGGATCTAAGCTCTTTTAATGTAGTTGACTTAGGAAAATCTCTAATTGTTTGTATTTTTATGTGGCCTAAATATTATATTTTTTCTTTAAAAAGGTGAGATTTCTCGTTTGAAATTTTCATATTTGCTTTATGCAGAGCGTTCACTATTGTTTCAATGTGTTCAATATGTTCCTCGGATGTTGAAGAATATATGAGCACATCGTCGATATAAACGTATGCAAATTTACTTATATATGGCCTTAAAATATCATCTACGCATCGTTGAAAAATTGGGCGAGTATTCTTTAAGCCAAATGGCATCCGAAGGAATACGTACTTAGCGCCGTTGATTGAGAAGGCTGTTTTTTCGCGGTCTTCTTTTTTAAGTTGAATTTGGTGAAAGCCTGACTCTAAATCTAATGTTGTAAAGATCTTTGCTTTACGTAGGCTTTGAATAATCATATTTACATCCGGAATAGGATATCTATCCGTAATTGTTTGTGCATTCAATTTCTGAAAGTCCACAACCATCCGCCGTTTAGGGTTACCTTGGTCATCGGTACCTTTTTTGCTAAAGTCCAGACTTGTAGGGACTTTTACTAAGTTGGATAATTTCGTTACGCAATAAATCCTGGATTTCTTTATTCAAAATTCGTAATCAGAGTATGGATATGGATATTGTTTTGCCCATATAGTTTCATCTGATTTTGTTCTAATAGTTCCTTCGATCGTAGTGGTGTATGGAAGTTTTTCATTTGTGTACGAGTTTTTATTCATAATTTCTTCTATTCTTTCCCTATATTCCTCGCTATCTACTGTAAAATTTATTTTGTGCATTCTTTCCTTACTTTTATAATTGAGTCTGTTATTAATTAAATCTATAGTTGCACCTATTTCTTTCAATCCTTGCATTCCTAATATCATATCTGTCAACTCATAATTTAATAGGTTTATCAACTTTTTACTTTTAACATTGAATACCCGTGTAATGTTCTTACTTTATAGGAGTTTCTAATCTTTTACTATAACATATTTTACAATTTATATCTATATAATTATTTGTTGCACCGCAGTCTATTAATATATTGATGGTCTTACCTGTTTCTCTATCGTGTTTCTGTAGATGAGGTAGGTCTTCCTTTAATCTAAAAAAGCTACTTTATTGTCTTCGTCTTCATCGTGCTCAGCTTTAGTTGAATTGGTTTCATCTTCCTCTTGGGTATGGTTAATTCTTTGTAGTTTATTAGTGTTGAAGTTGTTGTTGGAGTAGTTTAATTCTCTCTTGAATGGTTGTTGTTGCCTGAAAGGATTGTTGTACCTTTGGTTGTTCCCTTAGAATTGTGTTGGTTGACGAACATTTCTGTCAGTTGTATCCACATCCATTGGTTGTACTTGGGGTTGTCTTTGGATGTATGATGGTTGTTGATTTGGGATGAAATGTACATTTGGCCTGTACTTCCGCTGTTTAAATTGTTGATGGCGTGGTTTTTGTTGAAAGCGTTCATGAGTCACTGAATGTGGTCGATGTCCTTGTGTTGATGTATCGAATTGTAAGGTTCTGTCGTCGTAGTAGATAGTACTCGCGATTTCATATGCAGTTTCTAAATCTTTTGTATTTTGAGTTTAAACCAGTAATAAATGTTCTAACTGCTTCTTGATTAACGAATGTTTTCATAGTTTCGTCGCCTTGTTTCATTTCAATTTTTAATAGAATTAAATTCAATGCTTCATTGATGCATGAATGATACTCAGCCAAATCTTTTCGTCCTTCTGTTATCTTCTTCATTCCTTCAAGCAAAACATACATTAGAGGTTGGTCGGCAAGTCTATTTATTATTGAATAGAAATTAAATATAATGTTGTGGTTGATTAGTATATCCGAAGCCACGCCTTGTATTTGTGCTCGTACGATGGCGAGTGCTGTATAGTATCTGGGTGTGTTTTCGAATATTTTAATGGTTTCCATGTGTGTCCATGCTGATGATCTCCAGGCACGGTATTTCCTTTTATCTCCGTCAAATATTGGGAGGATTTTAAATAATTCAAAATTTATTTGGTTTTCAGTTGTTATTCCACTTGAACACGTAGTCAATTTTTCAACTGGTTCTACATTGAATGGTCTGGTATTTCTTAATGCTGTAAGAGTTCTTTGTGTCTCAGCTTGAGCTGTTAAAATTGTTGCGACTTAAGCTTGCAGAGTAGCTAAATCTTGGACAGACATTTTATTTGTGTCTACTCCTGGGATTATTCTGCTTGTTATGTCAAAGAACTTTTGTCTTTTGTTAGTTCGGGCTTTCAGTTTTATTTTCATTTCAAGGGATTGTCGTGAATATGAAATTCTGCTATATTCCAATGAATTTAATTTTATTCCGCTTTTTCAGGTGCTGATTCTTTACTTAATTGAACTATTCTTTTTTAATATTGGAAGTCCTAACAACTATTACTTTATGTCTATTTATACTAAAAATAATCTTTGTTAAAAAGAATGCATTTTCTTAATTGCTGTTTACTTAGGCTCTAGCATAAAATAATTATTGTCGAATGAATTATTAGTATCTAAAGCACTATCTCTAGTATAGTTTCATATTTGTTAAATTACCGATGTGTTTATTTTAGGTCTAGACCATTGTCTAGTTATAATTATCTTCATCCCTTATCTTATGATCCGTCTGCATTTGTTTATTGATATGTTATTTACATGCTTTGTGTTTGTTACGTATGTTATGCGTCAACTCACGCGAAATCCAAGATCGCACACGGCTTCTTTTAAGCTTTAATAACTTGAAATTCACCATGTATGAAGTTGTGGAAGAAATCTTCGGCTCGAAAGTCCAAAATTCCTATGGTGTATAATAATTTATTTTATGAAATTTTGGTATAGTGGACTGTAAATTAATTGATGGTTAGTCTTCGTTCACGATTATATAAATAATAATCAATGCATACACATTCCTGTTTAAAGTATGCGAATGCATCAAAGTTATATATGTACATATACACATATTATGTATATATGCATATGAATGTAAGCCATATAATGCAAAAATTGGAATGAACAAAAACAACAATTAACAAGAGCAAACATTTATGTATAAATATGTACGATCATGTAAAAATATTATAAAGTGTAGCAAGTAGAATTTCGAACGATAAATCAAATGCGGTTGATGCTCTCTCTTCCTATGGTTGTTGAGTTCAGAGACGTAGTAAGGGCCTTAGTGGGATCGGCAGTTTATCAGTTTATCATATTTTTTTAATTTTCAAAAGATATAAAAAACGTTTATTGTTGTTAAATATATGTACAATATCTAGGAGAATTTCTGAACTAGTTAGTAGTGTGTTAGTCTATCAGCCTAAGGCTGATGATGGTTTAATTTCCATAAAAAAGTTTACTCTAGTTCGCTAAAGCGTATGAATATTTTTGTTGCTAGGTTCGAATAATTAAGTTATGATGTATTAATAACTGGTACTGGTATATAATAATTTATTTTATGAAATTTGTATACACCAGTCAATTAAAATTGGTATTGATTTATTCAAAATTAACAAAAAAGCACTTTAAAACATTTATGAGAAAGAAAAATTAGACAATAAATTTTCTGTGTACATATGTACATGAAATATCTTACATTTGCAGTGGAGTTCAATACAGCAAATTAAAATTTACGCAAACATAAGTAAGGTTATTGAAATTGAAATTTCAAGCAAAAAAATATTTTTATCACTCACCAAATAATATAAAATCATGAATAATACTACTAATAATGCCCAAGAACAATCCTTTATTGAGGATAAGTTAATGTTTGATTCCGAATATCTCCTCATGCTGTGCTCTAGCTTCAACAACATGCAAGAGCAAACCGATTCTATGATAGAAACTAAATTAGTCGACTTAGAAAATAGCATTAGTATGAAAAACTAATGCTGTCTCCAAGCCTTTCGGTCAGCAACGAGTGTAAAGAAAACACGAAATTTATCTTCAATGCATCTTGCAAAATCTTTCATGCCTGTTAAGCTGAGATAATGAACGCCCTAAGAATAACTAGAATGACTTCTAGTACTCAAGCTATATCAGGTCGAATGAGCCTACCGCTTCAAACTTGCAACATTGAAACCTCCAGCATGCAAATCAAACACCCTCCAAGCGATACTGAGGTCTTTGAAGGTAGCTACGATAAATGGCCATCATTCCGCGACATATTCACGGCCGTCTATATAGATGGTTCAAATTGCCCACCAGTCGTTAAACTTTTCCACTTGAGAAAAAAAGCAGTTAATGAAGCAGGAGCAATAGTGGAACGCTACTTCCTCTGCGATGATAAATTTTGAATTTTTGAATTTGATGATTTAAAGTGATTTTGGACATTTCTCAATCATTCGATAGTGGATTCGGGTAAAACTAAATTTTTTTTTTATTTGTAGTTCATTTCATTTGATAATTTAGTTGGTAAGTCGGTAATTGTTTTTTACTACGAGTTTAATGTTTCTTTCTTGTCATTTGATAAATTTGTGTTTCAAATGTCAAATAGAAGACAAATTCACTGTTGACTTGTTCTTATTTCATTTGAGATCACATGTGCGTTTATCATTCAATATATAATTTTTAATTTGATGATTAAAGTGATTTTGGATCTTTATCAATCTTGTGATATTAGATTCGGGTAAAAATATTTTTTTTTTGTTATTAGTTTATTTCATTTGATAATTTAGTTGGTAAAACTAAAATTGTTTTTAACTATGAGTTTAATGTTATTTTGTTATCATTTGATAAATTTGTGTTTCAAACGTTCACGTTTACTTGCTGTTATTTCATTTGAGATCACATGTGTGTTTATCATTCAACATTAAATTTTTGAAGTTAATGATTTAAAATGATTTTGCACCTTTCTCAATCATGTGATAATGGATTCGGGTAAAGCTAACTTTTTTTATTAGTTTATTTCGTTTGATAATTTAGTTGGTAAAACTAAAATTGTTTGTTACTATGAGTTTAATGTTATTTTGTTATCATTTGATAAATTTGTGTTTGAAATGTTGCATATATATAATAGAAGACACATTCACTGTTGACTTTTTCTTACTTCATTTTAGAACACACGTGCGTTAATCATTCAACATTCAATTTTTGAATTTGATGATTTAAAGTGATTTTGGACTTTTCTCAATCGTTTGATAATGGATACGGGTAAAACTATATTTTTCCTATTATTAGTTTATTCCATTTGATAATTTAGTTGGTAAAACTAAAATTGTTTTTTACTATGAGTTTAATGTTATTTTGTTATCATTTGATAAATGTGTATTTCAAATGTCTACTATATGTAATAGAAGACACATTTACTGTTGACTTGTTCTTATTTCATTTGAGATCACATGTGCGTTTATCATTCAACATTCAAAACTTGAAATTGATGATTTAAAGTGAGTTTAGACTTTTCTCAATTATTTGATAATGGATTCGGGTAAAACTAATTTTTTTTATTAGTAGTCTATTTCATTTGATAATTTAGATGGTAAAACTAAAATTGTTTTTTATTATAAGTTTAATTTTATTTTGTTATCATTTGCTAAATTTGTGTTTCAAATGTCTAGTATATATAATAGAAGTAAATTTCACTGTTAACTAGTTCTTATTTCCTTTGAGATCACATGTGCGTTTATCATTCAACATTCAAAACTTGAAATTGATGATTTAAAGTGAGTTTAGACTTTTCTCAATAATTTGATAATGGATTCGGGTAAAAATAATTTTTTTTATTAGTAGTCTATTTCATTTGATAATTTAGATGGTAAAACTAAAATTGTTTTTTACTATAAGTTTAATGTTATTTTGTTATCATTTGATAAATTTGTGCTTCAAATGCCTCATATATATAATAGAAGACACATTCACTTTAGACTTGTTGTTATTTTATTTGAGATCACATGTGCATTTATCATTCAACAGTTAATTCTCGAATTTGATGATTTAAAGTGATTTTGGACCTTTCTTAATTATTTGATAATGGATTTTGGTAAAACTAAATTTTTTTTATTATTAGCTTATTCCATTTGATAATTTAGTTGGTAAAACTAATATTGTTTTTTACTATGAGTTAAATCTTATTTTTTTATCATTTGATAAATTTGTGTTTCAAATGTTTCACATATATAATAGAAGACAAAATAACTGTTGACTTATTGTTAATTCATTTGAGATCACATATGCGTTTATCACTGAACATTCAATTCTTGAATTTGATGATTTTATTTGAATTTGGAAATTTCTCAATCATTTTATAATAGATTTGGGTAAAACTAAATTTTTTTTGTTATTAATTTATTTCATTTGATAATTTAGTTGGTAAAACTAAATAAATAATTTTTAATTTGATGAATAAAGTGATTTTGGATCTTTTTCAATCTTGTGATATTGGATTCGGGTAAAACTAAATTTTTTTTATTATTTTATTTCATTTGATAATTTAGTTGGTAAAACTAAAATTGTTTTTAACTATGAGCTTAATATTATTTTGTTATCATTTGATAAATTTGTGTTTCAAATGTCACATATATAGAAGAAAGATAAACTGTTGACTTGTTCTTATTTCATTAAGAGCACTTATGCGTTTATCATTCAACATTCAGTTCTTGAATTTGATGATTTAAAGTGATTTTGGAACTTTCTCAACCATTTCATAATAGAGTTGGAAAAACTAAAATTGTTTTTTAATATGAGTTTAATGTTATTTTGTTAGCATTTGATAAATTTGTGTTTCAAATATCGCATATATATAATAGAAGACACATTCGCGTTTACCCGCTGTTATTTCATTTGAGATCACATGTGCGTTTCTCATTCAAAACTCAATTTTATAATTTAATGATTTAAAATGATTTTGAAACTTTCCCAATCATGTGATAATGGATTCAGGTAAAACTAACTTTTTTATTAGTTTATTTCATTTGATAATTTAGTTGGTAAAACTAAAATTGTTTGTTACTATGAGTTTAATGTTATTTTGTTATCATTTGATAAATTTGTGCTTCAAATGCCTCATATATATAATAGAAGACACATTCTCTGTAGACTTGTTGTTATATTATTTGAGATCACATGTGCGTTTATCATTCAACATATAATTTTTAATTTGATGATTAAAGTGATTTTGGACCTTTTTCAATCCTGTGAAATTGGATTCGGGTAAAACTAAATTTTTTTTATTAGTTTATTTCATTTGATAATTTATTTGGTAAAACTAAAATTGTTTTTAACTATGAGTTTAATATTATTTTGTTATCATTTGATAAATTTGTGTTTCAAATGTCTCATATATATAATAGAAGAAACATTAAATGTTGACTTGTTGTTATTTCATTAGAGATCACATGTGCGCTTATCATATAACATTCAATTTTTGAATTTGATGATTTAAAGTGATTTTGGACTTTTCTCAATCATTCGATAGTGGATTCGGTTAAACTAATTTTTTATTAGTAGTTCATTTCATTTGATAATTTAGTTGGTAAGTCGGTAATTGTTTTTTACTATGAGTTAAATTTTATTTTGTTATCATTTGATAAATTTGTGTTTCAAATGTCTAATATATATAATGGAAGACACATTCACTGTTGACTTGTTCTTATTTCGTTTGAGATCACATGTGCGTTTGTCATTCAACATTCAATTTTTGAATTTGATAATTTAAAATGATTTTGAACCTTTCCCAATCATGTGATAATGGATTCGGGTAAAACTAACTTTTTGATTAGTTTATTTTATTTGATAATTTAGTTGGAAAAACAAAAATTGTTTTTAACTATGAGTTTAATATTATTTTGTTATCATTTGGTAAATTTGTGTTTCAAACTTCACATATATATAATAGAATAAACATTAACTGTTGACTTGTTCTTATTTCATTAAGATCACTTATGCGTTTATCATTCAACATTCAATTCTTGAATTTGATGATTTAAAGTGATTTTGGAACTTTCTCAACCATATGATAATAGAGTTGGAAACACTAAAATTGTTTTTTACTATGAGTTTAATGTTATTTTGTTATCATTTGATAAATTAGTGTTTCAAATATCGCATATATATAATAGAGGACACATTCACGTTGGCTTGTTCTTATTTCATTTGTGATCTCATTTGCGTTTATCATTCAGCATTAAATTCTTGAATTTGATGATTTAAAATGATTCTTAACCCTTCCCAATCATGTGATAATGGATTCGGGTAAAACTAACTTTTTTATTAGTTTATTTCATTTGATAATTTAGTTGGTAAAACTAAAATTGTTTGTTACTATGAGTTTAATGTTATTTTGTTATCATTTGATAAATTTGTGCTTCCAATGCCTCATATATATAATAGAAGACACATTCTCTGTAGACTTGTTGTTATATTATTTGAGATCACATGTGCATTTATCATTCAACAGTGAATTCTCGAATTTGATGATTTAAAGTGATTTTGGAACTTTCTCAATCATTTGATAATGGATTCGGGTAAAACTAGATTTTTCCTATTATTAGCTTATTCCATTTGATAATTTAGATGGTAAAACTAAATTTGTTTTTTACTATGAGTTTAATCTTATTTTTTATCATTTGATAAATTTGTGTTTCAAATGTCGCATATATATAATAGAAGACAAAATAACTGCTGACTTATTCTTATTTCATTTGAGATCACAAGTGCGTTTATCATTCAACATTCAAAACATGAATTTGATGATTTAAAGTGATATTGTACTTTTCTCAAACATTTGATAATGGATTCGGGTAAAACTACATTTTTTTATTATTAGTTTATTTCATTTGATAGTTTAGTTTGCAAAAACTATTCGGTTAAAACCATATTTTATTATTTTATTCCATTGGATAATTTAATTGGTAAAACTAGAATTGTTTGTTACTATGAGTTTAATGTTATTTTGTTATCATGTGATAAATTTGTATTTCAAATGTCTCATATATACAATATAAGACACATTCACTGTTGACTTGTTCTTATTTCATTTCAGATCACATGTACGTTTATCATTCAACATATAATTTTTAATTTGATGAATAAAGTGATTTTGGATCTTTTTCAATCTTGTGATATTGGATTCAGGTAAAACTAAATTTTTTTTATTAGTTTATTTCATTTGATAAATTAGTTGGTAAAACTAAAATTGTTTTTAACTATGAGCTTAATATTATTTTGTTATCATTTGATAAATTTGTGTTTCAAATATCACATATATAGAATAAACATAAACTGTTGACTTGTTCTTATTTCATTAAGATCACTTATGCGTTTATGATTCAACATTCAGTTCTTGAATTTGATGATTTAAAGTGATTTTGGAACTTTCTCAACCATTTGATAATAGAGTTGGAAAAACTAAAATTGTTTTTTACAATGAGTTTAATGTTATTTTATTATCATTTGATAAATTTGTGTTTCAAATATCGCATATATATAATAGAAGACACATTCGCGTTTACTTGCTGTTATTTCATTTGAGATCACATGTGCGTTTCTCATTCAACATTCAATTTTAGAATTTAATGATTTAAAATGATTTTGAACCTTTCCCAATCATGTGATAATGAATTCGGGTAAAACTAACTTTTTTATTAGTTTATTTTATTTGATAATTTAGTTGGAAAAACAAAAATTGTTTTTTACTATGAGTTTATTGTTATTTTGTTATCATTTGATAAATTTGTGTTTCAAATATCGCATTTATATAATAGAAGACACATTCACGTTTACTTGCTGTTATTTCATTTGAGATCACATGTACGTTTATCATTCAACATAAACTTTTTAATTTGATGAATAAAGTGATTTTGGATCTTTTTCAATCTTGTGATATTGGATTCAGGTAAAACTAAATTTTTTTTATTAGTTTATTTCATTTGATAAATTAGTTGGTAAAACTAAAATTGTTTTTAACTATGAGCTTAATATTATTCTGTTATCATTTGATAAATTTGTGTTTCAAATATCACATATATAGAATAAACATAAACTGTTGACTTGTTCTTATTTCATTAAGATCACTTATGCGTTTATGATTCAACATTCAGTTCTTGAATTTGATGATTTAAAGTGATTTTGGAACTTTCTCAAACATATGATAATAGAGTTGGAAACACTAAAATTGTTTTTTACTATGAGTTTAATGTTATTTTGTTATCATTTGATAAATTTGTGTTTCAAATATCGCATATATATAATAGAGGACACATTCACGTTGACTTGTTCTTATTTCATTTTTGATCTCATTTGCGTTTATCATTCAACATTCAAAACATGAATTTGATGATTTAAAGTGATATTGTACTTTTCTCAAACATTTGATAATGGATTCGGGTAAAACTATATTTTTTTATTATTAGTTTATTTCATTTGATAGTTTAGTTTGCAAAACTAAAATTGTTTTTACTATGAGTTTAATGTTATTTTGTTATCATTTGATAAATTTGTGTTTCAAATGTCAAATAGAAGGCAAATTCACTGTTGACTTGTTCTTATTTCATTTGAGATCACATGTGCATTTATCATTCAACATTCAATTCTTGAATTTGATGATTTAAAGTGATTTTGGAACTTTCTCAATCATTTGATAATGGATTAGGGTAAAACTATATTTTTCCTATTATTAGCTTATTCCATTTGATAATTTAGTTGGTAAAACTAAAATTGTTTTTTACTATGAGTTTAATATTATTTTTTAACATTTGATAAATTTGTGTTTCAAATGTCTCATATATATAATAAAAGATATATTCACTGTTTGCGTGTTCTTATTTCATTTGAGATCCCATGTGCGTTTATCATTCAATATTCAATTCTTGAATTTGATGATTTAAAGTGATTTTGGAACTTTCTCAATCATTTGATAATGGATTAGGGTAAAACTATATTTTTCCTATTATTAGCTTATTCCATTTGATAATTTAGATGGTAAAACTAAAATTGTTTTTTACTATGAGTTTAATCTTATTTTTTATCATTTGATAAATTTGTGTTTCAAATGTCGCATATATATAATAGAAGACAAAATAACTGCTGACTAATTCTTATTTCATTTGAGATCACATGTGCGTTTATCATTCAACATTCAAAACATGAATTTGATGATTTAAAGTGATATTGTACTTTTCTCAAACATTTGGTAATGGATTCGGGTAAAACTATATTTTTTTATTATTAGTTTATTTCATTTGATAGTTTAGTTTGCAAAACTAAAATTGTTTTTACTATGAGTTTAATGTTATTTTGTTATCATTTGATAAATTTGTGTTTCAAATGTCAAATAGAAGGCATATTCACTGTTGACTTGTTCTTATTTCATTTGAGATTACATGTGCATTTATCATTCAACATTCAATTCTTGAATTTGATGATTTAAAGTGATTTTGGAACTTTCTCAATCATTTGATAATGGATTAGGGTAAAAGTATATTTTTCCTGTTATTAGCTTATTCCATTTGATAATTTAGTTGGTAAAACTAAAATTGTTTTTTACTATGAGTTTAATATTATTTTTTATCATTTGATAAATTTGTGTTTCAAATGTCTCATATGTATAATAAAAGATATATTCACTGTTTGCGTGTTCTTATTTCATTTGAGATCCCATGTGCGTTTATCATTCAATATTCAATTCTTGAATTTGATGATTTAAAGTGATTTTGGAACTTTCTCAATCATTTGATAATGGATTAGGGTAAAACTATATTTTTCCTATTATTAGCTTATTCCATTTGATAATTTAGATGGTAAAACTAAAATTGTTTTTTACTATGAGTTTAATCTTATTTTTTATCATTTGATAAATTTGTGTTTCAAATGTCGCATATATATAATAGAAGACAAAATAACTACTGACTAATTCTTATTTCATTTGAGATCACATGTGCGTTTATCATTCAACATTCAAAACATGAATTTGATGATGTAAAGTGATATTGTACTTTTCTCAAACATTTGATAATGGATTCGGGTAAAACTATATTTTTTTATTATTAGTTTATTTCATTTGATAGTTTAGTTTGCAAAACTAAAATTGTTTTTACTATGAGTTTAATGTTATTTTGTTATCATTTGATAAATTTGTGTTTCAAATGTCAAATAGAAGGCAAATTCACTGTTGACTTGTTCTTATTTCATTTGAGATCACGTGCATTTATCATTCAACATTCAATTCTTGAATTTGATGATTTAAAGTGATTTTGGAACTTTCTCAATCATTTGATAATGGATTAGGGTAAAACTATATTTTTCCTATTATTAGCTTATTCCATTTGATAATTTAGTTGGTAAAACTAAAATTGTTTTTTACTATGAGTTTAATACTATTTTTTATCATTTGATAAATTTGTGTTTCAAATGTCTCATATATATAATAAAAGATATATTCACTGTTTGCGTGTTCTTATTTCATTTGAGTTGCCATGTGCGTTTATCATTCAATATTCAATTCTTGAATTTGATGATTTAAAGTGATTTTGGAACTTTCTCAATCATTTGATAATGGATTAGGGTAAAACTATATTTTTCCTATTATTAGCTTATTCCATTTGATAATTTAGATGGTAAAACTAAAATTGTTTTTTACTATGAGTTTAATCTTATTTTTTATCATTTGATAAATTTGTGTTTCAAATGTCGCATATATATAATAGAAGACAAAATAACTGCTGACTGATTCTTATTTCATTTGAGATCACATGTGCGTTTATCATTCAACATTCAAAACATGAATTTGATGATTTAAAGTGATATTGTACTTTTCTCAAACATTTGATAATGGATTCGGTTAAAACTATATTTTTTTATTATTAGTTTATTTCATTTGA
Source organism: Gymnocheta viridis (assembly GCA_956483585.1). Classification (NCBI taxonomy): domain Eukaryota; kingdom Metazoa; phylum Arthropoda; class Insecta; order Diptera; family Tachinidae; genus Gymnocheta; species Gymnocheta viridis. Next base: position 76,223,313 of record OY101441.1, on the reverse strand, counting down.
TAGTTTAGTTTGCAAAACTAAAATTGTTTTTACTATGAGTTTAATGTTATTTTGTTATCATTTGATAAATTTGTGTTTCAAATGTCAAATAGAAGGCAAATTCACTGTTGACTTGTTCTTATTTCATTTGAGATCACATGTGCATTTATCATTCAACATTCAATTCTTGAATTTGATGATTTAAATTGATTTTGGAACTTTCTCAATCATTTGATAATGGATTAGGGTAAAACTATATTTTTCCTATTATTAGCTTATTCCATTTGATAATTTAGTTGGTAAAACTAAAATTGTTTTTTACTATGAGTTTAATATTATTTTTTATCATTTGATAAATTTGTGTTTCAAATGTCGCATATATATAATAAAAGATATATTCACTGTTTGCGTGTTCTTTTTTCATTTGAGATCCCATGTGCGTTTATAATTCAATATTCAATTCTTGAATTTGATGATTTAAAGTGATTTTGGAACTTTCTCAATCATTTGATAATGGATTAGGGTAAAACTATATTTTTCCTATTATTAGCTTATTCCATTTGATAGTTTAGATGGTAAAACTAAAATTGTTTTTTACTATGAGTTTAATCTTATTTTTTATCATTTGATAAATTTGTGTTTCAAATGTCGCATATATATAATAGAAGACAAAATAACTGCTGACTAATTCTTATTTCATTTGAGATCACATGTGCGTTTATCATTCAACATTCAAAACATGAATTTGATGATTTAAAGTGATATTGTACTTTTCTCAAACATTTGATAATGGATTCGGGTAAAACTATATTTTTTTATTATTAGTTTATTTCATTTGATAGTTTAGTTTGCAAAACTAAAATTGTTTTTACTATGAGTTTAATGTTATTTTGTTATCATTTGATAAATTTGTGTTTCAAATGTCAAATAGAAGGCAAATTCACTGTTGACTTGTTCTTATTTCATTTGAGATCACATGTGCATTTATCATTCAACATTCAATTCTTGAATTTGATGATTTAAAGTGATTTTGGAACTTTCTCAATCATTTGATAATGGATTAGGGTAAAACTATATTTTTCCTATTATTAGTTTATTCCATTTGATAATTTAGTTGGTAAAACTAAAATTGTTTTTTACTATGAGTTTAATACTATTTTTTATCATTTGATAAATTTGTGTTTCAAATGTCTCATATATATAATAAAAGATATATTCACTGTTTGCGTGTTCTTATTTCATTTGAGATCCCATGTGCGTTTATCATTCAATATTCAATTCTTGAATTTGATGATTTAAAGTGATTTTGGAACTTTCTCAATCATTTGATATGGATTAGGGTAAAACTATATTTTTCCTATTATTAGCTTATTCCATTTGATAATTTAGATGGTAAAACTAAAATTGTTTTTTACTATGAGTTTAATCTTATTTTTTATCATTTGATAAATTTGTGTTTCAAATGTCGCATATATATAATAGAAGACAAAATAACTGCTGACTAATTCTTATTTCATTTGAGATCACATGTGCATTTATCATTCAACATTCAATTCTTGAATTTGATGATTTAAAGTGATTTTGGAACTTTCTCAATCATTTGATAATGGATTAGGGTAAAAATATATTTTTTTATTATTAGTTTATTTAATTTGATAGTTTAGTTTGCAAAACTAAAATTTTTTTTACTATGAGTTTAATGTTATTTTGTTATCATTTGATAAATTTGTGTTTCAAATGTCAAATAGAAGACAAATTCACTGTTGACTTGTTCTTATTTCATTTGAGATCACATGTGCGTTTATCATTCAATATATAATTTTTAATTTGATGATTAAAGTGATTTTGGATCTTTATCAATCTTGTGATATTGGATTCGGGTAAAACTAAATTTTGTTTATTAGTTTATTTCATTTGATACTTTAGTTGGTAAAACTAAAATTGTTTTTAACTATGAGTATAATATTATTTTGTTATCATTTGATAAATTTGTGTTTCAAATGTCTCATATATATAATAGAAAACACATTCACTGTTGACTTTTTCTTATTTTATTAGAGATCACATGTGCGCTTATCATTTAACATTCAAATTTTGAATTTGATGATTTAAAGTGATTTTGGACTTTTCTCAATCATTCGATAGTGGATTCGGGTAACACTAATTTTTTTTATTAGTAGTTCATTTCATTTGATAATTTAGTTGGTAAGTCGGTAATTGTTTTTTACTACGAGTTTAATGTTTCTTGTCATTTGATAAATTTGTGTTTCAAATGTCAAATATATATAATGGAAGACACATTCACTGTTGACTTGTTCTTATTTCATTTGTGATCACATTTGCGTTTATCATTCAGCATTCAATTCTTGAATTTGATGATTTAAAGTGATTTTGGACTTTTCTCAATCATTTGATAATGGATTCGGGTAAAACTAATTTTTTTATTATTAGTTTATTTCATTTGATAATTTAGTTGGTAAAACTAAAATTGTTTTTTACTATGAGTTTAATATTATTTTGTTATCATTTGATAAATTTGTGTTTCAAATGTCGCATATATATAGAATAGAAGACACATTCACTGTTGACTTTTTCTTATTTCATTAGAGATCACATGTGCGTTTATCATTTAACATTCAATTTTTGAATTTGATGATTTAAAGTGATTTTGGACTTTTCTCAATCATTCGATAGTGGATTCGGTTAAACTAATTTTTTTATTAGTAGTTCATTTCATTTGATAATTTAGTTGGTAAGTCGGTAATTGTTTTTTACTACGAATTTAATGTTTCTTTCTTGTCATTTGATAAATTTGTGTTTCAAATGTCTAATATATATAATGGAAGACACATTCACTGTTGACTTGTTCTTATTTCATTTGAGATCACATGTGCGTTTATCATTCAACATTAAATTTTTCATTTTGATGATTTAAAATGATTTCTGACCTTTCTCGATCATTTGATAATGGATTCGGGTAAAACTAATTTTTTTATTATTAGTTTATTTCATTTGATAATTTAGTTGGTAAAACTAAAATTGTTTGTTACTATGAGTTTAAAGTTATTTTGTTATCATTTGATAAATTTGTGCTTCAAATGCCTCATATATATAATGGAAGACACATTCACTGTAGACTTTTTCTTATTTCATTAGAGATCACATGTGCGCTTATCATTTAACATTCAATTCTTGAATTTGATGATTTAAAGTGATTTTGGACTTTTCTCAATCATTTGATAATGGATTCGGGTAAAACTAATTTTTTATTATTAGTTTATTTCATTTGATAATTTAGTTGGTAAAACTAAAATTGTTTTTAACTATGAGCTTAATATTATTTTGTTATCATTTGATAAATTTGTGTTTCAAATGTCTCATATATATAATAGAAAACACATTCACTGTTGACTTTTTCTTATTTCATTAAAGATCACATGTGCGCTTATCATTTAACATTCAATTTTTGCATTTGATGATTTAATGTGATTTTGGACTTTTCTCAATCATTTGATAATGGATTCGGGTAAAACTAACTTTTTTATTAGTTTATTTTATTTGATAATTTAGTTGGAAAAACAAAAATTGTTTTTTACTATGAGTTTATTGTTATTTTGTTATCATTTGATAAATTTGTGTTTCAAATATCGCATTTATATAATAGAAGACACATTCACGTTTACTTGCTGTTATTTCATTTGAGATCACATGTGCGTTTATCATTCATCATATAATTTTTAATTTGATGATTAAAGTGATTTTGGACCTTTTCAATCCTGTGATATTGGATTCGGGTAAAACTAAATTTTTTTTTATGAGTTTATTTCATTTGATAATTTAGTTGGTAAAACTAAAATTTTTTTTAACTATGAGTTTAATATTATTTTGTTATCATTTGATAAATTTGTGTTTCAAACTTCACATATATATAATAGAATAAACATTAACTGTTGACTTGTTCTTATTTCATTAAGATTACTTATGCGTTTATCATTCAACATTAAATTCTTGAATTTGATGATTTAAAGTGATTTTGGAACTTTCTCAAACATATGATAATAGAGTTGGAAACACTAAAATTGTTTTTTACTATGAGTTTAATGTTATTTTGTTATCATTTGATAAATTTGTGTTTTAAATGTCGCATATATATAATAGAAGACAAAATAACTGCTGACTTATTCTTATTTCATTTGAGAGAACATGTGCGTTTATCATTCAACATTTAAAACATGAATTTGATGATTTAAAGTAAAATTGTACTTTTCTCAATCATTTGATATTAGATTCGGGTAAAACTAATTTTTTTATTAGTTTATTTCATTTGATAAATTAGTTGGTAAAACTAAAATTGTTTTTAACTATGAGCTTAATATTATTTTGTTATCATTTGATAAATTTGTGTTTCAAATATCACATATATAGAATAAACATAAACTGTTGACTTGTTCTTATTTCATTAAGATCACTTATGCGTTTATGATTCAACATTCAGTTCTTGAATTTGATGATTTAAAGTGATTTTGGAACTTTCTCAACCATTTGATAATAGAGTTGGAAAAACTAAAATTGTTTTTTACAATGAGTTTAATGTTATTTTATTATCATTTGATAAATTTGTGTTTCAAATATCGCATATATATAATAGAAGACACATTCGCGTTTACTTGCTGTTATTTCATTTGAGATCACATGTGCGTTTCTCATTCAACATTCAATTTTAGAATTTAATGATTTAAAATGATTTTGAACCTTTCCCAATCATGTGATAATGGATTCGGGTAAAACTAACTTTTTTATTAGTTTATTTTATTTGATAATTTAGTTGGAAAAACAAAAATTGTTTTTTACTATGAGTTTATTGTTATTTTGTTATCATTTGATAAATTTGTGTTTCAAATATCGCATTTATATAATAGAAGACACATTCACGTTTACTTGCTGTTATTTCATTTGAGATCACATGTGCGTTTATCATTCATCATATAATTTTTAATTTGATGATTAAAGTGATTTTGGACCTTTTCAATCCTGTGATATTGGATTCGGGTAAAACTAAATTTTTTTTTATTAGTTTATTTCATTTGATAATTTAGTTGGTAAAACTAAAATTGTTTTTAACTATGAGTTTAATATTATTTTGTTATCATTTGATAAATTTGTGTTTCAAACTTCACATATATATAATAGAATAAACATTAACTGTTGACTTGTTCTTATTTCATTAAGATTACTTATGCGTTTATCATTCAACATTAAATTCTTGAATTTGATGATTTAAAGTGATTTTGGAACTTTCTCAAACATATGATAATAGAGTTGGAAACACTAAAATTGTTTTTTACTATGAGTTTAATGTTATTTTGTTATCATTTGATAAATTTGTGTTTCAAATATCGCATATATATAATAGAGGACACATTCACGTTGACTTGTTCTTATTTCATTTGTGATCTCATTTGCGTTTATCATTCAACATTCAAAACATGAATTTGATGATTTAAAGTGATATTGTACTTTTCTCAAACATTTGATAATGGATTCGGGTAAAACTATATTTTTTTATTATTAGTTTATTTCATTTGATAGTTTAGTTTGCAAAACTAAAATTGTTTTTACTATGAGTTTAATGTTATTTTGTTATCATTTGATAAATTTGTGTTTCAAATGTCAAATAGAAGGCAAATTCACTGTTGACTTGTTCTTATTTCATTTGAGATCACATGTGCATTTATCATTCAACATTCAATTCTTGAATTTGATGATTTAAAGTGATTTTGGAACTTTCTCAATCATTTGATAATGGATTAGGGTAAAACTATATTTTTCCTATTATTAGTTTATTCCATTTGATAATTTAGTTGGTAAAACTAAAATTGTTTTTTACTATGAGTTTAATACTATTTTTTATCATTTGATAAATTTGTGTTTCAAATGTCTCATATATATAATAAAAGATATATTCACTGTTTGCGTGTTCTTATTTCATTTGAGATCCCATGTGCGTTTATCATTCAATATTCAATTCTTGAATTTGATGATTTAAAGTGATTTTGGAACTTTCTCAATCATTTGATATGGATTAGGGTAAAACTATATTTTTCCTATTATTAGCTTATTCCATTTGATAATTTAGATGGTAAAACTAAAATTGTTTTTTACTATGAGTTTAATCTTATTTTTTATCATTTGATAAATTTGTGTTTCAAATGTCGCATATATATAATAGAAGACAAAATAACTGCTGACTAATTCTTATTTCATTTGAGATCACATGTGCATTTATCATTCAACATTCAATTCTTGAATTTGATGATTTAAAGTGATTTTGGAACTTTCTCAATCATTTGATAATGGATTAGGGTAAAAATATATTTTTCCTATTATTAGCTTATTCCATTTGATAATTTAGTTGGTAAAACTAAAATTGTTTTTTACTATGAGTTTAATATTATTTTTTATCATTTGATAAATTTGTGTTTCAAATGTCTCATATATATAATAAAAGATATATTCAATGTTTGCGTGTTCTTATTTCATTTGAGATCCCATGTGCGTTTATCATTCAATATTCAATTCTTGAATTTGATGATTTAAAGTGATTTTGGAAATTTCTCAATCATTTGATAATGGATTAGGGTAAAACTATATTTTTCCTATTATTAGCTTATTCCATTTGATAATTTAGTTGGTAAAACTAAAATTGTTTTTTACTATGAGTTTAATCTTATTTTTTATCATTTGATAAATTTGTGTTTCAAATGTCGCATATATATAATAAAAGATATATTCACTGTTTGCGTGTTCTTATTTCATTTGAGATCCCATGTGCGTTTATCATTCAATATTCAAAACATGAATTTGATGATTTAAAGTGATATTGTACTTTTCTCAATCATTTGAGACTGGATTCGGGTAAAACTATATTTTTTATTATTAGTTTATTTAATTTGATAGTTTAGTTTGCAAAACTAAAATTTTTTTACTATGAGTTTAATGTTATTTTGTTATCATTTGATAAATTTGTGTTTCAAATGTCAAATAGAAGACAAATTCACTGTTGACTTGTTCTTATTTCATTTGAGATCACATGTGCGTTTATCATTCAATATATAATTTTTAATTTGATGATTAAAGTGATTTTGGATCTTTATCAATCTTGTGATATTGGATTCGGGTAAAACTAAATTTTGTTTATTAGTTTATTTCATTTGATACTTTAGTTGGTAAAACTAAAATTGTTTTTAACTATGAGTATAATATTATTTTGTTATCATTTGATAAATTTGTGTTTCAAATGTCTCATATATATAATAGAAAACACATTCACTGTTGACTTTTTCTTATTTTATTAGAGATCACATGTGCGCTTATCATTTAACATTCAAATTTTGAATTTGATGATTTAAAGTGATTTTGGACTTTTCTCAATCATTCGATAGTGGATTCGGGTAACACTAATTTTTTTTTATTAGTAGTTCATTTCATTTGATAATTTAGTTGGTAAGTCGGTAATTGTTTTTTACTACGAGTTTAATGTTTCTTGTCATTTGATAAATTTGTGTTTCAAATGTCAAATATATATAATGGAAGACACATTCACTGTTGACTTGTTCTTATTTCATTTGTGATCACATTTGCGTTTATCATTCAGCATTCAATTCTTGAATTTGATGATTTAAAGTGATTTTGGACTTTTCTCAATCATTTGATAATGGATTCGGGTAAAACTAATTTTTTTATTATTAGTTTATTTCATTTGATAATTTAGTTGGTAAAACTAAAATTGTTTTTTACTATGAGTTTAATCTTATTTTTTATCATTTGATAAATTTGTGTTTCAAATGTCGCATATATATAATAGAAGACAAAATAACTGCTGACTAATTCTTATTTCATTTGAGATCACATGTGCATTTATCATTCAACATTCAATTCTTGAATTTGATGATTTAAAGTGATTTTGGAACTTTTTCAATCATTTGATAATGGATTAGGGTAAAAATATATTTTTCCTATTATTAGCTTATTCCATTTGATAATTTAGTTGGTAAAACTAAAATTGTTTTTTACTATGAGTTTAATATTATTTTTTATCATTTGATAAATTTGTGTTTCAAATGTCTCATATATATAATAAAAGATATATTCAATGTTTGCGTGTTCTTATTTCATTTGAGATCCCATGTGCGTTTATCATTCAATATTCAATTCTTGAATTTGATGATTTAAAGTGATTTTGGAAATTTCTCAATCATTTGATAATGGATTAGGGTAAAACTATATTTTTCCTATTATTAGCTTATTCCATTTGATAATTTAGTTGGTAAAACTAAAATTGTTTTTTACTATGAGTTTAATCTTATTTTTTATCATTTGATAAATTTGTGTTTCAAATGTCGCATATATATAATAAAAGATATATTCACTGTTTGCGTGTTCTTATTTCATTTGAGATCCCATGTGCGTTTATCATTCAATATTCAAAACATGAATTTGATGATTTAAAGTGATATTGTACTTTTCTCAATCATTTGAGACTGGATTCGGGTAAAACTATATTTTTTATTATTAGTTTATTTAATTTGATAGTTTAGTTTGCAAAACTAAAATTTTTTTACTATGAGTTTAATGTTATTTTGTTATCATTTGATAAATTTGTGTTTCAAATGTCAAATAGAAGACAAATTCACTGTTGACTTGTTCTTATTTCATTTGAGATCACATGTGCGTTTATCATTCAATATATAATTTTTAATTTGATGATTAAAGTGATTTTGGATCTTTATCAATCTTGTGATATTGGATTCGGGTAAAACTAAATTTTGTTTATTAGTTTATTTCATTTGATACTTTAGTTGGTAAAACTAAAATTGTTTTTAACTATGAGTATAATATTATTTTGTTATCATTTGATAAATTTGTGTTTCAAATGTCTCATATATATAATAGAAAACACATTCACTGTTGACTTTTTCTTATTTTATTAGAGATCACATGTGCGCTTATCATTTAACATTCAAATTTTGAATTTGATGATTTAAAGTGATTTTGGACTTTTCTCAATCATTCGATAGTGGATTCGGGTAACACTAATTTTTTTTTATTAGTAGTTCATTTCATTTGATAATTTAGTTGGTAAGTCGGTAATTGTTTTTTACTACGAGTTTAATGTTTCTTGTCATTTGATAAATTTGTGTTTCAAATGTCAAATATATATAATGGAAGACACATTCACTGTTGACTTGTTCTTATTTCATTTGTGATCACATTTGCGTTTATCATTCAGCATTCAATTCTTGAATTTGATGATTTAAAGTGATTTTGGACTTTTCTCAATCATTTGATAATGGATTCGGGTAAAACTAATTTTTTTATTATTAGTTTATTTCATTTGATAATTTAGTTGGTAAAACTAAAATTGTTTTTTACTATGAGTTTAATATTATTTTGTTATCATTTGATAAATTTGTGTTTCAAATGTCGCATATATATAGAATAGAAGACACATTCACTGTTGACTTTTTCTTATTTCATTAGAGATCACATGTGCGTTTATCATTTAACATTCAATTTTTGAATTTGATGATTTAAAGTGATTTTGGACTTTTCAAAATCATTCGATAGTGGATTCGGTTAAACTAATTTTTTTATTAGTAGTTCATTTCATTTGATAATTTAGTTGGTAAGTCGGTAATTGTTTTTTACTACGAATTTAATGTTTCTTTCTTGTCATTTGATAAATTTGTGTTTCAAATGTCTAATATATATAATGGAAGACACATTCACTGTTGACTTGTTCTTATTTCATTTGAGATCACATGTGCGTTTATCATTCAACATTAAATTTTTCATTTTGATGATTTAAAATGATTTCTGACCTTTCTCGATCATTTGATAATGGATTCGGGTAAAACTAATTTTTTTATTATTAGTTTATTTCATTTGATAATTTAGTTGGTAAAACTAAAATTGTTTGTTACTATGAGTTTAAAGTTATTTTGTTATCATTTGATAAATTTGTGCTTCAAATGCCTCATATATATAATGGAAGACACATTCACTGTAGACTTTTTCTTATTTCATTAGAGATTACATGTGCGCTTATCATTTAACATTCAATTCTTGAATTTGATGATTTAAAGTGATTTTGGACTTTTCTCAATCATTTGATAATGGATTCGGGTAAAACTAATTTTTTATTATTAGTTTATTTCATTTGATAATTTAGATGGTAAAACTAAAATTGTTTTTTACTATAAGTTTAATGTTATTTTGTTATCATTTGCTAAATTTGTGTTTCAAATGTCTAATATATATAATAGATGTAAAATTCACTGTTGACTAGTTCTTATTTCATTAGAGATCACATGTGCGCTTATCATTTAACATTAAATTTTTGCATTTGATGATTTAATGTGATTTTGGACTTTTCTCAATCATTTGATAATGGATTCGGGTAAAACTAACTTTTTTATTAGTTTATTTTATTTGATAATTTAGTTGGAAAAACAAAAATTGTTTTTTACTATGAGTTTATTGTTATTTTATTATCATTTGATAAATTTGTGTTTCAAATATCGCATTTATATAATAGAAGACACATTCACGTTTACTTGCTGTTATTTCATTTGAGATCACATGTGCGTTTATCATTCATCATATAATTTTTAATTTGATGATTAAAGTGATTTTGGACCTTTTCAATCCTGTGATATTGGATTCGGGTAAAACTAAATTTTTTTTTATTAGTTTATTTCATTTGATAATTTAGTTGGTAAAACTAAAATTTTTTTTAACTATGAGTTTAATATTATTTTGTTATCATTTGATAAATTTGTGTTTCAAACTTCACATATATATAATAGAATAAACATTAACTGTTGACTTGTTCTTATTTCATTAAGATTACTTATGCGTTTTTCATTCAACATTAAATTCTTGAATTTGATGATTTAAAGTGATTTTGGAACTTTCTCAAACATATGATAATAGAGTTGGAAACACTAAAATTGTTTTTTACTATGAGTTTAATGTTATTTTGTTATCATTTGATAAATTTGTGTTTTAAATGTCGCATATATATAATAGAAGACAAAATAACTGCTGACTTATTCTTATTTCATTTGAGAGAACATGTGCGTTTATCATTCAACATTTAAAACATGAATTTGATGATTTAAAGTAAATTTGTACTTTTCTCAATCATTTGATATTAGATTCGGGTAAAACTAATTTTTTTATTAGTTTATTTCATTTGATAAATTAGTTGGTAAAACTAAAATTGTTTTTAACTATGAGCTTAATATTATTTTGTTATCATTTGATAAATTTGTGTTTCAAATATCACATATATAGAATAAACATAAACTGTTGACTTGTTCTTATTTCATTAAGATCACTTATGCGATTATGATTCAACATTCAGTTCTTGAATTTGATGATTTAAAGTGATTTTGGAACTTTCTCAACCATTTGATAATAGAGTTGGAAAAACTAAAATTGTTTTTTACAATGAGTTTAATGTTATTTTATTATCATTTGATAAATTTGTGTTTCAAATATCGCATATATATAATAGAAGACACATTCGCGTTTACTTGCTGTTATTTCATTTGAGATCACATGTGCGTTTCTCATTCAACATTCAATTTTAGAATTTAATAATTTAAAATGATTTTGAACCTTTCCCAATCATGTGATAATGGATTCGGGTAAAACTAACTTTTTTATTAGTTTATTTTATTTGATAATTTAGTTGGAAAAACAAAAATTGTTTTTTACTATGAGTTTATTGTTATTTTGTTATCATTTGATAAATTTGTGTTTCAAATATCGCATTTATATAATAGAAGACACATTCACGTTTACTTGCTGTTATTTCATTTGAGATCACATGTGCGTTTATCATTCATCATATAATTTTTAATTTGATGATTAAAGTGATTTTGGACCTTTTCAATCCTGTGATATTGGATTCGGGTAAAACTAAATTTTTTTTTATTAGTTTATTTCATTTGATAATTTAGTTGGTAAAACTAAAATTGTTTTTAACTATGAGTTTAATATTATTTTGTTATCATTTGATAAATTTGTGTTTCAAACTTCACATATATATAATAGAATAAACATTAACTGTTGACTTGTTCTTATTTCATTAAGATTACTTATGCGTTTATCATTCAACATTAAATTCTTGAATTTGATGATTTAAAGTGATTTTGGAACTTTCTCAAACATATGATAATAGAGTTGGAAACACTAAAATTGTTTTTTACTATGAGTTTAATGTTATTTTGTTATCATTTGATAAATTTGTGTTTCAAATATCGCATATATATAATAAAAGATATAAAGATATAAATAAAGATATATTGTTCTTATTTCATTTGAGATCCCATGTGCGTTTATCATTCAATATTCAATTCTTGAATTTGATGATTTAAAGTGATTTTGGAACTTTCTCAATCATTTGATAATGGATTAGGGTAAAACTATATTTTTCCTATTATTAGCTTATTCCATTTGATAATTTAGATGGTAAAACTAAAATTGTTTTTTACTATGAGTTTAATCTTATTTTTTATCATTTGATAAATTTGTGTTTCAAATGTCGCATATATATAATAGAATACAAAATAACTGCTGACTAATTCTTATTTCATTTGAGATCACATGTGCGTTTATCATTCAACATTCAAAACATGAATTTGATGATTTAAAGTGATATTGTACTTTTCTCAAACATTTGATAATGGATTCGGGTAAAACTATATTTTTTTATTATTAGTTTATTTCATTTGATAGTTTAGTTTGCAAAACTAAAATTGTTTTTACTATGAGTTTAATGTTATTTTGTTATCATTTGATAAATTTGTGTTTCAAATGTCAAATAGAAGGCAAATTCACTGTTGACTTGTTCTTATTTCATTTGAGATCACATGTGCATTTATCATTCAACATTCAATTCTTGAATTTGATGATTTGAAGTGATTTTGGAACTTTCTCAATCATTTGATAATGGATTAGGGTAAAACTATATTTTTCCTATTATTAGCTAATTCCATTTGATAATTTAGTTGGTAAAACTAAAATTGTTTTTTACTATGAGTTTAATATTATTTTTTATCATTTGATAAATTTGTGTTTCAAATGTCTCATATATATAATAAAAGATATAAAGATATAAATAAAGATATATTGTTCTTATTTCATTTGAGATCCCATGTGCGTTTATCATTCAATATTCAATTCTTGAATTTGATGATTTAAAGTGATTTTGGAACTTTCTCAATCATTTGATAATGGATTAGGGTAAAACTATATTTTTCCTATTATTAGCTTATTCCATTTGATAATTTAGATGGTAAAACTAAAATTGTTTTTTACTATGAGTTTAATCTTATTTTTTATCATTTGATAAATTTGTGTTTCAAATGTCGCATATATATAATAGAATACAAAATAACTGCTGACTAATTCTTATTTCATTTGAGATCACATGTGCGTTTATCATTCAACATTCAAAACATGAATTTGATGATTTAAAGTGATATTGTACTTTTCTCAAACATTTGATAATGGATTCGGGTAAAACTATATTTTTTTATTGTTAGTTTATTTCATTTGATAGTTTAGTTTGCAAAACTAAAATTGTTTTTACTATGAGTTTAATGTTATTTTGTTATCATTTGATAAATTTGTGTTTCAAATGTCAAATAGAAGGCAAATTCACTGTTGACTTGTTCTTATTTCATTTGAGATCACATGTGCATTTATCATTCAACATTCAATTCTTGACTTTGATGATTTAAAGTGATTTTGGAACTTTCTCAATCATTTGATAATGGATTAGGGTAAAACTATATTTTTCCTATTATTAGCTTATTCCATTTGATAATTTAGTTGGTAAAACTAAAATTGTTTTTTACTATGAGTTTAATACTATTTTTTATCATTTGATAAATTTGTGTTTCAAATGTCTCATATATATAATAAAAGATATATTCACTGTTTGCGTGTTCTTATTTCATTTGAGATCCCATGTGCGTTTATCATTCAATATTCAATTCTTGAATTTGATGATTTAAAGTGATTTTGGAACTTTCTCAATCATTTGATAATGGATTAGGGTAAAACTATATTTTTCCTATTATTAGCTTATTCCATTTGATAGTTTAGATGGTAAAACTAAAATTGTTTTTTACTATGAGTTTAATCTTATTTTTTATCATTTGATAAATTTGTGTTTCAAATGTCGCATATATATAATAGAATACAAAATAACTGCTGACTAATTCTTATTTCATTTGAGATCACATGTGCGTTTATCATTCAACATTCAAAACATGAATTTGATGATTTAAAGTGATATTGTACTTTTCTCAAGCATTTGATAATGGATTCGGGTAAAACTATATTTTTTTATTATTAGTTTATTTCATTTGATAGTTTAGTTTGCAAAACTAAAATTGTTTTTACTATGAGTTTAATGTTATTTTGTTATCATTTGATAAATTTGTGTTTCAAATGTCAAATAGAAGGCAAATTCACTGTTGACTTGTTCTTATTTCATTTGAGATCACATGTGCATTTATCATTCAACATTCAATTCTTGAATTTGATGATTTAAAGTGATTTTGGAACTTTCTCAATCATTTGATAATGGATTAGGGTAAAACTATATTTTTCCTATTATTAGCTTATTCCATTTGATAATTTAGTTGGTAAAACTAAAATTGTTTTTTACTATGAGTTTAATATTATTTTTTATCATTTGATAAATTTGTGTTTCAAATGTCTCATATATATAATAAAAGATATATTCACTGTTTGCGTGTTCTTATTTCATTTGAGATCCCATGTGCGTTTATCATTCAATATTCAATTCTTGAATTTGATGATTTAAAGTGATTTTGGAACTTTCTCAATCATTTGATAATGGATTAGGGTAAAACTATATTTTTCCTATTATTAGCTTATTCCATTTGATAATTTAGTTGGTAAAACTAAAATTGTTTTTTACTATGAGTTTAATCTTATTTTTTATCATTTGATAAATTTGTGTTTCAAATGTCGCATATATATAATAGAAGACAAAATAACTGCTGACTTATTCTTATTTCATTTGAGATCACATGTGCGTTTATCATTCAACATTCAAAACATGAATTTGATGATTTAAAGTGATATTGTACTTTTCTCAAACATTTGATAATGGATTCGGGTAAAACAATATTTTTTTATTATTAGTTTATTTCATTTGATAGTTTAGTTTGCAAAACTAAAATTGTTTTTACTATGAGTTTAATGTTATTTTGTTATCATTTGATAAATTTGTGTTTCAAATGTCAAATAGAAGGCAAATTCACTGTTGACTTGTTCTTATTTCATTTGAGATCACATGTGCATTTATCATTCAACATTCAATTCTTGAATTTGATGATTTAAAGTGATTTTGGACCTTTCTCAATCATTTGATAATGGATTCGGTTAAAACTATATTTTATTAGTTTATTCCATTGGATAATTTAGTTGGTAAAACTAGAATTGTTTGTTACTATGAGTTTAATGTTATTTTGTTATCATTTGATAAATTTGTGCTTCAAATGCCTCATATATATAATAGAAGACACATTAACTGTTGACTTGATCTTATTTCATTTGTGATCTCATTTGCGTTTATCATTCAGCATTCAATTCTTGAATTTGATGATTTAAAATGATTTTGAACCTTTCCCAATCATGTGATAATAGAAGACACATTCTCTGTAGACTTGTTGTTATATTATTTGAGATCACATGTGCATTTATCATTCAACAGTGAATTCTCGAATTTGATGATTTAAAGTGATTTTGGAACTTTCTCAATCATTTGATAATGGATTCGGGTAAAACTATATTTTATTAGTTTATTCCATTGGATAATTTAGTTGGTAAAACTAGAATTCTTTGTTACTATAAGATTAATGTTATTTTGTTATCATTTGATAAATTTGTGCTTCAAATGCCTCATATATATAATAGAAGACACATTAACTGTTGACTTGTTGTTATTTCATTTGAGATCACATGTGCATTTATCTTTCAACATTCAATTCTTGAATTTGATGATTTAAAGTGATTTTGGAACTTTCTCAATCATTTCATAATGGATTAGGGTAAAATTATATTTTTCCTATTATTAGCTTATTCCATTTGATAATTTAGTTGGTAAAACTAAAATTGTTTTTTATCTATGAGTTTAATATTATTTTTTTATCATTTGATAAATTTGTATTTCAAATGTCTCATATATATAATAAAAGATATATTCACTGTTTGCGTGTTCTTATTTCATTTGAGATCCCATGTGCGTTTATCATTCAATATTCAAAACATGAATTTGATGATTTAAAGTGATATTGTACTTTTCTCAATCATTTGAGACTGGATTCGGGTAAAACTATATTTTTTTATTATTAGTTTATTTAATTTGATAGTTTAGTTTGCAAAACTAAAATTTTTTTTATTATGAGTTTACTGTTATTTTTTATCATTTGATAAATTTGTGTTTTAAATGTCGCATATATATAATAGAAGACAAAATAACTGCTGAGTTATTCTTATTTCATTTGAGAGAACATGTGCGTTTATCATTCAACATTCAAAACATGAATTTGATGATTTAAAGTAAAATTGTACTTTTCTCAATCATTTGATATTAGATTCGGGTAAAACTAATTTTTTTTATTAGTAGTTTATTTCATTTGATAATTTTGTTGATAGAACTAAAATTGTTTTTACTATGAGTTTAATGTTATTTTGTTATCATTTGATAAATTTGTGTTTCAAATGTCAAATAGAAGGCAAATTCACTGTTGACTTGTTCTTATTTCATTTGAGATCACATGTGCGTTTATCATTCAATATATAATTTTTAATTTGATGATTAAAGTGATTTTGGATCTTTATCAATCTTGTGATATTGGATTCGGGTAAAACTAAATTTTGTTTATTAGTTTATTTCATTTGATACTTTAGTTGGTAAAACTAAAATTGTTTTTAACTATGAGTTTAATATTATTTTGTTATCATTTGATAAATTTGTGTTTCAAATGTCTCATATATATAATAGAAAACACATTCACTGTTGACTTTTTCTTATTTTATTAGAGATCACATGTGCGCTTATCATTTAACATTCAAATTTTGAATTTGATGATTTAAAGTGATTTTGGACTTTTCTCAATCATTCGATAGTGGATTCGGGTAACACTAATTTTTTTTATTAGTAGTTCATTTCATTTGATAATTTAGTTGGTAAGTCGGTAATTGTTTTTACTACGAGTTTAATGTTTCTTGTCATTTGATAAATTTGTGTTTCAAATGTCAAATATATATAATGGAAGACACATTCACTGTTGACTTGTTCTTATTTCATTTGTGATCACATTTGCGTTTATCATTCAGCATTCAATTCTTGAATTTGATGATTTAAAGTGATTTTGGACTTTTCTCAATCATTTGATAATGGATTCGGGTAAAACTAATTTTTTTATTATTAGTTTATTTCATTTGATAATTTAGTTGGTAAAACTAAAATTGTTTTTTACTATGAGTTTAATGTTATTTGTTATCATTTGATAAATTTGTGTTTCAAATGTCGCATATATATAGAATAGAAGACAGATTCACTGTTGACTTTTTCTTATTTCATTAGAGATCACATGTGCGTTTATCATTTAACATTCAATTTTTGAATTTGATGATTTAAAGTGATTTTGGACTTTTCTCAATCATTCGATAGTGGATTCGGTTAAACTAATTTTTTTATTAGTAGTTCATTTCATTTAATAATTTAGTTGGTAAGTCGGTAATTGTTTTTTACTACGAATTTAATGTTTCTTTCTTGTCATTTGATAAATTTGTGTTTCAAATGTCTAATATATATAATGGAAGACACATTCACTGTTGACTTGTTCTTATTTCAATTGAGATCACATGTGCGTTTATCATTCAACATTCAATTTTTCATTTTGATGATTTAAAATGATTTCTGACCTTTCTCGATCATTTGATAATGGATTCGGGTAAAACTAATTTTTTTATTATTAGTTTATTTCATTTGATAATTTAGTTGGTAAAACTAAAATTGTTACTATGAGTTTAAAGTTATTTTGTTATCATTTGATAAATTTGTGCTTCAAATGCCTCATATATATAATGGAAGACACATTCACTGTAGACTTTTTCTTATTTCATTGGAGATCACATGTGCGCTTATCATTTAACATTCAATTCTTGAATTTGATGATTTAAAGTGATTTTGGACTTTTCTCAATCATTTGATAATGGATTCGGGTAAAACTAATTTTTTATTATTAGTTTATTTCATTTGATAATTTAGTTGGTAAAACTAAAATTGTTTTTAACTATGAGCTTAATATTATTTTGATATCATTTGATAAATTTGTGTTTCAAATGTCTCATATATATAATAGAAAACACATTCACTGTTGACTTTTTCTTATTTCATTAGAGATCACATGTGCGCTTATCATTTAACATTCAATTTTTGCATTTGATGATTTAATGTGATTTTGGACTTTTCTCAATCATTTGATAATGGATTCAGGCAAAACTATTTTTTTTATTATTAGTTTATTTCATTTGATAATTTAGTTGGTAAAACTAAAATTGTTTTTTATTATGAGTTTACTGTTATTTTTTCATCATTTGATAAATTTGTGTTTTAAATGTCGCATATATACATATAATAGAAGACAAAATAACTGCTGACTTATTCTTATTTCATTTGAGAGAACATGTGCGTTTATCATTCAACATTCAAAACATGAATTTGATGATTTAAAGTAAAATTGTACTTTTCTCAATCATTTGATATTAGATTCGGGTAAAACTAATTTTTTTATTAGTAGTTTATTTCATTTGATAATTTTGTTGATAGAACTAAAATTTTTTTTTACTATGAGTTTAATGTTATTTTGTTATCATTTGACAAATGTGTATTTCAAATGTCTACTATATATAATAATTTACTGTTGACTTGTACTTATTTCATTTGAGATCACATGTGCGTTTATCATTTAACACTCAAAACTTGAAATTAATGATTTAAAGTGAGTTTGGGCTTTTCTCAATAATTTGATAATGGATTCGGGTAAAACTAATTTTTTTTAGTAGTAGTCTATTTCATTTGAGAGGTTAGTTTGCAAAACTAAAATTGTTTTTACTATGAGTTTAATGTTATTTTGTAATCATTTGATAAATTTGTGTTTCAAATGTCAAATAGAAGACAAATTCACTGTTGACTTGTTCTGATTTCATTTGAGATCACATGTGCGTTTATCATTCAACATATAATTTTTAATTTGATGATTTAAAGTGATTTTGGACTTTTCTCAATCATTTGATAATGGATTCGGGTAAAACTAATTTTTTATTATTAGTTTATTTCATTTGATAATTTAGTTGGTAAAACTAAAATTGTTTTTAACTATGAGCTTAATATTATTTTGTTATCATTTGATAAATTTGTGTTTCAAATGTCTCATATATATAATAGAAAACACATTCACTGTTGACTTTTTCTTATTTCATTAGATATCACATGTGCGCTTATCATTTAACATTCAATTTTTGCATTTGATGATTTAATGTGATTTTGGACTTTTCTCAATCATTTGATAATGGATTCGGGTAAAACTATTTTTTTATTATTAGTTTATTTCATTTGATAATTTAGTTGGTAAAACTAAAATTGTTTTTTATTATGAGTTTACTGTTATTTTTTTATCATTTGATAAATTTGTGTTTTAAATGTCGCATATATATAATAGAAGACAAAATAACTGCTGACTTATTCTTATTTCATTTGAGAGAACATGTGCGTTTATCATTCAACATTCAAAACATGAATTTGATGATTTAAAGTAATATTGTACTTTTCTCAATCATTTGATATTAGATTCGGGTAAAACTAATTTTTTTATTAGTAGTTTATTTCATTTGATAATTTTGTTGATAGAACTAAAATTTTTTTTACTATGAGTTTAATGTTATTTTGTTATCATTTGACAAATGTGTATTTCAAATGTCTACTATATATAATAATTTACTGTTGACTTGTACTTATTTCATTTGAGATTACATGTGCGTTTATCATTCAACACTCAAAACTTGAAATTAATGATTTAAAGTGAGTTTGGGCTTTTCTCAATAATTTGATAATGGATTCGGGTAAAACTAATTTTTTTTAGTAGTAGTCTATTTCATTTGAGAGGTTAGTTTGCAAAACTAAAATTGTTTTTACTATGAGTTTAATGTTATTTTGTAATCATTTGATAAATTTGTGTTTCAAATGTCAAATAGAGAACAAATTCACTGTTAACTTGTTCTTATTTCATTTGAGATCACATATGCGTTTATCATTCAACATATAATTTTTAATTTGATGATTAAAGTGGTTTTGGATCTTTTTCAATCTTGTGATATTTTATTCGGGTAAAACTAAATTTTTTTTATTAGTTTATTTCATTTGATAATTTAGTTGGTAAAACTAAAATTGTTTTTAACTATGAGTTTAATATTATTTTGTTATCATTTGATAAATTTGTGTTTCAAATGTCTCATATATATAATAGAAAACACATTCACTGTTGACTTTTTCTTATTTTATTAGAGATCACATGTGCGCTTATCATTTAACATTCAAATTTTGAATTTGATGATTTAAAGTGATTTTGGACTTTTCTCAATCATTCGATAGTGGATTCGGGTAACACTAATTTTTTTTATTAGTAGTTCATTTCATTTGATAATTTAGTTGGTAAGTCGGTAATTGTTTTTACTACGAGTTTAATGTTTCTTGTCATTTGATAAATTTGTGTTTCAAATGTCAAATATATATAATGGAAGACACATTCACTGTTGACTTGTTCTTATTTCATTTGTGATCACATTTGCGTTTATCATTCAGCATTCAATTCTTGAATTTGATGATTTAAAGTGATTTTGGACTTTTCTCAATCATTTGATAATGGATTCGGGTAAAACTAATTTTTTTATTATTAGTTTATTTCATTTGATAATTTAGTTGGTAAAACTAAAATTGTTTTTTACTATGAGTTTAATGTTATTTGTTATCATTTGATAAATTTGTGTTTCAAATGTCGCATATATATAGAATAGAAGACAGATTCACTGTTGACTTTTTCTTATTTCATTAGAGATCACATGTGCGTTTATCATTTAACATTCAATTTTTGAATTTGATGATTTAAACTGATTTTGGACTTTTCTCAATCATTCGATAGTGGATTCGGTTAAACTAATTTTTTTATTAGTAGTTCATTTCATTTAATAATTTAGTTGGTAAGTCGGTAATTGTTTTTTACTACGAATTTAATGTTTCTTTCTTGTCATTTGATAAATTTGTGTTTCAAATGTCTAATATATATAATGGAAGACACATTCACTGTTGACTTGTTCTTATTTCAATTGAGATCACATGTGCGTTTATCATTCAACATTCAATTTTTCATTTTGATGATTTAAAATGATTTCTGACCTTTCTCGATCATTTGATAATGGATTCGGGTAAAACTAATTTTTTTATTATTAGTTTATTTCATTTGATAATTTAGTTGGTAAAACTAAAATTGTTACTATGAGTTTAAAGTTATTTTGTTATCATTTGATAAATTTGTGCTTCAAATGCCTCATATATATAATGGAAGACACATTCACTGTAGACTTTTTCTTATTTCATTGGAGATCACATGTGCGCTTATCATTTAACATTCAATTCTTGAATTTGATGATTTAAAGTGATTTTGGACTTTTCTCAATCATTTGATAATGGATTCGGGTAAAACTAATTTTTTATTATTAGTTTATTTCATTTGATAATTTAGTTGGTAAAACTAAAATTGTTTTTAACTATGAGCTTAATATTATTTTGTTATCATTTGATAAATTTGTGTTTCAAATGTCTCATATATATAATAGAAAACACATTCACTGTTGACTTTTTCTTATTTCATTAGATATCACATGTGCGCTTATCATTTAACATTCAATTTTTGCATTTGATGATTTAATGTGATTTTGGACTTTTCTCAATCATTTGATAATGGATTCGGGTAAAACTATTTTTTTATTATTAGTTTATTTCATTTGATAATTTAGTTGGTAAAACTAAAATTGTTTTTTATTATGAGTTTACTGTTATTTTTTTATCATTTGATAAATTTGTGTTTTAAATGTCGCATATATATAATAGAAGACAAAATAACTGCTGACTTATTCTTATTTCATTTGAGAGAACATGTGCGTTTATCATTCAACATTCAAAACATGAATTTGATGATTTAAAGTAATATTGTACTTTTCTCAATCATTTGATATTAGATTCGGGTAAAACTAATTTTTTTATTAGTAGTTTATTTCATTTGATAATTTTGTTGATAGAACTAAAATTTTTTTTACTATGAGTTTAATGTTATTTTGTTATCATTTGACAAATGTGTATTTCAAATGTCTACTATATATAATAATTTACTGTTGACTTGTACTTATTTCATTTGAGATTACATGTGCGTTTATCATTCAACACTCAAAACTTGAAATTAATGATTTAAAGTGAGTTTGGGCTTTTCTCAATAATTTGATAATGGATTCGGGTAAAACTAATTTTTTTTAGTAGTAGTCTATTTCATTTGAGAGGTTAGTTTGCAAAACTAAAATTGTTTTTACTATGAGTTTAATGTTATTTTGTAATCATTTGATAAATTTGTGTTTCAAATGTCAAATAGAGAACAAATTCACTGTTAACTTGTTCTTATTTCATTTGAGATCACATATGCGTTTATCATTCAACATATAATTTTTAATTTGATGATTAAAGTGTTTTTGGATCTTTTTCAATCTTGTGATATTTTATTCGGGTAAAACTAAATTTTTTTTATTAGTTTATTTCATTTGATAATTTAGTTGGTAAAACTAAAATTGTTTTTAACTATGAGTTTAATATTATTTTGTTATCATTTAATAAATTTGTGTTTCAAATGTCTCATATATATAATATAAAACACATTCACTGTTGCTTTTTCTTATTTCATTAGAGATCACTTGTGCGCTTATCATTTAACATTCAATTTTCGAATTTGATGATTTAAAGTGATTTTGGACTTTTCTCAATCATTTGATAGTGGATTCGGGTAACACTAAATTTTTTTTATTAGTAGTTCATTTCATTTGATAATTTAGTTGGTAAAACTTAAATTGTTTTTTACTATGAGTTTAATGTTATTTTGTTATCATGTGATAAATTTGTGTTTCAAATGTCTCATATATATAATGGAAGACACATCCACTGTTGACTTCTTCTTATTTCATTTGTGATCCATTTATCATTCAACATTTAATTCTTGAATTTGATGATTTAAATTGCTTTTGGACTTTTCTCAAGCATTTGATGATGGATTTGGGTAAAACTATATATATTCTATTATTAGTTTATTCCATTTGATAATTTAGTTGGTACAACTAAAATTGTTTTTTACTATTAATTTAATGTTATTTGCTTGTCATTTGAAAAATTTGTGTTTCAAATGTCTCAGATATATAAAAGAAGACACATTCACTGTACTCTTGTTGTTATCATTTGATATCACATGTGCATTTATCATTTATCATTCAACATTCAATTCTTGAATTTGATGATTTAAAGTGAGTTTGGACTTTACTCAATAATTTAAAAAAACTTTTGTTTGTTGAGGGTTTTTAGCTAGTCTATATACATGCATTTCATTGGTGCTAAAGCCAAATCATCAGTAGACCTTAAACCTAATTTTTAAATGTTTCAAACCTCTTTACTTATACAAAAACTTTTAAAAACTCAATGAGAGTTATAAAAATTATATAGTATATAAGAGTATAAGCATAGTTATAATAGTATAAGCATAGTAGGCTTTGAAACTCATTCAAAAATCCCAATAAACAAATTATTATATTCGATATGAATCTATTTTATTTTCTTTACAACCTTTATACAATTAGACGCTCTTTGGGTGACAATAAAAGTATTTAATAAGGCAAAACGGAAAACAAAATCTCAACTAGGTAATTATTAAATTTATATTAATCGAGATTGCCTCGATATCTTTTTTCAAAGATTTAAAAAACTTTTGTTTGTTGAGGGTTTTTAGCTAGTCTATATACATGCATTTCATTGGTGCTAAAGCCAAAGACACAATTATTGGGCAATCAATATTCTTGTTTATAAAACACTTATGATTGCTAAACACAATTTCAATTTTATTTTTCAATATTTTTAAGTGTCAGCAAAACAGACAATTATTGGGCAATCAATATTATTTTTTATTTATATTTTATTGTTATGGTTTAGTGTTTCAACTTTTTGGTCAACAACCTTCTATGTATTTTCAAAAGTGTCGTTGACTTAAGTTTTTATTTTAAATATTGATTTAATATGGTTTCTATATCTTTTGTAGAGGTTCGTTGTGTATGTGGAAGTACATACGTAACTCCTCCCCCATTAGATACAGAATTCTCCTGAATTCTTCCGTTTGACTTTTTACATTTATCATATAGTATTATTATCAGTATTGTAACTATAGTTGCTAATATTATTAATGGTACACCATATATTCAATTTTAAAATTGTATTCTCCTAATTCGACTAACCATCTTTGGAGTCGGGGATTGATATCCCTTCCCGAGTATTTAGCCATTAACCACTTAAGTGGTTGGTGATCACTTTCAAGATCGAAATTTCGACCATAAATGTATGGCCTAAAATATTTAATACCCCAAACAATTGCCAACAACTCTTTTTCAATCGCTGCATAGTTTCTTTCATGTACATTTAATGTTCTTGAAGCATAAGCAATTGGATGGCCTTCTTGGGTTAGGACGGCACCTATGGCGAAATTGCTAGCATCAGTTATTATTTTAAATTTTTTATCATAAATTGGGTATCTCAGTATTGGAGGTTCGGTTACTATATCCTTAAGTTTTTCGAATGCTACAATATAACTAGGGTCATTTAAATTAATTTTTTCGCCTTTTTTCAGGTACTTTGTCATGTTAAATGCAATTTTCGCATAATCTTTGATAAACTTGCGATAAAACCCTGTCATTCCTAAAAATGACTTTATTTGTTTTTCTGTTTTTGGTAATTTTAGATCTTGTATGTGTTTTACGTTGTTAGGATTTGGTTAGATACCTTCTCTTGTCAGAATATGACCCAAAAATTGGGTTTCTTTTCTTAAAAAATCGCATTTATCCATTTGGATTTTGAGTTTTGCTTTTCTTAATGCTTTGAATATCTGTGTTAAATTTATTATGTGTTCCTTTAAGGATGTACTGAAAACTAAAATATCATCCATATAAACAACGCAAATGTTGTTGATAAACTGTCTGAGAACAGTATTCATTAGCCGCTGAAATGTTGAAGGGGCATTTTTTAGGCCAAAAGGCTTTCGAATAAACTCATAATGGCCCTGTGGTGTCGAGAATGCAGTTTTTTGCCTGTCCTCTTCTCTAACCAAAATTTGATGAAATCCCTTAGCTAAATCTATGGTGCTAAAATATTGGGCGTTTCCTAGTTTGCTAAATATATTTCAAAAGTTAGGTATAGGGTATTTGTCGTCTACTGTATTTTCATTTAATTTTCTATAGTCCACAACGACCCTCCACTTTTGTTTTCCTGAATTATCTATTTTCTTGGGGACAATCCAGAGAGGGCTGTTATATGGTGAATTACTTTCCCTTATTATATTATTTTCAAGCATATCTTTTATTTGTCTCTGGATTTCTTGCTCATGAACTTGAGGATAGTTGTAAATTTTGGAATATATTGGTTTATTAATAGTTGTTATGATTTCGTGACATATTTCACCCGTCGCAGACAAAATATCCCCTTCTTTATAGAAAAGGTCTTTAAATTCTCTCAATAAATTCTCAATGTTATACTTTTCTTCATTATTTTGGTGTGACAAATTGAATTTCTTCATATCAAATCTCTCCAAATTACAAATTTCATCATACACATATGGAGGAGATGTATCCTCGAAAAATATTTTATTACCAAATATATCTAAATGTCTACTTGATAAATCTATTTTTGCTTTGAAAGGAATCAAAAAATTTTGGCCAATTATGGCATCATATTTCTCGCTCTGAATTTTCATTGTTTTCCAAGTCAAAGTTCCTATTGCTTTGAACTGTTTTGGAATTGGTGTAACTATTTCATATTCTATTGTATTTAAACCTGTTAATGTTCTATATACTTGGGGTCTATTCAATTTCCTCTTTTGAAACTTGTTTGACTTTTTAAAATCCATAATACTGGTATCTGAACCAGTGTCTATTAAACATCTTATATTTATATTTCCTATTGTCACCATTATTATGGGTAGTCTGTTTCTAGAGGCTGTTTTGAAAAATTTACTTCATCATAATCCTCATGTTGTTGTTCAAAATTTCCTATCTCCATTGGCTCAAGCGTAGGTCTGGTGTTGCGAGTATCTACGCTCATACGGGTAATTCGTGTTTGGTTCGAATTGTTAGTATTTTGATAATTTTGTTGGGTTGTGTTATTTTGGTTGTATCTGTTAGTGTTTTGTGTTGTGTTGTTTTGGTTATATCTATTGTTTGGCGTTCTATTATTTTGGTTGTACCTGTTCATGTTTAGCGGTGTATTACTTTGCTTATATCAGTTAATGTTTGGAGGTTGATTATATCTGTTCATATTAGGTGTTTTATGGTAAGAATTTGTATTCGTACCTTTCCTATATTTTATATGAATAGTCCTAGGGTCGTCTAATGCTTTAATTTGTGAGTACCTCGTAAAAATGGTATTAAGGGTACTGTTTTGATCTAAATGTATCCTCAATGGTATATCAATCTTTTCTATTAGTATATTAGCTAAATCTCTGTCAACTCTATCTGACATATAAATACTAGGTTTATTTTCATCGAACAAAAAAATTTGATTTATTTCATATTTTGCTTTTTCAAAATACGTAAATAGTTCCCTCAAATTACTCACTTTTATGTCTCTGCATTTGTTGAAGATATCACTATATGTTGTTTTTGGGCTGAAAAATGTCATCAACTTATTCTTCACTTGGTTCCATGTTACACCGGTTCCCAGTTCCCTGATGTAGCTCCCAACGGCACCGCCAATTTTCTCATTTATTATGATTGCCATCGCCATATTCATAAGCTGAAGATTGTCTTGTGGTCCTAGTACCATTACAGCTTCTACCGAGGCCACAAAAGCATGGACATCATGGTCTCCATCCAGACTTTTCAGTTGTCTGAACTGGTTTAGAATATCTTTGGGTGCCAGCAAAAATTCTTGATGAGGTTCTTGTTGTTGCAAAACTTGTAGCTGGTTTCTTAGTTGGCCAATAGCTTCTTCTTGTGCTCTAATGACCTCCGCCATTTGCTCTTCGTTGGCTGGTATATTTCTATTCTGGTCGAATCTGCTCATTTTTAAAATTTTTTCCTTTTATTTTATATTCTTCAACACAATGTATTGCATTCAAAAATTTTTTATTTTGTTTAATTTTTCACCGTAACTTCTGTTGTATTCACCGTAAATTCTTTACCTTATTCTTTAGAAAAGGTTTTAGTACGATTTATTTTGTATTTAACATAAATTTAATTTTACTTTATTTTCACTGTAACTTTTGTTGTATTCAACGTAAGTTCTTTACCTTATTCTTTAGAAAAGGTTTTAGTCCGACTTATTTTGTATTTAACGTAAATTCAATTTTATTTAATTTTTCTGTAACTTTTGTATTCGACGTAAGTTCTTTACCTTATTCTTTAGAAAAGGTTTTAGTCCGACTGCGCCAGTTAAGTTAATGAAAAGTCAACTTGGTTTTTATTTTTATTAAAACCCCAAAATGTTCAACTTTATTCTTTCACATAGATCTTAAGACTGAATTTACAAAATTATTTTCTTTTAAGTCTAACTTCAGAATTCAGTTTTATTTTTTATCAATACTTTTTTTTTTAAGTGTCAGCAAAAGACACAATTATTGGGCAATCAATATTCTTGTTTATAAAACACTTATGATTGCTAAACACAATTTCAATTTTATTTTTCAATATTTTTAAGTGTCAGCAAAAGATACAATTATTGGGCAATCAATATTATTTTTTATTTATATTTTATTGTTATGGTTTAGTGTTTCAACTTTTTGGTCAACAACCTTTTATGTATTTTCAAAAGTGTCGTTGACTTAAGTTTTTATTTTAAATATTGATTTAATATGGTTTCTATATCTTTTGTAGAGGTTCGTTGTGTATGTGGAAGTACATACGTAAGTCACGTGCATTTATCATTCAACATTCAATTCTTGAATTTAATGATTTAGTGATTTTGGGCCTTTCTCAATCATTTGATAATTGATTCGGGTAAAACTATATTTTTCCTATTATTAGTTTATTCCATTTCATAATTTAGTTGGTAAAACTTAAATTGTTTGTTACTATGAGTTTAATGTTATTTTGTTATCATTTGTTAAAGTTGTGCTTCAAATGCCTCATATATATAATAGAAGACACATTCACTGTAGACTTGTTGTTATTTCATTTGAGATCACATGTGCATTTATCATTCAACATTTAATTCTTGAATTTGATGATTTAAAGTGATTTTGGAACTTTCTTAATCATTTGATAATGGATTCGGGTAAAACTATATTTTTCCTATTATTGGCTTATTCCCTTTGATAATATAGTTGGTACAACTAAAATTGTTTTTTACTATTAATTTATTGTTATTTGCTTGTCATTTGAAAAATTTGTGTTCCAAATGTCTCATATATATAAAAGAAGACACATTCACTGTACTCTTGATGTTATCATTTAATATCACATGTGCATTTATCATTCAACATTTAATTCTTGAATTTGATAATTTAAAGTGATTTTGGAACTTTCTCAATCATTTGATAATGGATTCGGGTAAAACTATATTTTTCCTATTATTAGCTTATTCCCTTTGATAATATAGTTGGTAAAACTAAAATTGTTTTTTACTATGAGTTTATTGTTAGTTTGTTATCAGTTGATAAATTTGTGCTTCAAAAGTCTCATATATATAATATAAGAGATGTTGGATTCGGGTAAAACTATATTTTTCCTGTTATTAGTTTATTCCATTTGATAATTTAGTTGGTAAAACTTAAATTGTTTGTTACTATGAGTTTAATGTTATTTTGTTATCATTTGTTAAAGTTGTGCTTCAAATGCCTCATATATATAATAGAAGACACATTCACTGTAGACTTGTTGTTATTTCATTTGAGATCACATGTGTATTTTTCATTCAACATTCAATTCTCGAATTTCATGATTTAAATTGCTTTTGGACTTCGGATTCAGGTAAAACTATATTTTTCCTATTATTAGCTTATTCCCTTTGATAATATAGTTGGTAAAACTAAAATTGTTTTTTACTATGAGTTTATTGTTAGTTTGTTATCAGTTGATAAATTTGTGCTTTAGAAGTCTCATATATATAATATAAGACACATTCAATGTTGACTTGTTGTTATTTCATTAGATATCACATGTGCATTTTTCATTCAACATTCAATTCTTGAATTTCATGATTTAAATTGCTTTTGGACTTTTCTCAAGCATTTGATGATGGATTCGGGTAAAACTAGTTTAGTTTATTCCATTTGATACTTTAGTTAGTAAATTTAAAATTGTTTCTTACTATGAGTTTAATGTTATTTTGTTATCATTTGATAAAGTTGTGCTTCAAATGCCTCATATATATAATAAAAGACACATTCACTGTAGTCTTGGTGTTATTTCATTTGAGATCACATGTGCACTTATCATTCTCCATTTAATTCTTGAATTTGATGATTTAAAGTGATTTTGGAACTTCCTCAATCATTTGATAATGGATTCGGGTAAAACTATATTTTTCCTATTATTAGCTTATTCCCTTTGATAATATAGTTGGTAAAACTAAAATTGTTTTTTACTATAAGTTTATTGTTAGTTTGTTATCATTTGATAAATTTGTGCTTTAAAAGTCTCATATATATAATATAAGACACATTCAATGTTGAGTGGTTCTTATTTCATTGTGCGTTTATCATTTAGCATTCAATTATTGATTTTGATGATTTAAAGTGATTTTGGACCTTTCTCAATCATTTGATAATGGATTCGGGTAAAACTATATTTTTCCTATTATTAGTTTATTCCATTTGATAATTTAGTTGGTAAAACTAAATTTATTTTTTACTATGAGTTTAATGTTATTTTTTTATCATTTGATAAATTTGTGTTTCAAATGTCTCATATATATAATAGAAGACACATTCACTGTAGACTTGTTGTTATTTCATTTGATATCACATGTGCATTTATCATTCAACATTTTATTCTTGAATTTGATGAATTAAAGTGATTTTGGACTTTTCGCAATCATTTGATAATGGATTCGGGTAAAACAAATTTTTTTTATTATTAGTTTATTCCATATTAAGTATTTTTTTAAATTTATTAATCGAGATTGCCTCATATCTTCTTTCAAAGATTTTCAAAAAATTTTGTTTGTTGGGGGTTATTGAGCTAGTCTATATACATGCATTTCATTGGTGCTAATGCCAAATCATCAGTAGACCTTAAGCCGTATTTTTGAAATGTTTCAAACCTCTTATTATTATATTAAAAAAACCAATGAGAATTAAAAATTAGAAAAGTATAAATAAGCATAGTAGGTTTTGAAACTTATTCAAAAACCATAACAAACAAATTAATATTAATATAAGAGGTTTGAAACATTTCAAAAATATGGTTTAAGGTCTAGTGATGATTTGGCATTAGCACCAATGAAATGCATGTATACATACTAGCTAAAAAACCCCCTACACACAAAAAAAAAACAAACTTTCTTATTATTAGTTTATTTCATTTGATAATTTAGTTGGTAAAACTAAAATTGTTTTTTACTATGAGTCTAATGTTATTTTGTTATCATTTGATAAATTTTTGTTCCAAATGTCTCATATATAATATAAGACACATTCAATGTTGACTTATTGTTATTTCTTTAGAGATCACATGTGCAGTTCTCATCCAACATTCAATTCTTGAATTTAATGACTTAAATTGCTTTTGGACTTTTCTCAAGCATTTGATAATGGATTCGGGTAAAACTATATTTTTTTATTATTAGTTTATTTCATTTGATAGTTTAGTTTGTAAAACTAAAATTGGTTTTTACTATAAATTTATTGTTATTTTGTTATCATTTGATAAAGTTGTGCTTCAAATGACTCATATATATAATAAAAGACACATTCACTGTAGACTTGTTGTTATTTCATTTGAGATCACATGTGCGTATATCATTTAACATTCAATTTTTGAATTTAATGGTTTAAAGTGATTTTGGACTTTTCTCAATCATTCGATAGAGGATTCGGTTAAAACTAAATTTTTTTTATTAGTAGTTCATTTCATTTGATAGTTTAGTTGGTAAGTCGGTAATTGTTTTTTACTACGAGTTTAATATTTCTTTCTTGTCATTTGATGAATTTGTGTTTCAAATGTCTAATATATATAATGGAAGACACATTTACTGTTGACTTCTTCTTATTTCATTTGTAATCACATGTGCGTTTATCATTCAATATTCAAAACTTGAATTTAATGATTTCAAGTGATTTTGGACCTTTCTCAATCATTTGATATTAAGTTAGGGTAAAACTAATTTTTTTATTATTAATTTATTTCATTTTATAATATAGTTGGTAAAACTGAAATTTTTTTTTACTATGAGTTTATTGTTATTTTGTTATCATTTGATAAATTTGTGTTTCAAATGTCTAATATATATAATGGAAGACACATTCACTGTTGGCGTATTCTTATTTCATTTGAGATCACATGTGCGTTTATCATTCAACATTCAAAACTTGAAGTTAATGATTTCAAGTGATTTTGGACCTTTCTCAATCATTTGATATTAGATTCGGGTAAAAATAAATTTTTTTGTTATTAGTTTATTTCATTTGATAATTCATCAAAAGGAATAAACTAATAATAAAAAACAATATAGTTTTACCCGAATCCATTATTTAATAATTGAAAAAGTCTAAAATCACTTTAAATCATCAAATTCAAGAATTGAATGTTGAATGATACATGAACATGTGATCTCAAATGCAATAACAACAAGTCAAACGTGAATGTCTCTTCTCTAAGACATTTAAAGCACAAATTTACCAAATGATAACAAAATAACATTAAACTCATAGTAAAAAACAATTTTAGTTTTACCAACTAAATTATTAAATGGAGTAAACTTATAATAAAAAAAATATAGTTTTACCCGAACCCATTTGCAAATGATTGAGAAAGGTCAAAAATTACTAAAATCATTATCAAATGCTGGAGAAAAGCTCAAAATCACTTTAAATCATCAAATTGAAAAATTAAATGTTGAATGATAAACGCACATGTGATCTCAAAAAAAATAAGAACAAGTAAACAATGAATGTGTATTCTATTATATATATATATATATATATATATATATATATATATATATATATATATATATGAGACATTTGAAACACAAATTTATCAAATGATAACAAAATAACATTAAACTCATTGTAAAAAACAATTTTAGTTTTACCAACTAAATTATCAAATGAATTAAACTAATAGTAAAAAAAATATAGTTTTACCCGAATACATTATCAAATGCTTGAG
Source organism: Gymnocheta viridis (assembly GCA_956483585.1). Classification (NCBI taxonomy): domain Eukaryota; kingdom Metazoa; phylum Arthropoda; class Insecta; order Diptera; family Tachinidae; genus Gymnocheta; species Gymnocheta viridis. The sequence goes on along the minus strand of OY101441.1, from coordinate 76,190,541 downwards.
AAAGGTCCAAAATCACTTGAAATCATCAAATTCAAGAATTGAATGTTAAATGATAAACGCACATGTGATCTCAAATGAAATAAGAACAAGTTCATTTGATCTCCTTAATATTTACACCACCTATATCCGACCGAAAATGGAATACAACTCTCATGTATAGGCCGATGCTTCAAAGTCTATTTTGAAGATACTCGACCGGGTACAGGAGAGGGCAAAGAAGTTCATCGGTGACAGTAGGGTAGCCAACTCTATTGACTCACTGGATGTATTTCACTGTTTTATCGTTACGACAATGGCATGTGCTCTAATGAAATCAGGGAACTTGTTCGTGAAAGCTACTCATTTGTACGAACACGTTCTTCGTTAAGAGCGCATCCAATTGTGGTTGATATGCCAGTGGATCGCACTACACATTACAGAGAAAATTCATTCTTTAGCCGAACAGTTCGCATGTGGAATAAACTTCCTGCAGAGGTATTTTCTGTTACTTTCAGTGTGGTAAAATTCATATCGAACGTCCACAACACTACTCCACTCCCTCTATCCTCCTTCCCATAACCAATTTCCATAGTTCCGGCACAATGCATTGCATATGTAGGAGTCATCCCCTGTGTGCTTGTCTAAGTTAAAAAAAGTCAACAGTGAATGTATCTTCTATTATATATATGAGATATTTGAAACACAAAATTTTCAAATGATAACAAAATAACATTAAACTCATAGTAAAAAATAATTTTAGTTTTACAAACTAAATTATCAAATGAAATAAAGTAATAATAAAAAAATTTAGTCTAACCCGAATCTATTATCAAATGATTGAGAAAGGTCCAAAATCACTTTAAATCATCATATTTATAAATTGAATGTTAAAGGATAAACGCACATATGATCACCAATGAAATAAGAACAAGTCAACAATGAATGTGTCTTCTATTAAATATATTAGACATTTAAAAGACAAATTTATCAAATGATAACAAAATAACATTAAACTCATAGTAAAAAAATTTACTTTTACCAACTAAATTATCAAGTAACTAATAATAAAAAAAATTTAGTTTTACCTATTATCAAATAATTGAGAAAGGTCCAAAATCACTTTAAATCATCCAATTTAAGAATTGAATGTTGAATGATAGACGCACATTTGATCACAAATGAAATAAGAACAAGTCAACAGTGAATGTGTCTTCTGTTATATATATATTAGACATTTGAATAAATTAATTAGATACTAACTATGGTTCACATAAAGATTTCAATAATGAATTGAAATTTTATAATAGTAACATCAACTAATTAATCAATATTCTCAAATATTGGAGAATATTGATCCCTATCCTCTATTTTTTCCATCAATTAGTTGATGTTACTATTATAAAATTTCAATTCATTATTGAAATCTTTATGTGAACCATATAGTTAGTATCTAATTAATTTATTCAAATTCGATCGTGCATTTTTGAATTAAAATCACATTTATAGAAAAATCCATATGTTTATACATTCAATTATGTTATTTTTTAAAGGAAGTGCTTGTGTTTAACTGATGCCTAAGAAAAAATTTCTCCGACTTTTTGTATAAAACTAGAGATATTTACTTCATATATTGCTCTAATATATGTATAATGTGTATACATTGACTGTATTCTCATTCATTCTCATTCTCAGATATTTACTTCATATATTGCTCTAATATATGTATAATGTGTATACATTGATTGTATCCTCATTCACATGCTTTTACATGTAGAAGTAAGAAAATCTTCAAAACATAACCTATTTATGCTTCTCTTTGTTTCATGTTTCACTTAAATCATTATAATCATAAGTTAAATATTTCTTATTAATTATCAAATCATACTAGGATTTTTGTTTTGCTTTTAAATTTATTTAATTCTATATGTACTCGTGTGTGTGATTCTTTTTTAAATAAAATTCCTGTAAAATTTTTTTGTTTAATTTGATTTACATGTTTATCTTTTCCTTTTAAGTAAATCTGAATAAATTGTTTTCTCATGGTTCATTCGAAGTGACCTTTTAAGGTAGGATCACACGATTGCCGCATTATACCAATAATCGGTCTATTTCATATACCCAATCGTGTGATTTCACAAATTATTGTCCCCTACGGCAATCGGGAACAATATTGTGCTGATTTTCCGCAATGAAATGCAACTCTGGTGCGGCAATCGTGTGAACGATTGATAGGCAATCATGCGCCAATATAAATGTTAAAAATGTACCAATATTTATTGTCTTCTCGTGCGGCAATCAAAGTAGCCAATACGTGACAATTTATTTAATTAGTTTAATTTTTTTTTGTGTGCCAATTGTTTTGTGTACCATAAATTTAAATTTATTTGAAGCGTTAATCCTTAATTGCATGAATTTTTTCGCTTTGAAAAAAATACTATTTAGACATAGAATTAATGCAAAAAAATATTTTAATTTTATTTTTATTTTTTTTAGTTAAATTTATTAAGTGTAAAATACATTTCGTAGATTGTATTTATTTTACAATAATAAGCAGTAAGCGATTAATAATAATTTAGAGGCCAATTGAAAGCCATGATGCAGAATTACATCAATATGAAAAAGAAAATAATTTGCACGTAAAACAAAACAAACTAAAAACTGCCATAACAGCTGTTTGTTGGTGTTGCCGCAAGTTAGAACAATCGTATGACTGGGCTGCGGCAATTACTGCCACAAATTCATTCTTCGCCAATCTGCGGCAATCAAATTTTTATAAAACGGGGCAATCATGTGACTGTAGTATATTTGATTGGGACAATATTATTATTGTGCACCAATTCAGCACAATAAAAATTGGGCCAGATTGGCGTATTTGCGGCAATCGTGTGATCCTACCTTTAGGCTTATTTAATTGAACTTTATTTTTTTAAGTAAGTTTCTCTAAATGTTTTTCTCGCAATTCTTGATTGTAGACTTCTTAAAAGTAAGAATTTCTTAATGAATAATAAGGATTATCAAGCTGTATCACAATCTCTTCACTAAAGATTATGCTAGGGAATTTTCTAGAGGAAAAAAGACTTCTTAATGTACGGTGCTATTCTTCAACTCAATGATAAAACAAAATGGAGATATTAGTGCTGTCTGTGGTACTTTGATGGCTATCAGGTTGGTGGTGAAAATATGTATATTCACTGTTTTTGATATGAGTATATGTAAATGTGATAAATATTATAAATATTCACCATACATAATTAAAGAAATAATATTAAACTAATAAAATATTAAAAAGTAGAATAATATTAAAAATCTTTTTTTATTTTTAGGATGTTTTAGGTAATCTAGAAAAAGGTTTGTATGAACGAACGCTGATTACTGCTATTTAAAAAAAAAACAATAATCTATATTTTCTTTAAAAATAATCCATATTGAATGCATTTTGTTTTAGTATTTCAATTTGTTATTAATTTACGTTGTTTCACGTTTTAAATGTTTTCTGCATAAAATGATAAATCATATTGATAATCCTACCATATTGCTGCATAATCTAAGTCTATTTCTAATATATATGCAAATACTCGACCATACCTAACATAATCTAAATCGGAACTTTAAAAAATGATCAAACCATTCAAAGTTATTCCATGGTAGGTAATGAGAGATATCATATCCGTATAAGTGGTTTACATCTAAATAAATTAGATACATATGTTTTTTTTTGTGCAACTATAGAGTCCGCCATCTACCGTTTTTTTTTCAAGTAGAGCTTATAGAAGACACATTCACGTTTACTTGCTGTTATTTCATTTGAGATCACATGTGCGTTTATCATTCAACATATAATTTTTAATTTGATGATTAAAGTGATTTTGGACCTTTTTCAATCCTGTGATATTGGATTCGGGTAAAACTAAATTTTTTTTAGTTTATTTCATTTGATAATTTAGTTGGTAAAACTAAAATTGTTTTTAACTATGAGTTTAATATTATTTTGATATCATTTGATAAATTTGTGTTTCAAATGTCTCATATATATAATAGAAGAAACATTAAATGTTGACTTGTTGTTATTTCATTTGAGATCACATGTGCGTTTATCATTCAACATTCAATTTTTGAATTTGATAATTTAAAATGATTTTGGACCTGTCTGAATCATGTGATAATGGATTCGGGTAAAACTAATTTTTTATTATTAGTTTATTTCATTTGATAATTTAGTTGGTAAAACTAATATTGTTTTTTACTATGAGTTAATGTTATTTTGTTATCATTTGATAAATTTGTGTTTCAAATGTCGCATATATATAATAGAAAACACATACAGTGTTGACTTTTTCTTATTTCATTAGAAATCACATGTGCGCTTATCATTTAACATTCAATTTTTGAATTTGATGATTTAAAGTAATTTTGGACTTTTCTCAATCATTCGATAGTGGATTCGGGTAAAACTAAATTTTTTTATTGGTAGTTTATTTCATTTGATAATTTAGTTGGTAAAACTAAAATTGTTTTTTATTATGAGTTTACTGTTATTTTTTTATCATTTGATAAATTTGTGTTTTAAATGTCGCATATATATAATAGAAGACAAAATAACTGCTGACTTATTCTTATTTCATTTGAGAGAACATGTGCGTTTATCATTCAACATTCAAAACATGAATTTGATGATTTAAAGTAATATTGTACTTTTCTCAATCATTTGATATTAGATTCGGGTAAAACTAATTTTTTTATTAGTAGTTTATTTCATTTGATAATTTTGTTGATAGAACTAAAATTTTTTTTACTATGAGTTTAATGTTATTTTGTTATCATTTGACAAATGTGTATTTCAAATGTCTACTATATATAATAATTTAGTGTTGACTTGTACTTATTTCATTTGAGATTACATGTGCGTTTATCATTCAACACTCAAAACTTGAAATTAATTATTTAAAGTGAGTTTGGGCTTTTCTCAATAATTTGATAATGGATTCGGGTAAAACTAATTTTTTTTAGTAGTAGTCTATTTCATTTGAGAGGTTAGTTTGCAAAACTAAAATTGTTTTTACTATGAGTTTAATGTTATTTTGTAATCATTTGATAAATTTGTGTTTCAAATGTCAAATAGAGAACAAATTCACTGTTAACTTGTTCTTATTTCATTTGAGATCACATATGCGTTTATCATTCAACATATAATTTTTAATTTGATGATTAAAGTGGTTTTGGATCTTTTTCAATCTTGTGATATTTTATTCGGGTAAAACTAAATTTTTTTTATTAGTTTATTTCATTTGATAATTTAGTTGGTAAAACTAAAATTGTTTTTAACTATGAGTTTAATATTATTTTGTTATCATTTAATAAATTTGTGTTTCAAATGTCTCATATATATAATATAAAACACATTCACTGTTGCTTTTTCTTATTTCATTAGAGATCACTTGTGCGCTTATCATTTAACATTCAATTTTCGAATTTGATGATTTAAAGTGATTTTGGACTTTTCTCAATCATTTGATAGTGGATTCGGGTAAAACTAAATTTTTTTATTAGTTTATTTCATTTGATAATTTAGTTGGTAAAACTTAAATTGTTTGTTACTATGAGTTTAATGTTATTTTGTTATCATTTGAAAAATTTGTGCTTCAAATGCCTCATATATATAATAGAAGACAAAATAACTGCTGACTTTTTCTTACTTCATTTGAGATCACATGTGCGTTTATCATTCAACATTCAAAACATGAATTTATTGATTTAAAGTGATATTGTACTTTTCTCAAACATTTGATAATGGATTCGGGTAAAACTATATTTTTTTAATATTAGTTTATTTCATTTGATACTTTAGTTTGCAAAACTAAAATTGTTTTTACTATGAGTTTAATGTTATTTTGTTATCATTTGATAAATTTGTGTTTCAAATGTCAAATAGAAGGCAAAGTCACTGTTGACTAGTTCTTATTTCATTTGAGATCACATGTGCGTTTATCATTCAATATATAATTTTTAATTTGATGATTAAAGTGATTTTGGATCTTTATTAATCTTGTGATATTGGATTCGGGTAAAACTAATTTTTTTTATTAGTTTATTTCATTTGATAATTTAGTTGGTAAAACTAAAATAGTTTTTAACTATGAGTTTAATATTATTTTGTAATCATTTGATAAATTTGTGTTTCAAATGTCTCATATATATAATAGGAAACACATTCACTGTTGACTTTTTCTTATTTCATTAGAGATCACATGTGATTTTGGACTTTTCTCAATCATTCGATAGTGGATTCGAGTAACACTAAATTTTTTTTATTAGTAGTTCATTTCATTTGATAATTTAGATGGTAAGTCGGTAATTGTTTTTTACTACGAGTTTAATATTTCTTGTCATTTGATAAATTTGTGTTTCAAATGTCAAATATATATAATGAAGACCAATTCACTGTTGACTTGTTCTTATTTCATTTGTGATCACATTTGCGTTTATGATTCAGCATTCAATTCTTGAATTTGATGATTTAAATTGATTTTGGACCTTTCTCATTCATGTGATAATGGATTCGGGTAAACTAAATTATTTTTTAGTTTTTTTCATTTGAAAATTTAGTTGGTAAAACTATGTTTTTTACTATGAGTTTAATGTTATTTTGTTATCATTTGATAACGTTGTGCTTCAAATGTCTCATATGTATAATAGAAGACACATTAACTGTTGACTTGTTCTTATTTCATTTGAGATCACATGTGCGTTTATCATTCAACATATAATTTTTAATTTGATGATTAAAGTGATTTTGGATCTTTATCAATCTTGTGATATTGGATTCGGGTAAAACTATTTTTAGTAGTAATCTATTTCATTTGAGAGGTTAGTTTGTAAAACTAAAATAGTTTTTAACTATGAGTTTAATATTATTTTGTTATCATTTGATAAATTTGTGTTTCAAATGTCTCATATATATAATAGAAAACACATTCACTGTTGACTTTTTCTTATTTCATTAGAGATCACATGTGATTTTGGACTTTTCTCAATCATTCGATATTGGATTCGGGTAAAACTATATTTTTTTATTATTAGTTTATTTCATTTGATAGTTTAGTTTGCAAAACTAAAATTGTTTTTACTATGAGTTTATTGTTATTTTTTTATCATTTGAAAAATTTGTGTTTCAAATGTCTCATACATATAATAAAAAACTAAATAACTGTTGACTTGTTCTTATTTCATTTGAGATCACATGTGTGTTTATCATTCAACATTCAAAAGTTGAATTTAATGATTTTATTAGCAGTTTATTTCATTTGATAATTTTGTTGATAGAACTAAAATTGTTTTTTACTATGAGTTTAATGTTATTTTGTTATCATTTGATAAATTTGTGTTTCAAATGTCAAATAGAAGACAAATTCACTGTTGACTTGTTCTTATTTCATTTGAGATCACATGTGCGTTTATCATTCAACATATAATTTTTAATTTGATGATTAAAGTGATTTTGGATCTTTTTCAATCTTGTGATATTGGAGTCGAGTAAAACTAAATTTTTTTTATTAGTTTATTTCATTTGATAATTTAGTTGGTAAAACTAAAATTGTTTTTAACTATGAGTTTAATATTATTTTGTTATCATTTGATAAATTTGTGTTTCAAATGTCTCATATATATAATAGAAAACACATTCACTGTTGACTTTTTCTTATTTCATTAGAGATCACATGTGCGCTTAGCATTTAACATTCAATTTTTGAATTTGATGATTTAAAGTGATTTTGGACTTTTCTCAATCATTTGATATTAGATTCGGGTAAAACTAATTTTTTTATTAGTAGTTTATTTCATTTGATAATTTTGTTGATAGAACTAAAATTGTTTTTTACTATGAGTTTAATGTTATTTTGTTATCATTTGATAAATTTGTGTTTCAAATGTCAAATAGAAGACAAATTCACTGTTGACTTGTTCTTATTTCATTTGAGATCACATGTGCGTTGATCATTCAACATATAATTTTTAATTTGATGATTAAAGTGATTTTGGATCTTTTTTAATCTTGTGATATTGGAGTCGAGTAAAACTAAATTTTTTTTATTAGTTTATTTCATTTGATAATTTAGTTGGTAAAACTAAAATTGTTTTTAACTATGAGTTTAATATTATTTTGTTATCATTTGATAAATTTGTGTTTCAAATGTCTCATATATATAATAGAAAACACATTCACTGTTAACTTTTTCTTATTTCATTAGAGATCACATGTGCACTTATCATTTAACATTCAATTTTTGAATTTGATGATTTAAAGTGATTTTGGACTTTTCTCAATCATTTGATAGTGGATTCGGGTAACACTAAATTTTTTTTATTATTAGTAAGTCGGTAATTGTTTTTTACTACGAGTTTAAGTTTCTTTCTTGTCATTTGATAAATTTGTGTTTTAAATGTCAAATATATATAATGGAAGACACATTCACTGTTGACTTGTTCTTATTTCATTTGAGATCACATATGCGTTTATCAATCAACATATAATTTTTAATTTGATGATTAAAGTGATTTTGGACTAAATTTTTTGAACTAAATTTTTTTTATTAGTTTATTTCATTTGATAATTTACTTGGTAAAACTAAAATTGTTTTTAACTATGAGCTTAATATTATTTTGTTATCATTTGATAAATTTGTGTTTCAAATGTCTCATATATATAATAGAAAACACATTCACTGTTGACTTTTTCTTATTTCATTAGAGATCACATGTGCGCTTATCATTTAACATTCAATTTTTGAATTTGATGATTTAAAGTGATTTTGGACTTTTCTCAATCTTTCGATAGTGGATTCGGGTAAAACAATTTTTTTTTATTAGTGGTTCATTTCATTTGATAATTTAGTTGGTAAGTCGGTAATTGTTTTTTACTACGAATTTAATGTTTCTTTCTTGTCATTTGATAAATTTGTATTTCAAGTGTCAAATATATATAATGGAAGACACATTCACTGTTGACTTCTTCTTATTTCATTTGTGATCCATTTATCATTCAACATTTAATTCTTGAATTTGATGATTTAAATTGCTTTTGGACTTTTCTCAAGCATTTGATGATGGATTCGGGTATTATTAGTTTATTCCATTTGATAATTTAGTTGGTACAACTAAAATGGTTTTTTACTATTAATTTAATGTTATTTGCTTGTCATTTGAAAAATTTGTGTTTCAAATGTCTCATATATATAAAAGAAGACACATTCACTGTACTCTTGTTGTTATCATTTGATATCACTTGTGTATTTATCATTCAACATTCAATTCTTGAATTTGATGATTTAAAGTGATTTTGGACCTTTCTCAATCATTTGATAATGGATACTGGTAAAACTATATTTTTGCTATTATTAGTTTATTCCATTTGATAATTTAGTTGGTAAAACTAAAATTGTTTTTTACTATGAGTTTAATATTATTTTGTTATCATTTGATAAATTTGTGTTTCAAACTTCACATATATATAATAGATTAAACATTAACTGTTGACTTTTTCTTATTTCATTAGAGATCACATGTGCGCTTATCATTCAACATTCAATTCTTGAATTTGATGATTTATAGTGATTTTGGAACCTTCTCAACCATATGATAATAGAGTTGGAAACACTAATATTGTTTTTTACTATGAGTTTAATGTTGTTTTTTTATCATTTGATAAATTTGTGCTTCAAATGCCTCATATATATAATAGAAGACACATTAACTGTTGTTATTTCATTTGAGATCACATGTGCATTTATCATTCAATATTCAAAACATGAATTTGATGATTTAAAGTGATATTGTACTTTTCTCAATCATTTAATACTGGATTCGGGTAAAACTATATTTTTTTATTATTAGTTTATTTCAGTTGATAGTTTAGTTTGCAAAACTAAAATTTTTTTTACTATGAGTTTAATGTTATTTTGTTATCATTTGATAAATTTATGTTTTAAATGTCAAATAGAAGACAAATTCACTGTTGATTTGTTCTTATTTCATTTCACATGTGCGTTTATCATTCAACATATAATTTTTAATTTGATGATTAAAGTGATTTTGGATCTTTATCAATCTTGTGATATTGGATTCGGGTATAACTAAATTTTTTTATTAGTTTATTTCATTTGATAATTTAGTTGGTAATTGTTTTTAACTATGAGTTTAATGTTATTTTGTTATCATTTGATAAATTTGTGTTTCAAATATCGCATATATATAATAGAAGACACATTCACTATTGACTTTTTCTTATTTCATTAGAGATCACATGTGCGCTTATCATTTAACATTCAATTTTTGAATTTGATGATTTAAAGTGATTTTGGACTTTTCTCAATCATTTGATAACGGATTCGGGTAAAACTATATTTTTTTTATTAGTTTATTTCATTTGATAGTTTAGTTTGCAAAACTAAAATTGTTTTTACTATGAGTTTACTGTGATTTTTTTATCATTTGAAAAATTTGTGTTTCAAATGTCTCATACATATAATAAAAAACAAAATAACTGTTGACTTGTTCTTATTTCATTTGAGATCACATGGTTGTTTATCATTCAATATTCAAAACTTGAATTTAGTGATTTAAAGTGATTTTGGACCTTTCTCATTCATTTGATATTAGATTCGTGTAGAACTAATTTTTTTATTAGTAGTTTATTTAATTTGATAATTTTGTTGATAGAACTAAAATTGTTTTTTACTATGAGTTTAATGTTATTTTGTTATCATTTGATAAATGTGTATTTAAAATGTCTACTATATATAATAGAAGACACATTTACTGTTGACTTGTTCTTATTTCATTTGAGATCGCTTGTGCGTTTATCATTCAACATTCAAAACTTGAAATTGATGATTTAAAGTGAGTTTGGACTTTTCTCAATAATTTGATAATGGATTCGGGTAAAACTATTTTTTTTTTATTAGTAGTCTATTACATTTGATAATTTAGGTGGTAAAACTAAAATTGTTTTTTACTATAAGTTTAATGTTATTTTGTTATCATTTGCTAAATTTGTGTTTCAAATGTCTAATATATATAATAGATGGAAAATTCACTGTTGACTAGTTCTTATTTCCTTTGAGATGCCATGTGCTTATATCGTTCAACATTTAATTTTTGAATTTGATGTTTTAATGTGATTTGAGAGTGGATTCGGGTAAAACAATTTTTTTTATTAGTAGTTTATTTCATTTGATAATTTAGGTGGTAAAACTAAAATTGTTTTTTACTATAAGTTTAATGTTATTTTGTTATCATTTGCTAAATTTGTGCTTCAAATGTCTAATATATATAATAGAAGACACATTTACGTTTACTTGCTGTTATTTCGTTTGAGATCACATGTGCGTTTATCATTCAACATTCAATTTTTGAATTTAATGATTTAAAATAATTTTGGACCTTTCTCAATCATGTGATAATGGATTCGGGTAAAACTAACTTTTTTTATTAGTTTATATCATTTGATAATTTAGTTGGTAAAACTAAAATTTTTTTAATCAGTTTAATGTTATTTTGTTATCATTTGATAAAGTTGTGCTTCAAATGCCTCATATATATAATAGAAGACACATATAACTTGTTGTTATTTCACTTGAGATCACATGTGCATTTTTCATTCAACATTTAATTCTTGAATTTGATGATTTGAAGTGATTTAGGAACTTTCTCAATCATTTGATAATGGATTCGGGTAAAACTATATTTTTCCTATTATTAGTTTACTCCATTTGATAATTTAGTTGGTAAAATTTAAATTGTTTGTTACTATGAGTTTAATGTTATTTTGTTATCATTTGATAAAGTTGTGCTTCAAATGCCTCATATATATAATAAAAGACACATTCACTGTAGACTTGTTGTTATTTCATTTGAGATCACATGTGCATTTATCATTCAACATTTAATTCTTGAATTTGATGATTTAAAGTGATTTTGGAACTTTCTCAATCATTTGATAATGGATTCGGGTAAAACTATATTTTTCCTATTATTAGCTTATTCCCTTTGATAATATAGTTGGTACAACTAAAATTGTTTTTTTCTATTAATTTAATGTTATTTGCTTGTCATTTGAAAAAATTGTGTTTCAAATGTCTCATATATATAAAACAAGACACATTCACTGTACTCTTGTTGTTATCATTTGATATCACATGTGCATTTATCATTCAACATTTAATTATAGAATTCGATGATTTAAAGTGATTTTGGATCTTTCTCAATCATTTGATAATGGATACTGGTAAAACTATATTTTTCCTATTATTAGTTTTTTCCATTTGATAATTTAGTTGGTAAAACTAAAATTGTTTTTTACTATGAGTTTAATGTTATTTTGTTATCATTTGATAAATGTGTATTTCAAATGTCTACTATATATAATAGAACCCACATTTACTGTTGACTTGTTCTTATTTCATTTGAGATGACATGTGCTTATATCGTTCAACATTAAATTTTTGAATTTGATGTTTTAATGTGATTTGAGAGTGGATTCGGATAAAACAAATATTTTTATTAGTAGTTTATTTCATTTGATAAAACTAAAATTGTTTTTTACTATGAGTTTAATGTTATTTTGTTAGCATTTGATAAATTTGTGTTTCAAATGTCGCATATATTAATAGAAGACACATTTACGTTTACTTGCTGTTATTTCGTTTGAGATCACATGTGCGTTTATCATTCAACATTCAATTTTTGAATTTAATGATTTAAAATGATTTTGGACCTTTCTCAATCATGTGATAATGGATTCGGGTAAAACTAACTTTTTTTATTAGTTTATATCATTTGATAATTTAGTTGGTAAAACTAAATTTTTTTTAATGGGTTTAATATTATTTTGTTATCATTTGATAAAATTGTGCTTCAAATGCCTCATATATATAAAAGAAGACACATGGTTAGGTTAGGTTGCACAGGCTGCCGATTTAAAGCAACAGGCCCACTTGGGGCCAAAAGAATAGGTCCCTTTGTGATGCCCGTTATGGACAGCGAGAAAAAATAAAAAATATTGGCTATCCTATGTTTTGGTCAGTATTGAACCAACCGGTTTTCCGAATAAACTTGTTTATTCTCTTCAGATTGCATTCCGTAAGGTCTGCGAGTTCGGGTAAAGTTGAGTAACCTAGATACATGGCTCTGTAATGAGACAGAGCTGGACATTGACAGAGGAGGTGCTTTACGGTTTCTTCCTCCTCCTCATTATGACAACTTCTACAGAAGTCGTTGAAAGGGAGATTTAGTCTATTTGCGTGGGCACCTATAAAGCAGTGCCCTGTTAGGACAGCCACAAGTATACGTAGCTGATGTCGAGGGATCCCCAGTATGATGGCTGATTTTGCTCGATCATATTGGGGCCAGGTTAATCTGGAGACAGCACATGTGGGTTCATTGAACCATCTAGCTTGTGCTAACCCTATAAGTTTCTCCTGAATGAGGATTTTGCAACTTTTTAGTGGGGCTCCCACTAGCCGGTCGGTGCCCCATTCTTGTAAACGAGATCCCTCCCTGGACAGCTTGTCCGCAATTATATTGCCAGGCACATTCGCATGCCCTGGTACCCAGATTAGCTCGAGTTTGGAATGTGACGCCAACTCGTTCAGGGATGTCCGGCATTCCTTTACCAGTTCAGATGTTGTGTAAACACCCGATAGAGCGTTCAATGCAGCCTTACTATCGGTACATATACGAATATCCTGCCTATATACCCTATTGTACCTTAACCAGTTAGCTGCCCTTTTTATGGCCGATATTTCGGCTTGAGTAATGCTACAAAGATCTGTAAGCTTGAAACGTATCCTCTGCTGAAATTGAGGAATGTATATTCCCCCTCCCACCCCTACACCTGATTTGGATCCGTCAGTGTAGACCTCAAGCACTTCCCCTCGGTAATTAGGATCAATGAATTGAGGGAGAGTATCCGAGATTGACACTGCGAATCTTTTCTCAGGCAAGGGTAGAAGAGAGGTAGGGAGAACGGTAGTCTATAAGTTCGGGAAGGTTTTCGAACTGTCCTATAATGTTCGCATGTCCATCACCTAGTGATTTCCATGTTCCGGCGGCACTGAGCCTAATTGCCGAGTTCATAGCCAGTTGTTTGACCATTAGATCGGCAGGAAGCCAGTGTAACATTGTGAACAAGGCTTTTGATGGGGTGGTGCGAGGTGCGTCTGTAATCATCAAGGCCGATGTTCTTAGAATTCTGTCAATGATTTTAGAATAGGTGGATATGCCTAGCGCCGGCCACCAGACGATTGCACCATACATTAATATGGGCTTGACGACCATTTCAAAGAGCCAGTTGGCCGTTTTAGGGTTAATACCCCGTCTTTTGCCTATGGCCTTTTTGCAGGTATAGAGGGCAATAGCGGCTTTCGCTGCTCTTGCTTGTACGTTTAGGTTCCACGATAACTTAGAGTCTAGGACGATACCTAGATACCTAGCATTATCGGTTAACATTAGCGTGACTCCGTTAAGAGTTGGTAAGGTGAAGTACGGTATTTTGTATTTTCTCGTGAAGAGTACGAGCTCCGTCTTTATTGGATTAACGTTGAGTCCATTACTGACACACCATCTGGTAATGTGATCCAAGGCTGACTGTAGACGATGCGAGATTGTGTCTGGGTAATTACCCGACACTACTACTGCAACGTCATCTGCGTAGGCTACTGTTTTAAATCTGTTTGAGTCTAGCTCCAACAGTACCGTGTTTATGGCAAGGTTCCACAGGATTGGAGATAAAACCCCTCCTTGCGGCGTTCCTCGCTTTGCAACTTTATAAATTGTTGAGGATCCCATCGTAGATGTGATGACCCTATTAGTCAATAATTCTTTGATGAGATTGGTTATTGACTGGTTTACGTTCAGTCTTGCCAGAGCCATGATGATGGTTTCTGGGTTGATGTTGTTGAAGGCACCTTCTATGTCTAGAAAGGCCGCCAGGGCAAATTCGTTATGCTTTATGGATTTTTCAATGTAACCAACAAACGAGTGTAGTGCCGTTTCAACCGATTTGCCCTTCGTATAGGCATGTTGAGCGGTGGATAGTAAGTTCGAGTTGATTACCGATCTAAGATGCAGATCAATCAATCGTTCTAGTGTTTTTAGTAGAAAGGATGATACCTTAACCAGTTAGCTGCCCTTTTTATGGCCGATATTTCGGCTTGAGTAATGCTACAAAGATCTGTAAGCTTGAAACGTATCCTCTGCTGAAATTGAGGAATGTATATTCCCCCTCCCACCCCTACACCTGATTTGGATCCGTCAGTGTAGACCTCAAGCACTTCCCCTCGGTAATTAGGATCAATGAATTGAGGGAGAGTATCCGAGATTGACACTGCTAATCTTTTCTCAGGCAAGGGTAGAAGAGAGGTAGGGATAACGGTAGTCTATAAGTTCGGGAAGGTTTTCGAACTGTCCTATAATGTTCGCATGTCCATCACCTAGTGATTTCCATGTTCCGGCGGCACTGAGCCTAATTGCCGAGTTCATAGCCAGTTGTTTGACCATTAGATCGGCAGGAAGCCAGTGTAACATTGTGAACAAGGCTTTTGATGGGGTGGTGCGAGGTGCGTCTGTAATCATCAAGGCCGATGTTCTTAGAATTCTGTCAATGATTTTAGAATAGGTGGATATGCCTAGCGCCGGCCACCAGACGATTGCACCATACATTAATATGGGCTTGACGACCATTTCAAAGAGCCAGTTGGCCGTTTTAGGGTTAATACCCCGTCTTTTGCCTATGGCCTTTTTGCAGGTATAGAGGGCAATAGCGGCTTTCGCTGCTCTTGCTTGTACGTTTAGGTTCCACGATAACTTAGAGTCTAGGACGATACCTAGATACCTAGCATTATCGGTTAACATTAGCGTGACTCCGTTAAGAGTTGGTAAGGTGAAGTACGGTATTTTGTATTTTCTCGTGAAGAGTACGAGCTCCGTCTTTATTGGGTTAACGTTGAGTCCATTACTGACACACCATCTGGTAATGTGATCCAAGGCTGACTGTAGACGATGCGAGATTGTGTCTGGGTAATTACCCGACACTACTACTGCAACGTCATCTGCGTAGGCTACTGTTTTAAATCTGTTTGAGTCTAGCTCCAACAGTACCGTGTTTATGGCAAGGTTCCACAGGATTGGAGATAAAACCCCTCCTTGCGGCGTTCCTCGCTTTGCAACTTTATAAATTGTTGAGGATCCCATCGTAGATGTGATGACCCTATTAGTCAATAATTCTTTGATGAGATTGGTTATTGACTGGTTTACGTTCAGTCTTGCCAGAGCCATGATGATGGTTTCTGGGTTGATGTTGTTGAAGGCACCTTCTATGTCTAGAAAGGCCGCCAGGGCAAATTCGTTATGCTTTATGGATTTTTCAATGTAACCAACAAACGAGTGTAGTGCCGTTTCAACCGATTTGCCCTTCGTATAGGCATGTTGAGCGGTGGATAGTAAGTTCGAGTTGATTACCGATCTAAGATGCAGATCAATCAATCGTTCTAGTGTTTTTAGTAGAAAGGATGATACCTTAACCAGTTAGCTGCCCTTTTTATGGCCGATATTTCGGCTTGAGTAATGCTACAAAGATCTGTAAGCTTGAAACGTATCCTCTGCTGAAATTGAGGAATGTATATTCCCCCTCCCACCCCTACACCTGATTTGGATCCGTCAGTGTAGACCTCAAGCACTTCCCCTCGGTAATTAGGATCAATGAATTGAGGGAGAGTATCCGAGATTGACACTGCTAATCTTTTCTCAGGCAAGGGTAGAAGAGAGGTAGGGATAACGGTAGTCTATAAGTTCGGGAAGGTTTTCGAACTGTCCTATAATGTTCGCATGTCCATCACCTAGTGATTTCCATGTTCCGGCGGCACTGAGCCTAATTGCCGAGTTCATAGCCAGTTGTTTGACCATTAGATCGGCAGGAAGCCAGTGTAACATTGTGAACAAGGCTTTTGATGGGGTGGTGCGAGGTGCGTCTGTAATCATCAAGGCCGATGTTCTTAGAATTCTGTCAATGATTTTAGAATAGGTGGATATGCCTAGCGCCGGCCACCAGACGATTGCACCATACATTAATATGGGCTTGACGACCATTTCAAAGAGCCAGTTGGCCGTTTTAGGGTTAATACCCCGTCTTTTGCCTATGGCCTTTTTGCAGGTATAGAGGGCAATAGCGGCTTTCGCTGCTCTTGCTTGTACGTTTAGGTTCCACGATAACTTAGAGTCTAGGACGATACCTAGATACCTAGCATTATCGGTTAACATTAGCGTGACTCCGTTAAGAGTTGGTAAGGTGAAGTACGGTATTTTGTATTTTCTCGTGAAGAGTACGAGCTCCGTCTTTATTGGGTTAACGTTGAGTCCATTACTGACACACCATCTGGTAATGTGATCCAAGGCTGACTGTAGACGATGCGAGATTGTGTCTGGGTAATTACCCGACACTACTACTGCAACGTCATCTGCGTAGGCTACTGTTTTAAATCTGTTTGAGTCTAGCTCCAACAGTACCGTGTTTATGGCAAGGTTCCACAGGATTGGAGATAAAACCCCTCCTTGCGGCGTTCCTCGCAACTTTATAAATTGTGTGAGGATCCCATCGTAGATGTGATGACCCTATTAGTCAATAATTCTTTGATGAGATTGGTTATGGACTGGTTTACGTTCAGTCTTGCCAGAGCCATGATGATGGTTTCTGGGTTGATGTTGTTGAAGGCACCTTCTATGTCTAGAAAGGCCGCCAGAGCAAATTCGTTATGCTTTATGGATTTTTCAATGTAACCAACAAGCGAGTGTAGTGCCGTTTCAACCGATTTGCCCTTCGTATAGGCATGTTGAGCGGTGGATAGTAAGTTCGAGTTGATTACCGATCTAAGATGCAGATCAATCAATCGTTCTAGTGTTTTTAGTAGAAAGGATGATAGACTGATTGGTCTAAAATCCTTTGCGTTTGTGTGCGTAGTTTTTCCACATTTAGGTATGAAAACCACGGTGCATTTGGTCCATGCTTTCGGAATATATGACCATGCAAGGCATGCCGAGAATATCCGAATAAGCCATGGGACTATTAGGTCTGCATTCCGCTGGAGGTCAGCAGGTATAATGTTATCGGGACCCGCTGATTTATACGGATGAAAGCTGTTTATGGCCCATGTAATGTTATCCCTGTTTATGGGAAATGGGGCTAGCGTATGATTGTGTGTGGTTGTCGTGAGTTCTCCTGTAAACGGAGCGCAACCGGGAAAGTGCGTGTCCATCAGAACCATGAGGGTCTCATGTCCACTAGTAGTCCAACTCCCATCAGATTTTTTGATGAAGCTGGGAGCTGAAGAAATCGTGGTTAAGTTTTACGCAGTCTGCTAGTCTCTGAAGTGCCTTCTATATTACTGCAGAAGGACCTCCAGGATTTGGTTTTTGAAATTGTTTACGGAGGACTTATAATCGAACCAGTTTCCTAGTCTTTTGGCCTCATTGAAAAGTCTACGGCTCTCTTTGCGAGCATTTGTTATCTCGGAGTTCCACCATGGTGGTTTACTCCTTCCCCGGCAGACACTAGGCCTGCAAGCTTCTGATGTTGCTAAGTTGAAAGCATTATTTACATTTTCAACCGCAGTATCAATATCGTGCCGGTCGTTTATGACAGGTGGTTGTGGAATAAGTTCAGAGAGGAGCTGTTTTTGCTCAACCCAATTTGTCTTTTTCCTGTTTATTATGGGCACTGGCCTGTTTAGTGGAATTTCTATCTTAAATTCAATATATCTGTGATCAGAAAAAGTACAGTCGTTAGAGACCCTCCATTCCCTGATCATGTTCGAGTGCATAGCGCTTACTAATGTGATGTCTAGAACCTCCCTTCTATTTACAATTATAAAAGTGGGTTCTGACACGAGATTTGAAATATCAAGATTGTGGCAAAGAATGAAATCAAATAAAGACTCACCCCTTCCATTTATGTTCGAGCTTCCCAAAACGACGTGATGCGCGTTTGCGTCTGCTCCAATTATGACAGGCCAATTTTTTGTGTTTGCCATTCTGACTGCGCTGCGATTCTTTTCGGGCGGAGATTCGCGTTCATATGCCATGTAGCTGGAAATGACCATAATGGTGCCCTCGTCCGTCTCCAGCGCTGCAGTTAGTGTGTCTTCATCACTGTAATCAGATAAAATGAAGATGTTTAGATTGCCTTTGGCTAGAATGCACGCTCTAATGTTACTCTTGACCATTGGCATAAAGTAGCCTGAAGCCTTTAGCATTAAGTCCGCAAACCCTACCTTGGTGAAGCCAGGGTTCTTGTACTAGGACGAGGTCCTCCCCTTTCTATACTAGGCGGAGGTGCATGGCAGCGGATGCTGCTTTACAATGGTGACGGTTCACCTGTGTAATTTTGGTCATGGTACGGCATAACTGTGACGTTGGCGTCCTCCAGGTCAGAGTCCAGGAGAACATCCAAAGAATTACCCTACCCAGCCGGAGTTGGATACGGTATCCCCTTGAGAGGTTAAACTGGCAGTTTCGTCTACCGACATAGACATAGCGTCTGAGGCTGGATCATCGCCCTCCTGATCCCTAGCCTCCATGTCATCGCCTTTGTAGATACTTAGGAAGATGGATTCGAAGCCGTAATACATCTTCCCTTGTCTCTCCTTCAGCGATGGCAAGGATTCATGGTTCAGGACCACGATGATCCTTCTGTAGGCTCCTACAGGTTCCGAAACCTTGGCGACCAACCAACCATAAGTTGGAACGTCACTGTTGCAGACCTGTAGGAGTTCCAGAATTTCCTCGGGTTTTGATGGCTCGTCTGGGACTCGAGCAGAGGCTCTAGGTCGCCGAGGCCCCTCATTAATAGGTACCACGTCAAGCCTAGCACCCTCCCACAGCCCTTCCAGATTAACGATCGCCTTCTTGTACAAAGAGATTGATCGCGCATCCGAAAAAGCTTTACCCTCCGGCGAAGCCAACCGGCATCATCACATTTGGGGGTTGGTCCTGGATTGCTTTTGAAGACTTTCCAGAACTCCCCCATCAGTTTCTTACGGACCATGTCCCACTGAGCGTACGACATGCCACCGTCTGCGTCACTTCGGTCGATGACAGCTTGCACAAGATAGCCTTTGGCCATCTCGCTGAACAATTTTTTCATCGGACTGTGACGTTTCATAGCGGGCTGTTGGCTCTGCGTCTGAAAAAAAAATTGGCCAAAAAATTTTGAGCCCATTTAAGTTTTTCCCGTTCTTCCGGGGTGAGGGACTCAGCTGGCCGTTTGCCTAGCTGCGTCGAAAGTCTTTCGGCGGACCGCCGTTGCGTAAAGGCCCTTCTTGCAGGTGTTATGTGCCTGTGGGGTTTGCCTTGAGTGGCTTGATGCCGAGCGTCGGAACCCGACTTCGAGGTCGCAGCTTCCTTGCTGGCAGAGGGGTGTGAGTCCGAGTGACCCGACGTCATGGTCGCAGTACCCTTTCTCACAAATGGCACTGGGTTATTACCTTCTTATTGGTAGCTCCCAAACAGGGGGTTTTGGTCACCTTTTTGGAGACCTTGGCCGTGGCAGATTTTGAAGTACTTGGTTTGAAGTCCAGAGGCACTCCACTGCCGGGTTTGTTGCCAACACTAAGCGTTGGTTTGTTCGTTGAGCCCTTAGGTGCTACAACGCTGCCTTTGGTGAGCTCAGGTTTCCCCTTGCCTCCTCCAGCGGGTTTATTACATTTGGCGGGCTCAGGTTTCCCATTGGCCCCTCGTGTGTTAAGTTTGTTACCAGTAACTTGCAGATTTGCCAGGCCTGGTACATTCACCGGACTAATATGGGGCGCAGTAGCATTCGACTCACCTTGGCCTGTGGCCGACACCAAGGAAGTAGGGTCTCCGGATATTATTAGTCCCGCAACCGGATACCCGGGCACTTTTGTTGTCTTGACATTTCATTTAAGGGGGGGGGGGGGGGGTGGTTTGCATTTTATACTTGCTGCCAAGTGAATGAAACTGTCAAAAACAACAGACCACCCAGCCGCCCAATATGGAACAGACGCTGGATGGATTTGCGGACACGTATTTGGTATGGACGTAAAAGAGATCAGAGATCTAAAGCGGACAAAAATTTGGTCTGTTAGCCGCCCCTACTAGGGGAAAACAGACGCTACAGATCATGGGAAGGGTAGTTCTTAGTTCGTGCTCACCAAGAGATATTCTACATGGGTCCTTGCACTTAAGCCCCCGCATCGCGTCAAGATGACCACCCATCGCGGGACAAGGTAGAAGACACATACAACTTGTTGTTATTTGGATGGTTTGACGATTTTGGAATGCATTTTGTTGCATATTATTCATTGGTCTATTGTATTGGTTAAAATTTTGAAATGTCAATTCTGGATAAAAGGGTTGTCTATGAATTGTATTTGCATTCCGTATTGGAAGGGGTGGTGGTTGCCGTTGTCTATGATTTTGATGTTTATTCGCGTATTCTGTTCTGTAGTTTTGATTCTCTAGCTTTAAGCAGAGATGTAATGCTTGCAGGTTTACGGATGCCAAGGAGTCCATTTAGGCCTCTAACAAAAGTATCTAGGGCTTTGTCCCTATAGGTTTGCGTTAAAAGTCGCAAGGACTCTTGGCCCATTTCCAGGGACAAATGCGTGTAAACTTCTTGATAAAATGTTTGGATGGTATTTCTTCCTTGAATTAAAGAAGTCATTTGATACTCAAGCGTCCCTAAATCTCGTTTATCTGCGTAATGCATAGATAGGCATTTTACAATGCAACTCCAATTTAATGGAGTATTGTAGGATTCTAAGGCAATGTCAGTGTTGCTTGTTATTTTGTTTCGGATGACGCTTAAAATACCATAATATTTAGGTGTGCCTTTGCTAGAATCGTAAATTTGCAACACCCTGTCCACGCTTTTTTTCCATGAGTTAAATTCCATGGGGTTACCCGAGACTCTAAGACTTCTTACTATGTCGGGTATTTTATCTAATTCACTCAAGTCATTTCTATATCTGTCTTCAATGTTTTGGTCTATCCCGTGGTTAAGGTCATTGTATTGGCATTGCTGCGCGCAAATAGCGGCTATTCTGTTTTCTACTTCTTCGTTGAGTTGCGCTGCTGGATTTGGGATGGGAATAGGAATAGGATTTGGAGCGTTAAGAATGGGAGGTCTTACTAGGTTATTGGGGTTAGCCATGATTTTCCGCAAATTTTGGGAACAATTTTTGTGAGATAAAAAAAAATTATATTTTATGATTTATGAAAATAAAAGATTTCTTCCTTTCTTATTATTTTGTTTTATTTTCTCATCTTCTTTTTTTATATAAGGGTGGTTTTTGTCACTTATGAAATAACTTAAAAATATTCTGATATATAATGACTTACAGTATAAGATGAATTGGACACATTGTGTTGACTGACTGATGTTATTCTGTTGATCTTGTTGCAGCTATCAATGTCGGCCAGATATTTGAATTGTTGTCTTCTACGGTGCAGCTTTCAATGGCAAGGACAAAGCTGTTGTTGAATATTATGTTTTTAGGTCTTTTCTAAAGTCTTTATGTTTCATTTGTTGTTAAAAATTCTTTTGGTTAGTGTTCTCTATTATGTCTTTATTACCTTTTAATTAATATAGTTTTTCCTTTTATAATATTTTTTTTTTTTAGTTATTATAATTTTTAATTTGTTCACTGTTCTTTTTATTTGTTCAATGTTCTTTTTATTTGTAGTGTTTATTTTCTTATTTTAAATTGTAAACTTATTAAACTTACCGTCCCGATCACGCGAATTTTGTCCTTTTCGTACTTCTACTAAGGATTCACTTATGATACGGACGGTCGCCTGCGGACGGACACTTACAGGCTTAATTAATATTATTTTTTATTTTAGGGGGTTCTTTTAGTACACTATTTTTGTACCGGTTGCTCGGGCGCCAGTAAATAAAATTCTTTATTATTTAAATTTTTTAAAAAAAAAATTTATATTTATTTAGAGGAGAAGACTATGTCTTCTTTATCCTTTTATTATTCCTAATTATTTAATTTGCCGGAAGACTATGTCTTCTTATTCGGACTTCTTATTATTGACTAACATTATTATTATCTTTTTAAACTTAATATTAAACTTTATAAAAACTTAAGAATTGTCGAACAGCAATCATCGCCTTGAAATGCAACGTGAGCTGTTCCAATTGCATTCAGTGCAAATAGGTCGTCAGCACTTTAAATAAATGTCGTAAAAAAAAATTCGTGAATTAAAATTTAAATGGAAATGTGTCAGCAATTGAATTGCGACAGAGGAGATTGAACTTTATTAAAGTAAGTAAAATAATTATTAATTGCAACTAACGGAAATGTGTCAGCAATTGAACTTTTATTAAAAATAAATATGTTAATTATTAACTTATATCCTATTATTAGTTATTCCATTTGATAATTTAGTTGGTAAAACTAAAATTGTTTTTTACTATAAGTTTAATGTTATTTTGTTATCATTTGCTAAATTTGTGTTTCAATTGTCTAATATATATAATAGATGTAAAATTCACTGTTGACTAGTTCTTATTTCCTTTGAGATGACATGTGCTTATATCGTTCCACATTCAATTTTTGAATTTGATGTTTTGATGTGATTTGAGAGTGGATTCGGGTAAAACAAATTTTTTTATTAGTAGTTTATTTCATTTGATAATTTAGTTGGTAAAACTAAAATTGTTTTTTACTATAAGTTTAATGTTATTTTGTTATCAATTGCTAAATTTGTGTTTCAATTGTCTAATATATATAATAGATGTAAAATTCACTGTTGACTAGTTCTTATTTCCTTTGAGATGACATGTGCTTATATCGTTCCACATTCAATTCTTGAATTTGATGATTTAAAGTGATTTTGGAACTTTCTCAATCATTTGATAATGGATTCGGGTAAAACTATATTTTTCCTATTATTAGCTTATTCCCTTTGATAATATAGTTGGTAAAACTAGAATTGTTTTTTACTATGAGTTTAATGTTAGTTTGTTAGCATTTGATAAATTTGTGTTTCAAATTTCGCATATATATAATAGAAGACACATTTACGTTTACTTGATGTTATTTCGTTTGAGATCACATGTGCGTTTATCATTCAACATTCAATTTTTGAATTTAATGATTTAAAATGATTTTGGACCTTTCTCAATCATGTGATAATGGATTCGAGTAAAACTAACTTTTTTTATTAGTTGGTAAAACTAAAATTTGTTTAATGAGTTTAATGTTATTTTGTTATCATTTGATAAAGTTGTGCTTCAAATGCCTCATATATATAATAGAAGACACATACAACTTGTTGTTATTTCATTTGAGATCACATGTGCATTTATCATTCAACATTTGATTCTTGAATTTGATGATTTATATCACAAACTACTAACAGACATGTAAAAAATGACATTTGCAAATGGTCCAAATCAGCTAAAGTGCCGGTGGTTGAAGAAAGAGACAACTATAAAGACTTAATGCTGCGAAGAAGGGAAAATAAACAAAACAAAAAAAAAATTGTAATAAAATTTTGGAAAAATTGTGGTTTGTGTGTGCTTTGTGTTTTGTGAATAGAAAGTTTTTTGCTCCAATATGATTATTAGTTTGTGGGAAAAGCAAAAATTAATCATTTCGTGTTCAGAAGAATAAAATACCACAAAGCAGTTTGTGTAAAATACGTTAATACAGAAAATAAAACCACAAAGAATGCAAAATATTTTTTCAATTTCTTTTTCGATGCTTGTGCGTATAGAGGGAGTCGGAAAATAAACTTATATAGTTTTCCCCTTCTGTCACCTCTGTATGCTTTGTGATTTATATCATTTGATAATTTAGTTGGTAAAACTAAAATTTTTTTAATGAGTTTAACCACTGTGATACTATTTTAAGTTGTGTGTTTAATTTAATTTCATGTTAAATGTTGCAATCATTTAAATAGAATTTAATGTGATAAATTACTAAATAATTACATAAAAATCCCCTGAAGATGTCAACAAAAAATTGACGAAACGTTGGGAAGAAGGTGAAAAAAGTTTTTTATTTACATAAAAATGATAGGCCCAATTAGCTTATTGGAAATAAATAAGAACAGTTTAATTTTATTTTGTTATCATTTGATAAAGTTGTGCTTCAAATGCCTCATATATATAATAGACGACACATACAACTTGTTGTTATTTCATTTGAGATCACATTTGCATTTATCATTCAACATTTAATTCTTGAATTTGATGATTTAAAGTGATTTTGGAACTTTCTCAATCATTTGATAATGGATCCGGGTAAAACTATATTTTTCCTATTATTAGTTTACTCCATTTTATAATTTAGTTGGTAAAATTTAAATTGTTTGTTACTATGAGTTTAATGTTATTTTGTTATCATTTGATAAAGTTGTGCTTTAAATGCCTCATATGTAATAAAAGACACATTCACGGTAGACTTGTTATTTCATTTGAGATCACATGTGCATTTATCATTCAACATTTAATTCTTGAATTTGATGATTTAAAGTGATTTTGGAACTTTCCCAATCATTTGATAATGGATTCGGGTAAAACTATATTTTTCTTATTATTAGCTTATTCCCTTTGATAATATAGTTGGTAAACCTATAATTGTTTTTTACTATGAGTTTATTGTTAGTTTGTTATCATTTGATAAATTTGTGCTTCAAAAGTCTCATATATATAATATAAAACACATTCAATGTTGACTTGTTGTTATTTCATTAGAGATCACATGTGTATTTTTCATTCAACATTCAATTCTTGAATTTCATGATTTAAATTGCTTTTGGACTTTTCTCAAGCATTTAATGATGGATTCGGGTAAAACTATATATATCCTATTATTAGTTTATTCCATTTGATAATTTAGTTGGTAAAACTAAAATTCTTTTTTACTATAAGTTTAATGTTATTTTGTTATCATTTGCTAAATTTGTGTTTTAAATGTCTAATATATATAATAGATGTAAAATTCACGGTTGACTAGTTCTTATTTCCTTTAAGATGACATGTGCTTATATCGTTCAACATTCAATTTTTGAATTTGATGTTTTAATGTGATTTGAGAGTGGATTCGGGTAAAACAAATTTTTTTATTAGTAGTTTATTTCATTTGATAATTTAGTTGGTAAAACTAAAATTGTTTTTTACTATGAGTTTAATGTTATTTTGTTAGCATTTGATAAATTGGTGTTTCAAATGTCACATATATATAATAGAAGACACATTTACGTTTACTTGCTGTTATTTCGTTTGAGATCACATGTGCCTTTATCATTCAATATTCAATTTTGAATTTGATGATTTAAAATGATTTTGGACCTTTCTCAATCATGTGATAATGGATTCGGGTAAAACTAACTTTTTTTATTAGTTTATATCATTTGATAATTTAGTTGGTAAAACTAAAATTTTTTTAATGAGTTTAATGTTATTTTGTTATCATTTGATAAAGATGTGCTTCAAATGCCTCATATATATAATAGAAGACACATACAACTTGTTGTTATTTCATTTGAGATCACATGTGCATTTATCATTCAACATTTAATTCTTGAATTTGGTGATTTAAAGTGATTTTGGAACTTTCTCAATCATTTGATTATGGATTCGGGTAAAACTATATTTTTCCTATTATTAGCTATTCCCTTTGATAATACAGTTGGTACAACTAAAATTGTTTTTTACTATTAATTTATTGTTATTTGCTTGTCATTTGAAAAATTTGTGTTTCAAATGTCTCATATATATAAAAGAAGACACATTCACTGTACTCTTGTTGTTATCATTTGATATCACACGAGTTAAGTTAATGAAAAGTCACCTTGGTTTTTATTTTTATTAAAACCCCAAAATGTTCAACTTTATTCTTTCACATAGATCTTAAGACTGAATTTACAAAATTATTTTCTTTTAAGTCTAACTTCAGAATTCAGTTTTATTTTTTATCAATACTTTTTTTTTAAGTGTCAGCAAAAGACACAATTATTGGGCAATCAATATTCTTGTTTATAAAACACTTATGATTGCTAAACACAATTTCAATTTTATTTTTCAATATTTTTAAGTGTCAGCAAAAGATACAATTATTGGGCAATCAATATTATTTTTTATTTATATTTTATTGTTATGGTTTAGTGTTTCAACTTTTTGGTCAACAACCTTTTATGTATTTTCAAAAGTGTCGTTGACTTAAGTTTTTATTTTAAATATTGATTTAATATGGTTTCTATATCTTTTGTAGAGGTTCGTTGTGTATGTGGAAGTACATACGTAACTCCTCCCCCATTAGATACAGAATTCTCCTGAATTCTTCCGTTTGACTTTTTACATTTATCATATAGTATTATTATCAGTATTGTAACTATAGTTGCTAATATTATTAATGGTACACCATATATTCAATTTTAAAATTGTATTCTCCTAATTCGACTAACCATCTTTGGAGTCGGGGATTGATATCCCTTCCCGAGTATTTAGCCATTAACCACTTAAGTGGTTGGTGATCACTTTCAAGATCGAAATTTCGACCATAAATGTATGGCCTAAAATATTTAATACCCCAAACAATTGCCAACAACTCTTTTTCAATCGCTGCATAGTTTCTTTCATGTACATTTAATGTTCTTGAAGCATAAGCAATTGGATGGCCTTCTTGGGTTAGGACGGCACCTATGGCGAAATTGCTAGCATCAGTTATTATTTAAAATTTTTTATCATAAATTGGGTATCTCAGTATTGGAGGTTCGGTTACTATATCCTTAAGTTTTTCGAATGCTACAATATAACTAGGGTCATTTAAATTAATTTTTTCGCCTTTTTTCAGGTACTTTGTCATGTTAAATGCAATTTTGTCATGTCATTCCTAAAAATGACTTTATTTGTTTTTCTGTTTTTGGTAATTTTAGATCTTGTATGTGTTTTACGTTGTTAGGATTTGGTTAGATACCTTCTCTTGTCAGAATATGACCCAAAAATTGGGTTTCTTTTCTTAAAAAATCGCATTTATCCATTTGGATTTTGAGTTTTGCTTTTCTTAATGCTTTGAATATCTGTGTTAAATTTATTATGTGTTCCTTTAAGGATGTACTGAAAACTAAAATATCATCCATATAAACAACGCAGATGTTGTTGATAAACTGTCTGAGAACAGTATTCATTAGCCGCTGAAATGTTGAAGTGGCATTTTTTAGGCCAAAAGGCATTCGAATAAACTCATAATGGCCCTGTGGTGTCGAGAATGCAGTTTTTTGCCTGTCCTCTTCTCTAACCAAAATTTGATGAAATCCCTTAGCTAAATCTATGGTGCTAAAATATTGGGCGTTTCCTAGTTTGCTAAATATATTTCAAAAGTTAGGTATAGGGTATTTGTCGTCTACTGTATTTTCATTTAATTTTCTATAGTCCACAACGACCCTCCACTTTTGTTTTCCTGAATTATCTATTTTCTTGGGGACAATCCAGAGAGGGCTGTTATATGGTGAATTACTTTCCCTTATTATATTATTTTCAAGCATATCTTTTATTTGTCTCTGGATTTCTTGCTCATGAACTTGAGGATAGTTGTAAATTTTGGAATGTATTGGTTTATTAATAGTTGTTATGATTTCGTGACATATTTCACCCGTCGCAGACAAAATATCCCCTTCTTTATAGAAAAGGTCTTTAAATTCTCTCAATAAATTCTCAATGTTATACTTTTCTTCATTATTTTGGTGTGACAAATTGAATTTCTTCATATCAAATCTCTCCAAATTACAAATTTCATCATACACATATGGAGGAGATGTATCCTCGAAAAATATTTTATTACCAAATATATCTAAATGTCTACTTGATAAATCTATTTTTGCTTTGAAAGGAATCAAAAAATTTTGGCCAATTATGGCATCATATTTCTCGCTCTGAATTTTCATTGTTTTCCAAGTCAAAGTTCCTATTGCTTTGAACTGTTTTGGAATTGGTGTAACTATTTCATATTCTATTGTATTTAAACCTGTTAATGTTCTATATACTTGGGGTCTATTCAATTTCCTCTTTTGAAACTTGTTTGACTTTTTAAAATCCATAATACTGGTATCTGAACCAGTGTCTATTAAACATCTTATATTTAGATTTCCTATTGTCACCATTATTATGGGTAGTCTGTTTCTAGAGGCTGTTTTGAAAAATTTACTTCATCATAATCCTCATGTTGTTGTTCAAAATTTCCTATCTCCATTGGCTCAAGCGTAGGTCTGGTGTTGCGAGTATCTACGCTCATACGGGTAATTCGTGTTTGGTTCGAATTGTTAGTATTTTGATAATTTTGTTGGGCTGTGTTATTTTGGTTGTATCTGTTAGTGTTTTGTGTTGTGTTGTTTTGGTTATATCTATTGTTTGGCGTTCTATTATTTTGGTTGTACCTGTTCATGTTTAGCGGTGTATTACTTTGCTTATATCCGTTAATGTTTGGAGGTTGATTATATCTGTTCATATTAGGTGTTTTATGGTAAGAATTTGTATTCGTACCTTTCCTATATTTTATATGAATAGTCCTAGGGTCGTCTAATGCTTTAATTTGTGAGTACCTCGTAAAAATGGTATTAAGGGTACTGTTTTGATCTAAATGTATCCTCAATGGTATATCAATCTTTTCTATTAGTATATTAGCTAAATCTCTGTCAACTCTATCTGACATATAAATACTAGGTTTATTTTCATCGAACAAAAAAATTTGATTTATTTCATATTTTGCTTTTTCAAAATACGTAAATAGTTCCCTCAAATTACTCACTTTTATGTCTCTGCATTTGTTGAAGATATCACTATATGTTGTTTTTGGGCTGAAAAATGTCATCAACTTATTCTTCACTTGGTTCCATGTTACACCGGTTCCCAGTTCCCTGATGTAGCTCCCAACGGCACCGCCAATTTTCTCATTTATTATGATTGCCATCGCCATATTCATAAGCTGAAGATTGTCTTGTGGTCCTAGTACCATTACAGCTTCTACCGAGGCCACAAAAGCATGGACATCATGGTCTCCATCCAGACTTTTCAGTTGTCTGAACTGGTTTAGAATATCTTTGGGTGCTAGCAAAAATTCTTGATGAGGTTCTTGTTGTTGCAAAACTTGTAGCTGGTTTCTTAGTTGGCCAATAGCTTCTTCTTGTGCTCTAATGACCTCCGCCATTTGCTCTTCGTTGGCTGGTATATTTCTATTCTGGTCGAATCTGCTCATTTTTAAAATTTTTTCCTTTTATTTTATTTTCTTCAACACAATGTATTGCATTCAAAAATTTTTTATTTTGTTTAATTTTTCACCGTAACTTCTGTTGTATTCACCGTAAATTCTTTACCTTATTCTTTAGAAAAGGTTTTAGTACGATTTATTTTGTATTTAACATAAATTTAATTTTACTTTATTTTCACTGTAACTTTTGTTGTATTCAACGTAAGTTCTTTACCTTATTCTTTAGAAAAGGTTTTATTCCGACTTATTTTGTATTTAACGTAAATTCAATTTTATTTAATTTTTCTGTAACTTTTGTATTCGACGTAAGTTCTTTACCTTATTCTTTAGAAAAGGTTTTAGTCCGACTGCGCCAGTTAAGTTAATGAAAAGTCACCTTGGTTTTTATTTTTATTAAAACCCCAAAATGTTCAACTTTATTCTTTCACATAGATCTTAAGACTGAATTTACAAAATTATTTTCTTTTAAGTCTAACTTCAGAATTCAGTTTTATTTTTTATCAACACTTTTTTTTTAAGTGTCAGCAAAAGACACAATTATTGGGCAATCAATATTCTTGTTTATAAAACACTTATGATTGCTAAACACAATTTCAATTTAATTTTTCAATATTTTTAAGTGTCAGCAAAAGATACAATTATTGGGCAATCAATATTATTTTTTATTTATATTTTATTGTTATGGTTTAGTGTTTCAACTTTTTGGTCAACAACCTTTTATGTATTTTCAAAAGTGTCGTTGACTTAAGTTTTTATTTTAAATATTGATTTAATATGGTTTCTATATCTTTTGTAGAGGTTCGTTGTGTATGTGGAAGTACATACGTAAGTCACGTGCATTTATCATTCAACATTCAATTCTTGAATTTAATGATTTAGTGATTTTGGGCCTTTCTCAATCATTTGATAATTGATTCGGGTAAAACTATATTTTTCCTATTATTAGTTTATTCCATTTCATAATTTAGTTGGTGCAACTAAAATTGTTTTTTACTATTAGTTTAATGTTATTTGCTTGTCATTTAAAAAATTTGTGTTTCAAATGTCTAATATATATAAAAGAAGACACATTCACTGTACTCTTGTTGTTATTTTATTTGATATCACATGTGCATTTATCATTCAATATTCAATGCTTGAATTTGATGATTTAAAGTGATTTTGGAACTTTCTCAATCATTTGATAATTGATTCGGGTAAAACTATATTTTTCCTATTATTAGTTTATTCCATTTGATAATTTAGTTGGTAAAACTTAAATTGTTTGTTACTATGAGTTTAATGTTATTTTGTTATCATTTGTTAAAGTTGTGCTTCAAATGCCTCATATATATAATAGAAGACACATTCACTGTAGACTTGTTGTTATTTCATTTGAGATCACATGTGCATTTATCATTCAACATTTAATTCTTGAATTTGATGATTTAAAGTGATTTTGGAACTTTCTTAATCATTTGATAATGGATTCGGGTAAAACTATATTTTTCCTATTATTGGCTTATTCCCTTTGATAATATAGTTGGTACAACTAAAATTGTTTTTTACTATTAATTTATTGTTATTTGCTTGTCATTTGAAAAATTTGTGTTCCAAATGTCTCATATATATAAAAGAAGACACATTCACTGTACTCTTGATGTTATCATTTAATATCACATGTGCATTTATCATTCAACATTCAATTCTTGAATTCAATGATTTAAAGTGATTTTGGACCTTTCTCAATCATTTGATAATGGATACTGGTAAAACTATATTTTTCCTATTATTAGTTTATTCCATTTGATAATTTAGTTGGTAAAACTAAAATTGTTTTTTAGTATGAGTTTATTGTTAGTTTGTTATCAGTTGATAAATTTGTGCTTCAAAAGTCTCACATATATAATATAAGAGATGTTGGATTCGGGTAAAACTATATTTTTCCTGTTATTAGTTTATTCCATTTGATAATTTAGTTGGTAAAACTTAAATTGTTTGTTACTATGAGTTTAATGTTATTTTGTTATCATTTGTTAAAGTTGTGCTTCAAATGCCTCATATATATAATAGAAGACACATTCACTGTAGACTTGTTGTTATTTCATTTGAGATCACATGTGTATTTTTCATTCAACATTCAATTCTCGAATTTCATGATTTAAATTGCTTTTGGACTTCGGATTCAGGTAAAACTATATTTTTCCTATTATTAGCTTATTCCCTTTGATAATATAGTTGGTAAAACTAAAATTGTTTTTTACTATGAGTTTATTGTTAGTTTGTTATCAGTTGATAAATTTGTGCTTCAGAAGTCTCATATATATAATATAAGACACATTCAATGTTGACTTGTTGTTATTTCATTAGATATCACATGTGCATTTTTCATTCAACATTCAATTCTTGAATTTCATGATTTAAATTGCTTTTGGACTTTTCTCAAGCATTTGATGATGGATTCGGGTAAAACTATATATATCCTATTATTAGTTTATTCCATTTGATACTTTAGTTAGTAAATTTAAAATTGTTTCTTACTATGAGTTTAATGTTATTTTGTTATCATTTGATAAAGTTGTGCTTCAAATGCCTCATATATATAATAAAAGACACATTCACTGTAGTCTTGGTGTTATTTCATTTGAGATCACATGTGCGTTTATCATTCAACATTCAAAACTTGTAATTGATGATTTAAAGTGAGTTTGGACTTTTCTCAATAATTTGATAATGGATTCGGGTAAAACTAATTTTTTTATTAGTAGTCTATTTCATTTGATAATTTAGATGGTAAAACTAAAAATGTTTTTTACTCTAAGTTTAATGTTATTTTGTTATCATTTGCTAAATTTGTGTTTCAAATGTCTAATATATAATAGATGTAAAATTCACTGTTGACTAGTTCTTATTTCCTTTGAGATGACATGTGCTTATTGATCGTTCAACATTCAATTTTTTAATTTGATGTTTTAATGTGATTTGAGAGTGGATTCGGGTAAAACAAATTTTTTTATTAGTAGTTTATTTCATTTGATAATTTAGTTGGTAAAACTAAAATTGTTTTTTACTCTAAGTTTAATGTTATTTTGTTATCATTTGCTAAATTTGTGTTTCAAATGTCGCATATATATAACAGAAGACACATTTACGTTTACTTGCTGTTATTTCGTTTGAGATCACATGTGCGTTTATCATTCAACATTCAATTTTGAATTTAATGATTTAAAATGATTTTGGACCTTTCTCGATCATGTGATAATGGATTCGGGTAAAACTAACTTTTTTTATTAGTTTATATCATTTGATAATTTAGTTGGTAAAACTAAAATTTTTTTAATGAGTTTAATGTTATTTTGTTATCATTTGATAAAGTTGTGCTTCAAATGCCTCATAATAGAAGACACATACAACTTGTTGTTATTTCATTTGAGATCACATGTGCATTTATCATTCAACATTTAATTCTTGAATTTGATAATTTAAAGTGATTTTGGAACTTTCTCAATCATTTGATAATGGATTCGGGTAAAACTATATTTTTCCTATTATTAGCTTATTCCCTTTGATAATATAGTTGGTAAAACTAAAATTGTTTTTTGCTATGAGTTTATTGTTAGTTTGTTATCAGTTGATAAATTTGTGCTTCAAAAGTCTCATATATATAATATAAGAGATGTTGGATTCGGGTAAAACTATATTTTTCCTATTGTTAGTTTATTCCATTTGATAATTTAGTTGGTAAAACTTAAATTGTTTGTTACTATGAGTTTAATGTTATTTTGTTACCATTTGTTAAAGTTGTGCTTCAAATGCCTCATATATATAATAGAAGACACATTCACTGTAGACTTGTTGTTATTTCATTTGAGATCACATGTGCATTTATCATTCAACATTTAATTCTTGAATTTGATGATTTAAAGTGATTTTGGAACTTTCTTAATCATTTGATAATGGATTCGGGTAAAACTATATTTTTCCTATTATTGGCTTATTCCCTTTGATAATATAGTTGGTACAACTATAATTGTTTTTTACTATTAATTTATTGTTATTTGCTTGTCATTTGAAAAATTTGTGTTCCAAATGTCTCATATATATAAAAGAAGACACATTCACTGTACTCTTGATGTTATCATTTAATATCACATGTGCATTTATCATTCAACATTCAATTCTTGAATTCAATGATTTAAAGTGATTTTGGACCTTTCTCAATCATTTGATAATGGATACTGGTAAAACTATATTTTTCCTATTATTAGTTTATTCCATTTGATAATTTAGTTGGTAAAACTAAAATTGTTTTTTAGTATGAGTTTATTGTTAGTTTGTTATCAGTTGATAAATTTGTGCTTCAAAAGTCTCATATATATAATATAAGAGATGTTGGATTCGGGTAAAACTATATTTTTCCTGTTATTAGTTTATTCCATTTGATAATTTAGTTGGTAAAACTTAAATTGTTTGTTACTATGAGTTTAATGTTATTTTGTTATCATTTGTTAAAGTTGTGCTTCAAATGCCTCATATATATAATAGAAGACACATTCACTGTAGACTTGTTGTTATTTCATTTGAGATCACATGTGTATTTTTCATTCAACATTCAATTCTCGAATTTCATGATTTAAATTGCTTTTGGACTTCGGATTTAGGTAAAACTATATTTTTCCTATTATTAGCTTATTCCCTTTGATAATATAGTTGGTAAAACTAAAATTGTTTTTTACTATGAGTTTATTGTTAGTTTGTTATCAGTTGATAAATTTGTGCTTCAGAAGTCTCATATATATAATATAAGACACATTCAATGTTGACTTGTTGTTATTTCATTAGATATCACATGTGCATTTTTCATTCAACATTCAGTTCTTGAATTTCATGATTTAAATTGCTTTTGGACTTTTCTCAAGCATTTGATGATGGATTCGGGTAAAACTATATATATCCTATTATTAGTTTATTCCATTTGATACTTTAGTTAGTAAATTTAAAATTGTTTCTTATTTCCTTTGAGATGACATGTGCTTATTGATCGTTCAACATTCAATTTTTTAATTTGATGTTTTAATGTGATTTGAGAGTGGATTCGGGTAAAACAAATTTTTTTATTAGTAGTTTATTTCATTTGATAATTTAGTTGGTAAAACTAAAATTGTTTTTTACTCTAAGTTTAATGTTATTTTGTTATCATTTGCTAAATTTGTGTTTCAAATGTCGCATATATATAATAGAAGACACATTTACGTTTACTTGCTGTTATTTCGTTTGAGATCAAATGTGCGTTTATCATTCAACATTCAATTTTGCATTTAATGATTTAAAATGATTTTGGACCTTTCTCGATCATGTGATAATGGATTCGGGTAAAACTAACTTTTTTTATTAGTTTATATCATTTGATAATTTAGTTGGTAAAACTAAAATTTTTTTAATGAGTTTAATGTTATTTTGTTATCATTTGATAAAGTTGTGCTTCAAATGCCTCATAATAGAAGACACATACAACTTGTTGTTATTTCATTTGAGATCACATGTGCATTTATCATTCTCCATTTAATTCTTGAATTTGATGATTTAAAGTAATTTTGGAACTTCCTCAATCATTTGATAATGGATTCGGGTAAAACTATATTTTTCCTATTATTAGTTTACTCCATTTGATAATTTAGTTGGTAAAATTTAAATTGTTTGTTACTATGAGTTTAATGTTATTTTGTTATCATTTGATAAAGTTGTGCTTTAAATGCCTCATATGTAATAAAAGACACATTCACGGTAGACTTGTTATTTCATATGAGATCACATGTGCATTTATCATTCAACATTTAATTCTTGAATTTGATGATTTAAAGTGATTTTGGAACTTTCCCAATCATTTGATAATGGATTCGGGTAAAACTATATTTTTCCTATTATTAGCTTATTCCCTTTGATAATATAGTTGGTAAACCTATAATTGTTTTTTACTATGAGTTTATTGTTATTTTGTTATCATTTGCTAAATTTGTGTTTTAAATGTCTAATATATATAATAGATGTAAAATTCACGGTTGACTAGTTCTTATTTCCTTTAAGATGACATGTGCTTATATCGTTCAACATTCCATTTTTGAATTTGATGTTTTAATGTGATTTGAGAGTGGATTCGGATAAAACAAATTTTTTTATTAGTTTTATTTCATTTGATAAAACTAAAATTGTTTTTTACTATGAGTTTAATGTTATTTTGTTAGCATTTAATAAATTTGTGTTTCAAATGTCGCAAAAGACACATTTACGTTTACTTGCTGTTATTTCGTTTGAGATCACATGTGCGTTTATCATTCAACATTAAATTTTTTAATTTAATGACTTAAAATGATTTTGGACCTTTCTCAATCATGGATAATGGATTCGGATAAAACTAACTTTTTTTATATCATTTGATAATTTAGTTGGTAAAACTAAATTTTTTTTAATGAGTTTAATGTTATTTTGTTATCATTTGATAAAGTTGTGCTTCAAATGCCTCATATATCATAGTCTTGCTATTTTATCGTATGCAAGCGGTCGTGTTTTAAGAAGTGCTCTACAAAAAAAACAGAAAACCCCGTCTAAAAGTCCAAATTAAATTGTTGGAAAATTTAATAAAAATAATGCAAATATAGAAAAAGTGATATATAATCCGGTCGTGAAGAAAAAAACAATACATTTTTTTTATTTCAATATTAATCTAAAAAAGTGTTTATTCCTAAAGAAACACAATATACAAAATTACAAATAACTTAAAATTTCAAGTGCAAGTGATCTTAGAATCAAACTTCTCTTAAAAACAGCAGGAGGAGAATAAACATAAATAAAAATGAGTCAAAACATTATATTGTAGAGGATGGAATCCAGATTGGAAAATGATTTAACTAGAGAGCCTCGCGTTTAAGGCTCAGATCTAGGCAGGAATGATTAAGTTCTATTTTAATATTATTTTCTAGAGAGCCTCGCGATAAAGGCTCAAATCTAGCAATTTATTAGTTGAAGAATTATTCATCATCTCTCGTTGGTTTACAATTGTATCAGCTTATATACTATTAAGGTTGAGTGATTTTAACAAAAAGCACTCAACCCCTTAATTCTTACATTGCTATCTTTTACATATAAAATTATTAAGTTATACCAGGAGATCATAATATTTGAGTGATTATGATTGAGCGGTATAACTCAAGAAAAATATTGTATTGACTTACGGCTAATACTTAAAATTAATATTTAGTATGTGTGAGAAATTTGGGTGTAATTAGATCACCCTTACTGTAGTGCAATTGTTTCCCACAGCAAGAATTCAACGTGCCCAGTCATAAGTGTGTATTGTGTTTGTGGCCCACTTGAAATGCGGTGCATTAAAAGTGCGGCAACAACAACAACATTGCTTGGCATGCCTTTCATGGTATTGCCTATGCAAGTGTTTTCTACTACGGCCTGCTTGGTGACCGTCAAGTGTGAGTAAAAATATTTTGGTGATATTTGATATTCTTTTATTTATTATTTACTCGCATGGTACCGGCAATGATGCTACGCTACACTGTGTTGGTAATAGTGACTATGGGACTACGCTACACCTCCATTTTTCACAAGAATGTTCATATAATAAAAGTTTTATGGACATTCTTTTACAATTAAACAAATTGCAATAAAAGAGATTATAGATATTTCTTAGTAATGTAATTCTTAAGTTAACGCGCGTTAATATTTATATTATATAATAATTGTTTATTTCTTATTATATTTGTGTACAATTTGTGTTTTATTTGTTTTCTTATCAACTATGGTTACATTATTTCTTAAATCTATTTTCTTAATTTTGTATGGGCCTTTATATGGGTAATCCAATTTGTGTCCTGATTCATTTTTAAGTACAACTAAATCTCCTATTTTAAAATTTTACTCTAACATTTCCTTATCATAATTTTCTTTGTGTACTAATTTATTTCTATCTAATAATATTTGAGCTCGCTTATGTGCTACTTCTAACTTAAATTTTGTCTCTTTGGCGTAGTTATCTACGTTATATAATGGTGCTACTTTATCTACTTCATTAAATTGTTGGAAAGTATTTGGTATTTTACCAAAGACTAACTCATAAGGACAGTAATTATGCACTGTCGATGGTGTGGTATTAAAACAATATGTAAAGTATTTTAGCCATTCATCCCAGTCGCTTTTGTCAATAGATATATATGAACGAACATACTCATTAAAAGTTCTGTGACTTCTTTCTATTTTTCCTAGCGTCTGGTGATGATGTGCTGTTGAAGTGAGTTTGTCAATTTGTAACAGTTCGCACAGTTCCGTCAGTATAGAGTTTTTATATTCTGTACCCATGTCCGAAATGAACGTCTTCATTGGTCCATAGACAAGAATAAAATTTTCAAAAATTGCTCTTGCAATTGTTTTAGCTTGTTTATCTTTTACTGGTATAGTAACCAAATATTTGGTTAAATCGCATATCATTGTGACAGCGTATTCATTTCCATTAATAGATTTTTGAAAAGGTCCTATAGTATCTACGAACACCGTACTAAATGCATGCTGTGGAGTTGGTGTAAGTGACATTGGACTTTTTATATGTTTGTTTGTCTTTGCTAGTTGACATTTATAACACGTTTTTACATATTTTATAATATCTTTTGTCATATTCTTCCAATAATAATATCTTTTTATTTTTTGTGTTGTTCTATAGATTCCGCAATGTCCTCATTCTACTGGATCATCGTGGTATTTCAGCATAATTTCAAGAATTGCCTTAGCATTATTTTTATTAATTTGGGTCACCTCGTTTAATAGTACTATTTGTAATTTATTCAAATATTTATTGCCCATATTTTTAAATTCATTTATAGAGATTAATTCGAAAATTTTCTCAGTGGGTGCCATTTGTAATTTTTCTATATTCAGTTTACCGGCCACTTTCTCAAGCCTTGGGAATAATTGTCCTAAGTCAATATTCGCATTAGTAAACAAATCATTAATTCGTACGTACGTAATTACATTTTTTCCTCGTTTAATATAGCATTTAACGGGTGTAATTTTTAATTTATAATATTTTCTGACGTCAATATTATTTATTGGTTCATATATATTGGGCTTTTCATTATTACTTATATTTTTATGCTGATTGTTAATATTATTGGGTTTTTCTTTATTTTTATTTGTCATTGATCTTGTTGTTATTTTTAGAACGTTATTTATTTTTTCATTTATTTCTTTTAAGTCGTTTATTGTTATACGTGATAAAGCATCTGCTACGTGGTTATCTTTTCCCCTAAAATATTCTATAGTAAAGTCATATTCCTCTAAATCTAGTCTCATTCTTGTTAATTTGGAACTTGGGTTTTTCATTGAGAACAAATAAGATAATGGTCTGTGATCAGTACGTACTAGAAAATGTTTTCCATAAATATATGGTCTAAAATATTTTATAGCCCATTGTATTGCTGTTAGTTCTTGTTCAATAGTGGATTTATTACTTTCTCCTTGAGTGAATGTCTTGGATGCATATGCTATCGGTAGGTGCTTTCCAGAAAATTCTTGGGTCAAAACAGCACCACAAGCTTGTTTACTAGCATCAGTTGTTATACAAAATTCTTTTGAGAAATCAGGATATTGTAGTAATGATGGGCTCATTAATGCTTTTTTCAAATATTTAAATGCATTGTCGCATTCTCTAGTCCATTCAAACTTAGTGTTCTTTTTAGTTAGCCTGGTTAAATGTCTTGAGTGTTCTGCAAAGTTTTTGATAAATCTTCTATAATAATTGCAAAAAGCTACAAATCTTTTAGCACTGTCTGCATCTTTTGGTACTGGATAGTTTTCTATTATTGAATATTTGCTATCATCTGGAAGAATTCCTTTATCAGTGCATTTATGTCCTAGATATGTTACTTCATTTCTAAAAAATGAACATTTTTCGGGATTAAGTTTAAGATTGTATTTTCTACATAGTTCAAAGACATCTACTAAGTTGGTAAACATGTGTTTTTCTGAGCATCCTAGTACTACCAAATCGTCCATATACAAAAAGGCTTGGTTAGCTTTTAAACCACTAAAAGCAAGAGTCATCATTCTTTGAAATGAATTGGGTGCTATTTTTAGTCCATATGGTAATCTAGTAAATCTATAAGAACCATTATTGGTGGAGAATGACGTTATGTCTCGAGAGTTTCTCTCTAAACCTATTTGGTGAAATCCAGACATTAAATATAAACATGAAAAATATTTTGCTCTACCTAATTGATCTAAGATGTCATCTATTCTGGGTAATGGAAATTTATCCGATACTAATTTTTTGTTTATTTGTCTGTAATCTATTACTAGTCTCCATCTTTTGTTTTCTGAATTTGGAAGTGATTTTTTAAGTACTAATAGAATTGGGCTGTTATATTCTGACTGTGAGGGTTCAACTATTCCATCCTTTATTAGTTTCTGTACTTGTTTATTAATTTCTTCTTTATGTGTATGTGGTATTCTGTAATTTTTAATGTATACTGGTTCCT
This sequence comes from Gymnocheta viridis, assembly GCA_956483585.1. NCBI lineage: Eukaryota > Metazoa > Arthropoda > Insecta > Diptera > Tachinidae > Gymnocheta > Gymnocheta viridis. The sequence continues at coordinate 76,149,764 of OY101441.1, read as the reverse complement.
TATCTTTTAATTTTAGTTTTTGTTCGTAAAAATTATTAGTAGTTATTTTTTCCGATTCCAAACCGAAAATGTCATAGTATTTAACACAAAGTTGTGTTAATGTATCTTTAAATTGCTTAAGAAAATTTTTCTTTAAGATTTGTATAATTTCTGTGCTTTTATTTCTTTTTGTTTTAGAATTATTTTTGAATATGTTGTAATCTGAAATGTTCTCTGTTTTTATTTTGGTTTTGTTAATTGTGGCAATTTTATTAGTAGTATTAAGGATACGAATAAAAGCTTTGACAGTTGTGATCAATGTATTGGCTATAAAAATACCTGGTTCAATCTCTTGGTTAGGTACCAATAATTCTTTATTTGAAGATTTAATTTTTATTTGACGTATAACTTCTGATCTTTGTGGTAAAATTATTTCGTCGGCGTTACAAGTAATGGGTAGTTTTATTGAATATCTCAAGTTATTTGGTCGTAGGATCAAGCTGTCATTGTCCTCATCAAAGTTTAAAATGCAATTGTATTTCTTAATGAAATCCATACCAATGATTCCATCGCAAGGTATTGGAAAGTCATTGTTTACTACCTGCAATTCATGTGGTATTAAGAAATTTTTAAATTTTAAGTCAACAAAAGTATTGCCAATTGATTTTATTTTGCCTTGCCCTATTCCACTTAAATTTGTAGATCTGTTTTTATCTATTTTATGGTTGTTTAGAAAATTTAATTTTATTAATGATATATCTGCTCCTGTATCTACTAAAAATTTTACTATTTGATTTGTATTTTTTATCTCAATGTTAATAAAATAACATAGATTTAGATTGTATATTGTATTATTTAAAGATTTAATTCTAGGGGAACCTCGCAGTTTTCCGACTCATTTGATTCAAACGCTCTAATATTATTTTGGTTTCTTCTATAATTATTGTTATATCTTTGTCTATTCCGGTTTCTATTATTGGTTATGTTTCGTTTGTAATTATTTTTACTGGAGTTTCGATAACCTCCGCGGTAACTATTAAAATTTGTTCCTCGTTTGTAGAACAATATGGCATTTTGCTGCCCAGTTGCTTCTGTGCAACTATTAACGAATTTGCTGACCGCTTCGTTCATGTTGTTAAATTGTCCGGCTTCCATTATGAGTTTAACTCTATCAATTGTGCAGTTTTTAGTAATGGTTTTAACCGCTGCTTGTGTGGAATATTTTGTAGCTAATTCACTGGACAATCCGTCTGAAATATAAGCATTTTCCAATGCTTTGGCTAGATTTTCTATCTCTTCACTATATATATTAGCTGTTTTGTTATTTTGTTTTATATTCATCATTTTGGCGGTTATTGCTTCCACAGATTCACCTTTAACCGTGTTCTTGAGTTTATTAATTACAGCGCTTATTGTGTTTTCATTAGTGATAAGGTTTCTAGCTGTCCCTTTTAGTTTAGTTTTTATTATAGAAATAGCTACCTGTTCATGAGAACCTTTTATTGAGTCTACTAACACTAGGGAATCAATGAATGAACGCAAGTTTTCTGATTTTCCGTCAAAATCAATTAGTAATTTTGAAGCTGTGTTCAAAAATTCTACTGTTGTCTGTGCCATTGTTCTTTGTTCGGTTTTGGTTGTGTCAGTTAGAAATTCAGTGCTTATTACACTTTCCTGTAATGTTAGCGGTAGGTTTATTTTTACCCTCTTCTTCGATGCTATATGCAATAATTTATTGCGTATATCATGGAAAAAGGCTTCGGCTGCTACTTTATGTGCTTGAGTTAACCTATTGTAGTTGACGTTTAAAATTATTCTAATTTCTTCTAAGTAATTTAAAAGACTATTTAAATGTTTATTTATTGTTTCTGTTTTTGTTGGTCTATCTATATTGAGACATTTATAAAATTTTTTAAATTCTTCTTTTATTTTTCTACAACGTTCTAATATGCTAGTCCAATCCATTACATTTTATCAAGATCATTTGCTTTGCTTGAATATTTTTTCTTTAATGATTTTTGATGCATTTTATAAAAAGTTAGTATAGACTTTAATCCTAGTAGTACTACTATTAAGTATAAGCAAATTTCAATTTTTGTTAAGTTAATTTCTTCCAAAACTTCTATAGTATTAACTACATTAGCGTTTGGGTTTTCAATTTTAGAGTTGGGTTTTCCCATTATTAAATTTGTAAATTTTTATAATTAATTTAAATTAAAACGCTTATTATATTTCTCTCTCGCAATGTTTTCTGGCCATCTTATTAATCTCATTGTCTCTTCTTCTATTCTAGATCCTAAAACTTCTTCTTTAGTTGGGAATCCTTCTATTCCGACTAAATCCCATATCATTAATGTTAATGGCAATAAATCCTCATATGTATATTCTTTCTCTATTTCGTATCTTTCTATATTATTTGAATTTTCCATTATGAAAGGGTCATACAAAATTAATTTTATTAAAAACTTTTTATTTAAGGAATTTATTTTAGTTTGGTGGTGTACATAATTTTAATTTTTATTTTTATTTTTATACTCATCTAATAATTTATTTAGCCTAGTAAGTTCATCATATATATAATTAGAACGCTCCCAACTTGGAGGAGGTTGTAATTTTAGTTCTCGTAAGAGATTTGATTTGGTTCTCTTTAATTTGGTGGTGAAGCCACCTCGTCTTTTTGGCTTGGTAATTTTTGGTATTACTATATTTAATTCTTTTTGCGGCTTGTTCTTTTGCCGTGCCCTATATTCTTCTATAGTTAATTTTTTAGGGCCAGGATTGTTCATTATTATCACTGTATGTATTATTGTTTTTTTTGTTTTTTTTTTTTTTTTTTTTTTGAGTAAATTCTACTTTGCCTCGAGCGGTTTACGCTTACAGGCCCTGGAGTGCACCGCGATAAGTGCACCTCTCAAAAGGAACAAAATAAAATTTTTTTTTTTTGTTTTTATACTTAGTTTGGTGTTGATTTGTTGCTTATTGCTTGGCTGTTATTTGGTTGTCTTCTGTTGGGCTGTTATTTAGTTGTCTTCTGTTTGGCTGGAGTTTATTTTGGGCTTTTTGCTCTGCCTCTTGGCCAGGCAGGACATTCCTTCAGACGCATCTGGCGGCTATTGGCTTGTCCGCCAGGACATATGATGAAAAAATTTTATATATATATTTATATATATATAAGGGTGCCTTTGGGCAGTCCCTCAAAATGTTTCCTTTAATAAATTCTAGCACTTCCAATCTGGCAGGATCGCCATGTAGAGGATGGAATCCAGATTGGAAAATGATTTAACTAGAGAGCCTCGCGTTTAAGGCTCAGATCTAGGCAGGAATGATTAAGTTCTAATTTAATATTATTTTCTAGAGATCCTCGCGATAAAGGCTCAAATCTAGCAATTTATTAGCTGAAGAATTATTCATCATCTCTCGTTGGTTTACAATTGTATCAGCTTATATACTATTAAGGTTGAGTGATTTTAACAAAAAGCACTCAACCCCTTAATTCTTACATTGCTATCTTTTACATATAAAATTATTAAGTTATACCAGGAGATCATAATATTTGAGTGATTATGATTGAGCGGTATAACTCAAGAAAAATATTGTATTGACTTACGGCTAATACTTAAAATTAATATTTAGTATGTGTGAGAAATTTGGGTGTAAATAGATCACCCTTACTGTAGTGCAATTGTTTCCCACAGCAAGAATTCAACGTGCCCAGTCATAAGTGTGTATTGTGTGTGTGGCCCACTTGAAATGCGGTGCATTAAAAGTGCGGCAACAACAACAACATTGCTTGGCATGCCTTTCATGGTATTGCCTATGCAAGTGTTTTCTACTACGACCTGCTTGGTGACCGTCAAGTGTGAGTAAAAATATTTTGGTGATATTTGATATTCTTTTATTTATTATTTACTCGCATGGTACCGGCAATGATGCTACGCTACACTGTGTTGGTAATAGTGACTATGGGACTACGCTACAATATGCAACCAATGTAAAATAGAAATTACAACACCAAATTCTGTGAAATGTTTCGGTTGTAACTCAAGTTATCATTTTTCATCCTGTTCCCCCCTCTCGGAAAGCACCAACATAACCATGTCCAGCGAAAGAAAAAATACATGGAGGTGTTATATACATATGTAAGCCGCGAGTTAAATCTCCAAACAATATGTACCAAGATTTTGTCTATGAAGAAAACAACAACAAAAAGCAAGCGCGAACCGATGACGAGGATGAAAAATCAGAAAACGAGAGCACGAAAAAAATTAAGCAACCAGTGTCACTGACCGCGGTCAACACAAAATTGAACGCTGTCCAAACTGATGTCACTGAATTGAAGTCTGATCTAAAAGACATAAAGAGAACTGTACAACAACTTGCTGATAGTCTAGAGATATCAAACATGCAATTAAAAGAGGAAATTAAAAACTCGCTCTCCACAATAACAACAGCCCTTTCAACGATAGTAGGCCAGGTGAAAGAGCTCCACGAAAAAGATAAACAGCGCGAAAAACAAATAAACATGATGGAAACTCGTATAAATAAACTAGAGCAAAAAATGATAAATAACAACATTGAAATCAAAAACGTTACAAACCAACAAATCTCTGCTGTTGAAGTGGTTAAGAGAATTGCTGCTTCTATCAGTATTGATATAGATGAAAAAGACATAAACAGAGCATACCACATAAAAAGTAGCAACAAAGTAATCGTAGAATTTTCCACATTAACAAAAAAGTCTGAACTTATGAGCAGAATAAATAGACATAGAATAGAAAGCAATATTGTTAACAACAATGAAACCAACACAAACAATACACCAAATAGCTTTATATACGTCAACGACGAATTAACATTTAATAACCACCGCCTCTTGTGGTTAACCAAAATAAAGGCAAAGGAAAATAACTGGAAGTTCGTATGGGTGCGTAATGGCAACATTTTTGCACGAAAACATGAAAATCCCCTCTTTGTGTCATCAACAATTCTTCTGATATTGATATCATATCCAACACAATTTAATTATTGATTTTTTCTCTTTTTTTATATTTTATCTTCCCAAATAAACAAACTAAAAAACAAAACAAAAAATGATTAACAATATACAAAAAGAAATATTAAATAACTTTAATGAAATAAATAAAAACTTCTCGTTATCCCACATCACTTGTTTACATCAACATCGGATCACTAAGACTAAATTTCACATCTTTTCTTGCTTCTATAAACTGTATAATAAACGAAATAAAATTCATTGTATTAGTTGAAACCAACATAACCGATAATGAAAATAACTTTTATAATATAATCGGTTTTAATTCTATATTTCTCAATAGAGAAGGTAGAGGTGGAGGTGTTGCTGTTTATATTGCAGAAGGTATAGAGATCAACCAAGTATTAAACAACACAAACTCTTTTGAAATGATACAAATAAATGTAAATTTAAAAAACAACGAGAATCTTTCTCTGCTCGCAATTTACCGTCCCCCACATTTAAATGTCCAAACATTTACCATCGAAATTGATACAATAATAAACAATATCAATAAAAAACAAGAAATATTACTTGTGGGAGATGTAAACATTGATATTTCTAAAGCTAACACAACAACAACAACATACTTAAACATGATAACGAGTAATGGTATGCAATGTCTGATTAGAGACTACTCGCGAAGACGTAAAGAGAAATACTGCATCATGCATAGATCATCTCTTACTAAAAACAAACAAAACATCACAAAATATATACTCTGCAATAATAAAAAGTAACATATCAGACCACTCTTCACTTTTTTGCTCGATTTACGAAAATTTAAATAATCAAGGCAAGGAAAACACAAATATAACATCACAGGGTCTGCAATTAAGCAACTACAAAATTAACAAACAACTTAAAGAAACAAATTGGAATATCATTATTAACCAAACAACAAATGGTAATAACCTTTATAACAAAATCCACCAAAAATTTAATGAAGTATACAAAAACTCAGTTAAAAAACAAATCCCGAGCAAAAAAAGATCGGCAAACCCATGGATTAGTGAAGAGATTGTTAAATACTGTGACACTAGGGATAAACTTTTCAAAAAATGGCGAAACAATCGCAACAATATATAATATGAAAATGAATTCAAAACTTTTAGGAAGTTTGTAAATAAAAAAATAACGTTCGAAAAAAATAAATATTTTAGAAATAAATTTATCGTAAACAGATATAACATGCGGGCAACATGGCAAACCATAAATGAAATAATTGGCAAAAAATTTAGTAATATCGACACTTTTATCATGCGAAATTTGAAAAATGAAAATTTAAATAACATTTTAGATAAATTTGCATCAAACTTTAGTACTAATGTTAAAAAACTACTACACAACTGCAATATAAAAACAATAGAAAATTGTGAAAGTGCTAAAAAACTTTGTTTGTTGAGGGTTTTTAGCTAGTCTCTATACATGCATTTCATTGGTGCTTAAGCCAAATCATCAGCAGACCTTAAACCTAATTTTTAAATGTTTCAAACCTCTACTTATACAAAAACCTTTAAAAACTCAATGAGAGTTATAAAAATTACAATAGTATAAGCATAGTATGCTTTGAAACTTATTTAAAAATCCCAACAAACAAATTATTATATTCGATATGAATCTATTTTATTTTCTTTACAACCTTTTTTTACAATTAGACGTCCTTTGGGTGACAATAAAAGTATTTAAGGCAAAACGGAAAATAAAATGTTAACTAGGTAATTATGAAATTTATATTAATCGAAAAAACAAACAAACAAAAACAAAAGTTTTTTAAATCTTTGAACACAAAATCAGCACATCTATAACAATACAAACTCCAACACAAACAGTCTTGCCAAAACTCTACAGGTCCTAAATGTAAAAAAATATTTACTACACAACCATAGCCAAAGAGTTTTTCAAAGACAACAGATTTTTGCAGCCAATCGACCATTCCTATAACACCAGAAGACATGCACAGGGTAGATTTAAAGTAAGCCATTTCGCAAATGAGTATGGTAGAAATACTCTCCCTGTAATTTTGCCCACAACTCTTAATCAACTGCAAACCAACATAATGAAATAAAACGAACACAATTAATCAAAAAACATTTCATAAGTTTACAATAATTTAAAATTGCTAGAAATATCTATTGTTCTCTTTCAATTTTTGTTTCTTTGATATAAGTTTTTCTTTTCATATCATTATTTTTTTATTCACATACACATGTAAATATTATTAATACATTATTAATTTCTTGAAAAAAACAATATCCTTAGAATTAAAAAATAACATAATTTTACGCTTGCAATACAATGAATATTAGCAACTAGTTCTCTCTGCAAACAAGCTTTAAAGATGTGCGGATCCTATTGTAATAAGAATTGTTAAATAAATAATAAAAAAAAAATTATATAATAGAAGGCATATACAACTTGTTGTTATTTCATTTGATATCACATGTGCATTTATCATTCAAAATTCAATTCTTGAATTTGATGATATAAAGTGATTTTGGACCTTTCTCAATCATTTGATAATGGGTTCGGGTAAAACTAAATTTTTTTATTTTGTTTATTTCATTTGATAATTTAGTTGGTACAACTAAAATTGTTTCTTACTATGAGTTTAATGTTATTTTGTTATCAGTTCATAAATTTGTGTTTCAAATGTCAAATATATATAATGGAAGACACATTCAATGTTGACTTGTTCTTATTTCATTTGATATCACATGTCCATTTATCATTCAACATTCAATTCTTGAATTTGATGATTTAAAGTGATTTTGGACCTTTCTCAATCATTTGATAATGGGTTCGGGTAAAACTAAATTTTTTTATTTTGTTTATTTCATTTGATAATTTAGTTGGTACAACTAAAATTGTTTTTTACTATTAGTTTAATGTTATTTGCTTGTCATTTGATAAAGTTGTGCTTCAAATGCCTCATATAAATAATAGAAGACACATACAACTTGGTTTTATTTCATTTGAGATCACATGTGCATTTATCATTCAACGATTTAAAAAACTTTTCTTTACAACCATTTTTACAATTAGACGCCCTTTGGGTGACAATAAAAGTATTTAATAAGGCAAAACGGAAAATAAAATGTTAACTAGGTAATTATGAAATTTATATTAATCGAGATTGCCTCGATATCTTTTTTCAAAGATTTAAAAAACTTTTTGTTTGTTGAGGTAAAGAAAATAAAACAGATTCATATCGAATATAATAATTTGTTTGTTGGGATTTTTGAATAAGTTTCAAAGCATACTATGCTTATACTATTGTAATTTTTATAACTCTCATTGAGTTTTTAAAGGTTTTTGTATAAGTAAAGAGGTTTGAAACATTTAAAAATTAGGTTTAAGGTCTACTGATGATTTGGCTTAAGCACCAATGAAATGCATGTATATAGACTAGCTAAAAACCCTCAACAAACAAAAGTTTTTTAAATCTTTGAAAAAAGATATCGAGGCAATCTCGATTAATATAAATTTCATAATTACATAGTTAACATTTTATTTTCCGTTTTGCCTTATTAAATACTTTTATTGTCACCCAAAGGGCGTCTAATTGTAAAAATGGTTGTAAAGAAAATAAAACAGATTCATATCGAATATAATAATTTGTTTGTTGGGATTTTTGAATAAGTTTCAAAGCATACTATGCTTATACTATTGTAATTTTTATAACTCTCATTGAGTTTTTAAAGGTTTTTGTATAAGTAAAGAGGTTTGAAACATTTAAAAATTAGGTTTAAGGTCTACTGATGATTTGGCTTAAGCACCAATGAAATGCATGTATATAGACTAGCTAAAAACCCTCAACAAACAAAAGTTTTTTAAATCTTTGAAAAAAGATATCGAGGCAATCTCGATTAATATAAATTTCATAATTACCTAGTTAACATTTTATTTTCCGTTTTGCCTTATTAAATACTTTTATTGTCACCCAAAGGGCGTCTAATTGTAAAAATGGTTGTAAAGAAAATAAAACAGATTCATATCGAATATAATAATTTGTTTGTTGGGATTTTTGAATAAGTTTCAAAGCATACTATGCTTATACTATTGTAATTTTTATAACTCTCATTGAGTTTTTAAAGGTTTTTGTATAAGTAAAGAGGTTTGAAACATTTAAAAATTAGGTTTAAGGTCTACTGATGATTTGGCTTAAGCACCAATGAAATGCATGTATATAGACTAGCTAAAAACCCTCAACAAACAAAAGTTTTTTAAATCTTTGAAAAAAGATATCGAGGCAATCTCGATTAATATAAATTTCATAATTACCTAGTTAACATTTTATTTTCCGTTTTGCCTTATTAAATACTTTTATTGTCACCCAAAGGGCGTCTAATTGTAAAAATGGTTGTAAAGAAAATAAAACAGATTCATATCGAATATAATAATTTGTTTGTTGGGATTTTTGAATAAGTTTCAAAGCATACTATGCTTATACTATTGTAATTTTTATAACTCTCATTGAGTTTTTAAAGGTTTTTGTATAAGTAAAGAGGTTTGAAACATTTAAAAATTAGGTTTAAGGTCTACTGATGATTTGGCTTAAGCACCAATGAAATGCATGTATATAGACTAGCTAAAAACCCTCAACAAACAAAAGTTTTTTAAATCTTTGAAAAAAGATATCGAGGCAATCTCGATTAATATAAATTTCATAATTACCTAGTTAACATTTAATTTCCGTTTTGCCTTATTAAATACTTTTATTGTCACCCAAAGGGCGTCTAATTGTAAAAATGGTTGTAAAGAAAATAAAACAGATTCATATCGAATATAATAATTTGTTTGTTGGGATTTTTGAATAAGTTTCAAAGCATACTATGCTTATACTATTGTAATTTTTATAACTCTCATTGAGTTCTTAAAGGTTTTTGTATAAGTAAAGAGGTTTGAAACATTTAAAAATTAGGTTTAAGGTCTACTGATGATTTGGCTTAAGCACCAATGAAATGCATGTATATAGACTAGCTAAAAACCCTCAACAAACAAAAGTTTTTTAAATCTTTGAAAAAAGATATCGAGGCAATCTCGATTAATATAAATTTCATAATTACCTAGTTAACATTTTATTTTCCGTTTTGCCTTATTAAATACTTTTATTGTCACCCAAAGGGCGTCTAATTGTAAAAATGGTTGTAAAGAAAATAAAACAGATTCATATCGAATATAATAATTTGTTTGTTGGGATTTTTGAATAAGTTTCAAAGCATACTATGCTTATACTATTGTAATTTTTATAACTCTCATTGAGTTTTTAAAGGTTTTTGTATAAGTAAAGAGGTTTGAAACATTTAAAAATTAGGTTTAAGGTCTACTGATGATTTGGCTTAAGCACCAATGAAATGCATGTATATAGACTAGCTAAAAACCCTCAACAAACAAAAGTTTTTTAAATCTTTGAATAAAGATATCGAGGCAATCTCGATTAATATAAATTTCATATTTACCTAGTTAACATTTTATTTTCCGTTTTGCCTTATTAAATACTTTTATTGTCACCCAAAGGGCGTCTAATTGTAAAAATGGTTGTAAAGAAAATAAAACAGATTCATATCGAATATAATAATTTGTTTGTTGGGATTTTTGAATAAGTTTCAAAGCATACTATGCTTATACTATTGTAATTTTTATAACTCTCATTGAGTTTTTAAAGGTTTTTGTATAAGTAAAGAGGTTTGAAACATTTAAAAATTAGGTTTAAGGTCTACTGATGATTTGGCTTAAGCACCAATGAAATGCATGTATATAGACTAGCTAAAAACCCTCAACAAACAAAAGTTTTTTAAATCTTTGAAAAAAGATATCGAGGCAATCTCGATTAATATAAATTTCATAATTACCTAGTTAACATTTTATTTTCCGTTTTGCCTTATTAAATACTTTTATTGTCACCCAAAGGGCGTCTAATTGTAAAAATGGTTGTAAAGAAAATAAAACAGATTCATATCGAATATAATAATTAGTTTGTTGGGATTTTTGAATAAGTTTCAAAGCATACTATGCTTATACTATTGTAATTTTTATAACTCTCATTGAGTTTTTAAAGGTTTTTGTATAAGTAAAGTGGTTTGAAACATTTAAAAATTAGGTTTAAGGTCTACTGATGATTTGGCTTAAGCACCAATGAAATGCATGTATATAGACTAGCTAAAAACCCTCAACAAACAAAAGTTTTTTAAATCTTTGAAAAAAGATATCGAGGCAATCTCGATTAATATAAATTTCATAATTACCTAGTTAACATTTTATTTTCCGTTTTGCCTTATTAAATACTTTTATTGTCACCCAAAGGGCGTCTAATTGTAAAAATGGTTGTAAAGAAAATAAAACAGATTCATATCGAATATAATAATTTGTTTGTTGGGATTTTTGAATAAGTTTCAAAGCATACTATGCTTATACTATTGTAATTTTTATAACTCTCATTGAGTTTTTAAAGGTTTTTGTATAAGTAAAGAGGTTTGAAACATTTAAAAATTAGGTTTAAGGTCTACTGATGATTTGGCTTAAGCACCAATGAAATGCATGTATATAGACTAGCTAAAAACCCTCAACAAACAAAAGTTTTTTAAATCTTTGAAAAAAGATATCGAGGCAATCTCGATTAATATAAATTTTATAATTACCTAGTTAACATTTTATTTTCCGTTTTGCCTTATTAAATACTTTTATTGTCACCCAAAGGGCGTCTAATTGTAAAAATGGTTGTAAAGAAAATAAAACAGATTCATATCGAATATAATAATTTGTTTGTTGGGATTTTTGAATAAGTTTCAAAGCATACTATGCTTATACTATTGTAATTTTTATAACTCTCATTGAGTTTTTAAAGGTTTTTGTATAAGTAAAGAGGTTTGAAACATTTAAAAATTAGGTTTAAGGTCTACTGATGATTTGGTTAAGCACCAATGAAATGCATGTATATAGACTAGCTAAAAACCCTCAACAAACAAAAGTTTTTTAAATCTTTGAAAAAAGATATCGAGGCAATCTCGATTAATATAAATTTCATAATTACCTAGTTAACATTTTATTTTCCGTTTTGCCTTATTAAATACTTTTATTGTCACCCAAAGGGCGTCTAATTGTAAAAATGGTTGTAAAGAAAATAAAACAGATTCATATCGAATATAATAATTTGTTTGTTGGGATTTTTGAATAAGTTTCAAAGCATACTATGCTTATACTATTGTAATTTTTATAACTCTCATTGAGTTTTTAAAGGTTTTTGTATAAGTAAAGAGGTTTGAAACATTTAAAAATTAGGTTTAAGGTCTACTGATGATTTGGCTTAAGCACCAATGAAATGCATGTATATAGACTAGCTAAAAACCCTCAACAAACAAAAGTTTTTTAAATCTTTGAAAAAAGATATCGAGGCAATCTCGATTAATATAAATTTCATAATTACCTAGTTAACATTATATTTTCCGTTTTGCCTTATTAAATACTTTTATTGTCACCCAAAGGGCGTCTAATTGTAAAAATGGTTGTAAAGAAAATAAAACAGATTCATATCGAATATAATAATTTGTTTGTTGGGATTTTTGAATAAGTTTCAAAGCATACTATGCTTATACTATTGTAATTTTTATAACTCTCATTGAGTTTTTAAAGGTTTTTGTATAAGTAAAGAGGTTTGAAACATTTAAAAATTAGGTTTAAGGTCTACTGATGATTTGGCTTAAGCACCAATGAAATGCATGTATATAGACTAGCTAAAAACCCTCAACAAACAAAAGTTTTTTAAATCTTTGAAAAAAGATATCGAGGCAATCTCGATTAATATAAATTTCATAATTACCTAGTTAACATTTTATTTTCCGTTTTGCCTTATTAAATACTTTTATTGTCACCCAAAGGGCGTCTAATTGTAAAAATGGTTATAAAGAAAATAAAACAGATTCATATCGAATATAATAATTTGTTTGTTGGGATTTTTGAATAAGTTTCAAAGCATACTATGCTTATACTATTGTAATTTTTATAACTCTCATTGAGTTTTTAAAGGTTTTTGTATAAGTAAAGAGGTTTGAAACATTTAAAAATTAGGTTTAAGGTCTACTGATGATTTGGCTTAAGCACCAATGAAATGCATGTATATAAACTAGCTAAAAACCCTCAACAAACAAAAGTTTTTTAAATCTTTGAAAAAAGATATCGAGGCAATCTCGATTAATATAAATTTCATATTTATCATTCAACATTTAATTCTTAAATTTGATGATTAAAAGTGATTTTGGACCTTTCTCAATCATTTGATAATGGATACTAGTAAAACTATATTTTTCCTATTAGTAGTCTATTTCATTTGATAATTTAGATGGTAAAACTAAAATTGTTTTTTACTATAAGAGTAATGTTATTTTGTTATCATTTGCTAAATTTGTGTTGCAAATGTCTAATATATATAATAGATGTAAAATTCACTGTTGAATAGTTCTTATTTCCTTTGAGATGACATGTGCTTATATCGTTCAACATTCCATTTTAAATGCCTCATATATATAATAGAAGACAGATTCACTGTAGACTTGTTGTTATTTCATTTGAGATCACATGTGCATTTATCATTCAACATTCAATTCTTGAATTTGATGATTTAAAGTTAATTTGGACCTTTCTCAATCATTTGATAATGGATTCGGGTAAAGCTATATTTTTCCTATTATTAGTTTATTCCATTTGATAATTTAGTTGGTACAACTAAAATTGTTTCTTACTATGAGTTTAATGTTATTTTGTTATCAGTTCATAAATTTGTGTTTCAAATGTCAAATATATAAGTTAACACAAACAAAGTCAATAAACTCTATTCTTTAATAATTTTGTTTATTCATCTTTTTAAACGCGGAAGTAAGTTGCAATGCTTTAAGCAATTAATTAGGTTAATAAAAAAATACCTTGTAATCAATTAATAAGAAAGCGAATAATGCAATTCTCGCTTATTTGTGAATTAGGTCAATAAGTATTTCGCAATAAAGTTAATAAGAATAAAATATCGCTATTCTTGCTTATTTTAAGTAGATCAATTAAGTTTATATAAATTATGTGTATTTGGGAATTTAGTTTTAGTTCTAGTTTAGTTCTCACTTTGTAATTATAATACAAATAAAGAAGCGGTCGCGTTGACCGCGTAAACAAAAAAACATTTTTTTTAAATTTTCCAACTCGGAAAATATTAAGTGGCGCCCGAGCACCATTCGGCCGGTCCGGTACGTTTAAAACTGGCGTCTGAATTAAAACATATAAATCGATAATAAGGCTCCTTAGTAGCAAAAGTAAAAAGGAGGCATACAATGTGCCAGCCATTATCGTAAAGAACAAAAAAAAAACAAGGAATATCCTTAAAAAAGGGTCAAGTGACTAAATGTGATCAAGTGACTAAATGTGAAGTGACTGAATGTAATCAAACGGCTAACTACGAAAACGTATGTGTGCGAAAAAAGATATAAAAACATTATTTGAAAAACTCTGAAATAAAAGAAAAACTAATTAAAGGAAGTGCAGTGAACTCATCCCCAGAATCCAGATCTAAAACCATTTTTATGAAAATCAACCAGAGCTAAGATCATAGTATCAACAGAACTCATCCCCAGAATCCAGATCTAAAACCATTTTTTTGAATCTAATATTGTGAAAATCAACCAGAGCTAAGACCATAGTATCAACAGAATTCATCAAGATCTGAAACTATTTTTGTGAGTCAAACGAAGGCACCTGCATCAGAGGCGATCCTACAGATCCAGAAATATAAGGTAGATTTAAAGTTAAGAAAGAATTTTTGTGAATGTAAGAAAAAAAGATATCTCAAATATTAAGGTTAAAATATTTTGTGTAAAGTAGAAGATTTATCCTTTTTCGAAGAAATTTTATTGAAAAATATACATAGTACATAAAATAAAAAAAAAAATATATATAAAAAAAAATACAATGGCAAATCAAAATAATTTAGTACGTCCCCCAATCCTACCTCCACACAATGATCCTTCCCCAGGGAATGCTCAATTAAGCCTAGAGGACTTAAGATCCCTTATATCAAATATAGCTTCTGACGTTCTGAGACAACAAGGACCACAGGTAATACAGGACACTATTAATCCTCCTGTTAATTTGGCGGACGTAGGTGACCAGCGAATAACTAGACAGGCAGATAACCTAACTGACATGGACAAAATACCTGACGTTGTAAAATGTTTAAAGGAATTCTCTGGGCAGCCTGGAGAATTCAATTCTTGGAAAAAAAGCGTTGAACGAATTCTAAATATCTATGAATCGATCAAAGGTACGCCTAAGTATTACGGAATACTAAGCGTAATCAGAAATAAAATAACTGGCAATGCCGACGTGGCATTGGAATCATACAACACACCTTTGAACTGGCGAGCAATTTCACAATGCTTAATAACGCATTATGGCGACAAGCGTGATTTATCCACCCTTGAGTACCAAATGACAACGTTGGTGCAAGGGAATAAAAGCATCCAAGATTTCTATCAACAGGTATACACCCATCTTTCCTTGATATTGAACAAATTAGGGTGCCTCGAAATGGGCAATGAATCATTAAACTTGCTCACACGGTCATATAGGGACAAAGCCTTAGATACCTTCGTAAGGGGTCTTAACGGTGACTTGCCACGACTGTTAGGAATAAGAGAACCTACTGATTTACCTCAAGCACTTCACTTGTGCCTGAAATTAGAAAATCAAAATTTTCGTGCAAGCCATGCCAATAACGCAAGAAGAAATCAGTCCCCACAATTGCCACCTAGACGAAATTTAGGAAACTCGCAAAACAAAACATTTTATCCCCATTTAGCCCATATCCCAAGTACAAGTCAACCTTGGAATCATAAGTCGCACCAGAGAGGTCAAATAAATAGTAATCCCCCTCGCCCACCGAAGCCGCAACCTCGTCCAGAGCCAATGGATGTGGATCAGAGTTTGCGATCACATCGCGTGAACTATATGAACAGACCTCATCAGAACCAATTTTTTGGTAAAAGGCCAAACCAATTCGGTCATCAACAACAGTATAAAAATCAGAGAACATTTCACATAGACACGAAAGAAATGGGAAGCAGGCAGACCGATGATGACAATAGGCAATACGGAGAGCCCAGCGATATTCATTTTTTAGCATGATAAGCTCTTCGTTGCCTTACTTTGAAGTGAAAACGGAGAGCGGGAATATTTTAAAATTTTTAGTAGACACGGGCTCTAGCAAGAATTATATAAAACCAAACTTAGTAAAAAAACGCATCCCTAATGAAAGCCCTTTTTTTGCAAAATCTATCGTAGGAGATATTAAAATAAGTGAACACACATACGCAAAACTTTTTAAAATTGAAGAAGAAATAAAATTTTATTTAATGCCCTCGTTAGAAACATTCGACGGTATTCTAGGTAACGATACCCTTAGAGAGCTGGAAGCTACTATTTTTACACATAAACACTATATGTTACTGAAAAACGGGTTTAAAGTGCATCTTAAGCAACTCCCCACTCAACATGTAAATGCTATAAATGTAGACAGCATACCCGCGGAACAAAAAAGAGAAATGACACAAATACTAAACGCTCATCCTAATCTTTTTAGTGAACCGGATGAAAAGCTTACCTATACTACAAAAGTTGTAGGCGAAATAAGAACCACAAGTGATTCTCCAGTATATACAAAATTCTACCCATACCCCGGATCTCTTAAAACAGAGGTAGAAAATCAAGTTAAAAAACTATTAAACGATGGTATCATAAGACCATCAAGATCACCCTTTAACTCCCCAGTTTGGATTGTCCCAAAGAAGGCAGATTCAACTGGAAATAAACAATACCGCATGGTGATAGATTATCGAAAATTGAACTCAATTACTATCGCAGACAGGTACCCAATCCCCGAGATATCAGAGGTAATCTCCCAACTCGGTGCCAGTAAGTTTTTTTCTGTACTCGATTTGAAAAGTGGTTTTCACCAGATTCCACTAAAAAAATCTGACATTGAGAAAACCGCGTTCTCAATTAAAAATGCTAAATACGAGTTTACGCGTCTACCGTTTGGCTTAAAAAATGCCCCGTCCATCTTTCAACGTACTCTCGACGATATATTACGAGAATTCATTGGGGTATGTTGCTACGTCTATATCGACGATATTATCATATTCAGTAAATCAGAAGAAGAACACTTCCAACATATAAGTAAAATATTTAAGACATTGGAGGACGCTAATATGAAAATCCAACTCGATAAATGTAAATTTTTCAACAAGGAAGTAGACTTTCTGGGTTTTGTAATATCTGAAAATGGTATAAAAACTAATCGCACCAAAGTTGAGGCAATTGCTAATTTTCCCCAACCTAGAACATTAAAAGAACTCCGTAGTTTTCTGGGTATGTCAGGGTATTACCGGCGATTTATTAAAGACTACGCCAAAATCGCAAAACCCTTGACATCCCTTCTAAGAGGGGAAGGGGGTCGTACCTCCAAAAACAAGTCAGCAAAGGTTGAGGTCTTCTTTGACCAAGAAGCCATTGAGTCCTTTAGGAAAATCAAGTATTCTCTTATCTCTGAGGATGTAATTCTTGTTTATCCGGACTTCAGCAAAGAGTTTGAGTTAGTAACTGATGCTTCTAATTTTGCACTTGGAGCGGTTCTATCTCAAGGTGGAAAACCCATAGCCTTTATCTCAAGAACATTAAGCCAAGCTGAAGAACATTACGCCGCTAACGAGAAGGAAATGTTAGCTATTATATGGGCCTTAAACGCTTTTAGAAACTACCTGTATGGTTCACAGAAAGTGAAAATTCACACGGACCACCAACCGCTGACATATGCGCTCAGCAACAAAAATAACAACAGTAAAATGAAAAGATGGAAGTCTATACTTGAAGAATACGATTATGAACTCTGTTACAAGCCAGGAAAAACGAATGTTGTGGCCGATGCCCTATCTAGAATCCCACCGCAGGAATCACCATTAAATTCCTTATCAATTGCTACTAACTCTGATGATAGTTCCTCTCATGGGCTCATAATTAGTGTAGAAACACCTGTTAATGCTTTCAAAAACCAGATATTCCTGAATATCGATGTAAGGTCAGAATATCAATTTAAAATAGTGTTTCCTACATATCACAGACATATAGTTACCGAACCCTATTATTCAGAATCTACATTACTCAGCATCTTAAAACGTTACCTCAATCCATCCGTTATAAACTGCATTAAAACCGAAGAAGATATTATGGGAAAAATCCAGCAACTATATCCTTTACATTTCAGCGCATATAAGATTAGGTTTTCACAAGTAATGGTAGAAGATATAGTAAATAGCCAAGAGCAGGAAGAAATACTTATAGCATATCACAACAGAGCCCACAGAAACTGCAAGGAAAATAAAATACAAGTATTAGAAAAATACTATTTTCCGTCAATGACCAATAAAATCAAAAAAATTATTAAAAACTGTACAATTTGTAAGATTAATAAATACGAGAGGCATCCTCCAAAGCCTCAAATACAACCAACTCCAATTCCCCAGTATCCCGGACAAATAGTCCATATGGATATACTTATAATAGGGAAACAATTGCTATTAACAGCATTAGACAAATTTTCAAAGTATGCAATTGCAAAACCAATAAGTTCGAAGGCAACGGAAGATATAAGACAACCCTTAAGAGATATTCTTTTCTCCCTTATGCCCGAAAAAGTAGTGATAGACAATGAGAAATCATTTAACTCAGAATCAATAAGATTTATGTTAGAAAACGAATTTGGTATTTCAATATTTAAAACTGCACCATACTCGAGTAGCTCAAATGGTCAAGTGGAGCGTTTCCACTCTACACTCCAAGAGATTATGCGCTGTATACAGTCAGAACAAACACACCGATCTTTTCAGGAACTACTAGAAAAATCAGTGAAAGAATATAACTATTCTATACATACTGTCACAGGGAAAAGACCATTGGAAATATTTTTCGGCAGACGTGTCAGTAGTGATCCCGCACTGCTCGAAATGGAAAGAAATGAAACCATACAAAAACTCACGCAAAAGCAGCAAGCTGACTTGACCTACCACAATGCAAATCGTTCACCCCCAAAGGAATATTCTCAGGGAGAAGAAATTTTTGTTAAAATAAATAGGAGAGTAGGAAACAAACTATCGGCTAGGTACAAAAAGGAAATAGTCGCTGAAAATTACAACACCACGGTAAAAACAAAAACAGGAAGAATAGTACACAAAAATAACATTAGACAGTCTTAGAAACCCATTGTATTCAGACGATAATTTCTTTCTTTCCAGAGGCTCAACATGCGAACCATAACGATTATTTTAGCAATAGCCATAGCGGCAAATGCACAACAATTCCGCATACACGATTTGAATAACAACAATGGTTATATCCCCATTAAAATTGGAGAAGTAAAGACAATAGGAAGATACGACAAGGTATTGCATTTCATCAACGTGACTACATACGACGAAACCATACTTTTACTATCTGAGAATATAAAAACATTGACAACCCAGACTTATGAAGACAAACGACTTCTAGAGACTATAAATAAAAACCTTATTTTATTGAAAGCCAAAGTAAACAACCTCCACGTACACTCGAAACAAAAACGAGGTCTAGTAAACATTTTAGGAAAGGGACTGAAATATATAGCAGGATCAATGGACAGTGATGACGAGAAAGCAATAAATAAAGCAATAGCGGACCTACAAGATAACGACCAAACTAACAATAAGACATTAGATGAACTCATACACTTCAATAACGGTATGGCAGAAGAGATTAAAAATATCACAACCCATATAAATAAGCAGCAGATGATTATTAGTAGTTACATAAATAAATTTAACGACGAATCACTAAACAGAATAAAAACCTTGGAAGACGAAGTAGAATTTATCGAACAGATATACAGAATTGACAACGACATATCCCTCTTGCGAAACCATATTGACGGAATCGGACAAATCATATTCTCTTGCAAATTGGGCATTGTTCCTTCCGACATCCTAACAGATAAGGAAATCAGTTAGTGACTTTGACAGTTATAGCAGAATGAAAATTGCAGTAATTTCCGAAGCTAACAATATTATCCTAACCTTGTTGATACCCCAATTCTCCAGTAACACCCTATCCAAAATAAAATTTGTACCCATTCCTAATGCCATTAATAAATCTTTAGTTTTAAGCGAATATGAAATATTAGTTGATCATAATAATAACATTTTTAATAAAGATATAAAAGATGATTTAGAAAAAAGTTTAGTCAAAATAGAAGACAGATGTGTGGAAAGCATCTTGAAGTTCCAAGAAGCACAATGTGAGTTAGAAACAGTGCAAGAATCCTCTGTTACAGAGGTAATGCCTGGAATACTAATATTTAAAAACTTTAACGAAACCATTACTCAAGATTGTAACAAACTAGAGGTCAACCCTAAGGGGACCTTCCTTATTAAGTTTGAAAATTGTAAAATCAACACGTTAAATACCACATACACTAATATTAATTTAAAAATACATGAAACCTTTATCTTGCCTAATTTGATGACAAAAATCAGAGAAAAGAAAAATGTTAATAAATTGCATCTGAAACTAGAAAATTTGTATGTAAATCAATTAAATAACGAGAATAAAATAAACCTATTAATTAATAAAAATAAAAGTACGCATATAATAAGTTTAAGTTCATTCATTGCAATAATAATACTTATTTCCATAACCATGTTAATTTGCTACTATTTTGTCAATAATAAACAGAAATTTCATATCACATCTCAGCTTCGAGACAATGTTGCAAGCAGTACAAGTGCATGTGGGCCATTTCTACAGCTTACAACATCTCAGCTCACTAACTCGCCTGTTAAGCCACCCCGATTGGGGACAATCGACTTAAGAAGGGAAGAGTTAACACAAACAAAGTCAATAAACTCTATTCTTTAATAATTTTGTTTATTCATCTTTTTAAACGCGGAAGTAAGTTGCAATGCTTTAAGCAATTAATTAGGTTAATAAAAAAATACCTTGTAATCAATTAATAAGAAAGCGAATAATGCAATTCTCGCTTATTTGTGAATTAGGTCAATAAGTATTTCGCAATAAAGTTAATAAGAATAAAATATCGCTATTCTTGCTTATTTTAAGTAGATCAATTAAGTTTATATAAATTATGTGTATTTGGGAATTTAGTTTTAGTTCTAGTTTAGTTCTCACTTTGTAATTATAATACAAATAAAGAAGCGGTCGCGTTGACCGCGTAAACAAAAAAACATTTTTTTTAAATTTTCCAACTCGGAAAATATTAAGTTATATAATGGAAGACACATTCACTGTTGACTTGTTCTTATTTCATTTGATATCACATGTGCATTTATCATTCAACATTAAATTCTTGAATTTGATGATTTAAAGTGATTTAGGACCTTTCTCAATCATTTGATAATGGATTCGGGTAAAACTATATTTTTCCTATTATTAGTTTTTTTCCATTTGATAATTTAGTTGGTACAACTAAAATTGTTTCTTACTATGAGTTTAATGTTATTTTGTTATCAGTTCATAAATTTGTGTTTCAAATGTCAAATATATATAATGGAAGACACATTCACTGTTGACTTGTTCTTATTTCATTTGATATCACATGTGCATTTATCATTCAACATTAAATTCTTGAATTTGATGATTTAAAGTGATTTAGGACCTTTCTCAATCATTTGATAATGGGTTCGGGTAAAACTAAATTTTTTTATTTTGTTTATTTCATTTGATAATTTAGATGGTACAACTAAAATTGTTTTTTACTATTAGTTTAATGTTATTTGCTTGTCATTTGAAAAATTTGTGTTTCAAATGTCTCATATATATATAAAAGAAGACACATTCACTGTACTCTTGTTGTTATCATTTGATATCACATGTGCATTTATCATTCAACATTCAATTCTTGAATTTGATGATTCAAAGTGATTTTGACCTGTCTCAATCATTTGATAATGGATACTAGTAAAACTATATTTTTCCTATTATTAGTTTATTCCATTTGATAATTTAGTTGGTAAAACTAAAATTGTTTTTTACTATGAGTTTAATGTTATTTTGTTATCATTTGATAAATGTGTATTTCAAATGTCTACTATATATAATAGAAGACACATCTACTGTTGACTTGTTCTTATTTCATTTGAGATCGCATGTGCGGTTATCATTCAACATTCAAAACTTGAAATTGATGATTTAAGTGAGTTTGGACTTTTCTCAATAATTTGATAATGGATTCGGGTAAAACTAATTTTTTTTATTAGTAGTCTATTTCATTTGATAATTTAGATGGTAAAACTAAAATTGTTTTTTACTATAAGTTTAATGTTATTTTGTTATCATTTGCTAAATTTGTGTTTCAAATGTCTAATATATATAATAGATGTAAAATTCACTGTTGAATAGTTCTTATTTCCTTTGAGATGACATGTGCTTATATCGTTCAACATTCAATTTTAAATGACTAATATATATAATAGAAGACACATTCACTGTAGACTTGTTGTTATTTCATTTGAGATCACATGTGCATTTATCATTCAACATTTAATTCTTGAATTTGATGATTTAAAGTGATTTTGGAACTTTCTCAATCATTTGATAATGGATTCGGGTAAAACTATATTTTTCCTATTATTAGCTTATTCCCTTTGATAATATAGTTGGTAAAACTAAAATTGTTTTTTACTATGAGTTTATTGTTAGTTTGTTATCATTTGATAAATTTGTGTTTCAAATGTCTCATATATATATATAAAAGAAGACACATTCACTGTAGACTTGTTGTTATCATTTGATATCACATGTGCATTTATCATTCAACATTCAATTCTTGAATTTGATGATTCAAAGTGATTTTGGACTTTCTCAATCATTTGATAATGGATTCGGGTATATATCAATATATATAGTAATATTTTCCTATTATTAGTTTATTCCATTTGATAATTTAGTTGGTGCAACTAAAATTGTTTTTTACTATTAGTTTAATGTTATTTGCTTGTCATTTAAAAAATTTGTGTTTCAAATGTCTAATATATATAATAGATGTAAAATTCACTGTTGAATAGTTCTTATTTCCTTTGAGATGACATGTGCTTATATCGTTCAACATTCAATTTTAAATGACTAATATATATAATAGAAGACACATTCACTGTAGACTTGTTGTTATTTCATTTGATATCACATGTGCATTTATCATTCAACATTAAATTCTTGAATTTGATGATTTAAAGTGATTTAGGACCTTTCTCAATCATTTGATAATGGGTTCGGGTAAAACTAAATTTTTTTATTTTGTTTATTTCATTTGATAATTTAGATGGTACAACTAAAATTGTTTTTTACTATTAGTTTAATGTTATTTGCTTGTCATTTGAAAAATTTGTGTTTCAAATGTCTCATATATATATAAAAGAAGACACATTCACTGTACTCTTGTTGTTATCATTTGATATCACATGTGCATTTATCATTCAACATTCAATTCTTGAATTTGATGATTCAAAGTGATTTTGACCTGTCTCAATCATTTGATAATGGATACTAGTAAAACTATATTTTTCCTATTATTAGTTTATTCCATTTGATAATTTAGTTGGTAAAACTAAAATTGTTTTTTACTATGAGTTTAATGTTATTTTGTTATCATTTGATAAATGTGTATTTCAAATGTCTACTATATATAATAGAAGACACATCTACTGTTGACTTGTTCTTATTTCATTTGAGATCGCATGTGCGGTTATCATTCAACATTCAAAACTTGAAATTGATGATTTAAGTGAGTTTGGACTTTTCTCAATAATTTGATAATGGATTCGGGTAAAACTAATTTTTTTTATTAGTAGTCTATTTCATTTGATAATTTAGATGGTAAAACTAAAATTGTTTTTTACTATAAGTTTAATGTTATTTTGTTATCATTTGCTAAATTTGTGTTTCAAATGTCTAATATATATAATAGATGTAAAATTCACTGTTGAATAGTTCTTATTTCCTTTGAGATGACATGTGCTTATATCGTTCAACATTCAATTTTAAATGACTAATATATATAATAGAAGACACATTCACTGTAGACTTGTTGTTATTTCATTTGAGATCACATGTGCATTTATCATTCAACATTTAATTCTTGAATTTGATGATTTAAAGTGATTTTGGAACTTTCTCAATCATTTGATAATGGATTCGGGTAAAACTATATTTTTCCTATTATTAGCTTATTCCCTTTGATAATATAGTTGGTAAAACTAAAATTGTTTTTTACTATGAGTTTATTGTTAGTTTGTTATCATTTGATAAATTTGTGTTTCAAATGTCTCATATATATATATAAAAGAAGACACATTCACTGTAGACTTGTTGTTATCATTTGATATCACATGTGCATTTATCATTCAACATTCAATTCTTGAATTTGATGATTCAAAGTGATTTTGGACTTTCTCAATCATTTGATAATGGATTCGGGTATATATCAATATATATAGTAATATTTTCCTATTATTAGTTTATTCCATTTGATAATTTAGTTGGTACAACTAAAATTGGTTTTTACTATTAGTTTAATGTTATTTGCTTGTCATTTAAAAAATTTGTGTTTTAAATGTCTAATATATATAAAAGAAGACACATTCACTGTACTCTTGTTGTTATTTTATTTGATATCACATGTGCATTTATCATTCAATATTCAATGCTTGAATTTGATGATTTAAGGTGATCTTGGACCTTTCTCAATCATTTGATATTGGATACGGGTAAAACTATATTTTTCCTATTATTAGCTTATTCCCTTTGATAATATAGTTGGTAAAACTAAAATTGTTTTTTACTATGAGTTTATTGTTAGTTTGTTATCATTTGATAAATTTGTGTTTCAAATGTCTCATATATATATATAAAAGAAGACACATTCACTGTAGACTTGTTGTTATCATTTGATATCACATGTGCATTTATCATTCAACATTCAATTCTTGAATTTGATGATTCAAAGTGATTTTGGACTTTCTCAATCATTTGATAATGGATTCGGGTATATATCAATATATATAGTAATATTTTCCTATTATTAGTTTATTCCATTTGATAATTTAGTTGGTGCAACTAAAATTGTTTTTTACTATTAGTTTAATGTTATTTGCTTGTCATTTAAAAAATTTGTGTTTCAAATGTCTAATATATATAAAAGAAGACACATTCACTGTACTCTTGTTGTTATTTTATTTGATATCACATGTGCATTTATCATTCAATATTCAATGCTTGAATTTGATGATTTAAAGTGATTTTGGAACTTTCTCAATCATTTGGTAATGGATTCGGGTATACTATATTTTTCCTATTATTAGTTTACTCCATTTGATAATTTAGTTGGTAAAACTTAAATTGTTTGTTACTATGAGTTTAATGTTATTTTGTTATCATTTGATAAAGTTGTGCTTCAAATGACTCATATATATAATAAAAGACACATTCACTGTAGACTTGTTGTTATCATTTGATATCACATGTGCATTTATCATTCAACATTCAATTCTTGAATTTGATGATTCAAAGTGATTTTGGACTTTCTCAATCATTTGATAATGGATTCGGGTATATATCAATATATATAGTAATATTTTCCTATTATTAGTTTATTCCATTTGATAATTTAGTTGGTACAACTAAAATTGGTTTTTACTATTAGTTTAATGTTATTTGCTTGTCATTTAAAAAATTTGTGTTTCAAATGTCTAATATATATAAAAGAAGACACATTCACTGTACTCTTGTTGTTATTTTATTTGATATCACATGTGCATTTATCATTCAATATTCAATGCTTGAATTTGATGATTTAAGGTGATCTTGGACCTTTCTCAATCATTTGATATTGGATACGGGTAAAACTATATTTTTCCTATTATTAGCTTATTCCCTTTGATAATATAGTTGGTAAAACTAAAATTGTTTTTTACTATGAGTTTATTGTTAGTTTGTTATCATTTGATAAATTTGTGTTTCAAATGTCTCATATATATATATAAAAGAAGACACATTCACTGTAGACTTGTTGTTATCATTTGATATCACATGTGCATTTATCATTCAACATTCAATTCTTGAATTTGATGATTCAAAGTGATTTTGGACTTTCTCAATCATTTGATAATGGATTCGGGTATATATCAATATATATAGTAATATTTTCCTATTATTAGTTTATTCCATTTGATAATTTAGTTGGTGCAACTAAAATTGTTTTTTACTATTAGTTTAATGTTATTTGCTTGTCATTTAAAAAATTTGTGTTTCAAATGTCTAATATATATAAAAGAAGACACATTCACTGTACTCTTGTTGTTATTTTATTTGATATCACATGTGCATTTATCATTCAATATTCAATGCTTGAATTTGATGATTTAAAGTGATTTTGGAACTTTCTCAATCATTTGGTAATGGATTCGGGTATACTATATTTTTCCTATTATTAGTTTACTCCATTTGATAATTTAGTTGGTAAAACTTAAATTGTTTGTTACTATGAGTTTAATGTTATTTTGTTATCATTTGATAAAGTTATGCTTCAAATGACTCATATATATAATAAAAGACACATTCACTGTAGACTTGTTGTTATCATTTGATATCACATGTGCATTTATCATTCAACATTCAATTCTTGAATTTGATGATTCAAAGTGATTTTGGACTTTCTCAATCATTTGATAATGGATTCGGGTATATATCAATATATATAGTAATATTTTCCTATTATTAGTTTATTCCATTTGATAATTTAGTTGGTACAACTAAAATTGGTTTTTACTATTAGTTTAATGTTATTTGCTTGTCATTTAAAAAATTTGTGTTTCAAATGTCTAATATATATAAAAGAAGACACATTCACTGTACTCTTGTTGTTATTTTATTTGATATCACATGTGCATTTATCATTCAATATTCAATGCTTGAATTTGATGATTAAAGTGATTTTGGAACTTTCTCAATCATTTGGTAATGGATTCGGGTATACTATATTTTTCCTATTATTAGTTTACTCCATTTGATAATTTAGTTGGTAAAACTTAAATTGTTTGTTACTATGAGTTTAATGTTATTTTGTTATCATTTGATAAAGTTGTGCTTCAAATGACTCATATATATAATAAAAGACACATTCACTGTAGACTTGTTGTTATTTCATTTGAGATCACATGTGCATTTATCATTCAACATTCAATTCTTGAATTTGATGATTTAAAGTTAACTTGGACCTTTCTCAATCATTTGATAATGGATTCGGGTAAAACTATATTTTTCCTATTATTAGTTTATTACATTTGAGAATTTATTTGGTACAACTAAAATTGTTTCTTACTATGAGTTTAATGTTATTTTGTTATCAGTTCATAAATTTGTGTTTCAAATGTCAAATATATATAATGAAAGACACATTCACTGTTGACTTGTTCTTATTTCATTTGATATCACATGTGCATTTATCATTCAACATTAAATTCTTGAATTTGATGATTTAAAGTGATTTTGGACCTTTCTCAATCATTTGATAATGGGTTCGGGTAAAACTAAATTTTTTTATTTTGTTTATTTCATTTGATAATTTAGTTGGTACAACTAAAATTGTTTTTTACTTTTAGTTTAATGTTATTTGCTTGTCATTTGAAAAATTTGTGTTTCAAATGTCTCATATATATATAAAAGAAGACACATTCACTGTACTCTTGTTGTTATCATTTGATATCACATGTGCATTTATCATTCAACATTCAATCCTTGAATTTGATGATTCAAAGTGATTTTGGACCTGTCTCAATCATTTGATAATGGATACTAGTAAAACTATATTTTTCCTATTATTAGTTTATTCCATTTGATAATTTAGTTGGTAAAACTAAAATTGTTTTTTACTATGAGTTTAATGTTATTTTGTTATCATTTGATAAATGTGTATTTCAAATGTCTACTATATATAATAGAAGACACATTTACTGTTGACTTGTTCTTATTTCATTTGAGATCGCATGTGCGGTTATCATTCAACATTCAAAACTTGAAATTGATGATTTAAAGTGAGTTTGGACTTTTCTCAATAATTTGATAATGGATTCGGGTAAAACTAATTTTTTTTATTAGTAGTCTATTTCATTTGATAATTTAGATGGTAAAACTAAAATTGTTTTTTACTATAAGTTTAATGTTATTGTGTTATCATTTGCTAAATTTGTGTTTCAAATGTCTAATATATATAATAGATGTAAAATTCACTGTTGAGTAGTTCTTATTTCCTTTGAGATGACATGTGCTTATATCGTTCAACATTCAATTTTAAATGCCTCATATATATAATAGAAGACACATTCACTGTAGACTTGTTGTTATTTCATTTGAGATCACATGTGCATTTATCATTCAACATTCAATTCTTGAATTTGATGATTTAAAGTTAATTTGGACCTTTCTCAATCATTTGATAATGGATTCGGGTATATATCAATATATATAGTAATATTTTCCTATTATTAGTTTATTCCATTTGATAATTTAGTTGGTACAACTAAAATTGTTTTTTACTATTAGTTTAATGTTATTTGCTTGTCATTTAAAAAATTTGTGTTTCAAATGTCTAATAAATATAAAAGAAGACACATTCACTGTACTCTTGTTGTTATTTTATTTGATATCACATGTGCATTTATCATTCAATATTCAATGCTTGAATTTGATGATTTAAAGTGATTTCGGACCTTTCTCAATCATTTGATAATGGGTTCGGGTAAAACTAAATTTTTTTATTTTGTTTATTTCATTTGATAATTTAGATGGTACAACTAAAATTGTTTTTTACTATTAGTTTAATGTTATTTGCTTGTCATTTGATAAAGTTGTGCTTCAAATGCCTCATATATATAATAAAAGACACATTCACTGTAGACTTTTTCTTATTTCATTTGAGATCGCATGTGCGTTTATCATTCAACATTCAATTTTTGAATTTAATGATTTAAAATGATTTTGGACCTTTCTCTATCATGTGGTAATGTATTCGGGTAAAACTAACTTTTTTTATTATTTGTTATTTATTTGATAATTTTGTTGGTAAAACTAAAATTTTTTTAATAAGTTTAATGTTATTTTGTTATCATTTGATAAAGTTGTGCTTCAAATGCCTCATATATTGAATAGAAGACACATACAACTTGTTGTTATTTCATTTGAGATCACATG
This sequence comes from Gymnocheta viridis, assembly GCA_956483585.1. NCBI lineage: Eukaryota > Metazoa > Arthropoda > Insecta > Diptera > Tachinidae > Gymnocheta > Gymnocheta viridis. The sequence continues at coordinate 76,120,432 of OY101441.1, read as the reverse complement.
TGCATTTATCATTCAACATTTAATTCTTGAATTTGATGATTTAAAGTGATTTTGGAACTTTCTCAATCATTTGGTAATGGATTCGGGTATACTATATTTTTCCTATTATTAGTTTACTCCATTTGATAATTTAGTTGGTAAAACTTAAATTGTTTGTTACTATGAGTTTAATGTTATTTTGTTATCATTTGATAAAGTTGTGCTTCAAATGACTCATATATATAATAAAAGACACATTCACTGTAGACTTGTTGTTATTTCAATTGAGATCACATGTGCATTTATCATTCAACATTTAATTCTTGAATTTGATGATTTCTAGTGATTTTGGAACTTTCTCAATCGGTTGATAATGGATTCGGGTAAAACTATATTTTTCCTATTATTAGCTTATTCCCTGTGATAATTTAATTGATAAAACTAAAATTGTTTTTTACTATTAGTTTATTGTTATTTTGTTATCATTTGATAAATTTGTACTTCAAAATCCTCATATATATAATAAAAGACACATTCACTGTAGACTTGTTGTTATTTCATTTGAGATCACATGTGCATTTATCATTCAACATTTAATTCTGGAATTTAATGATTTAAATTGCTTTTCGACTTTTCTCAAGCATTTGATAATGGATTCGGGTAAAACTATATTTTTCCTATTATTAGTTTATTCCATTTGATAATTTAGTTGGTAAAACTTAAAATGTTTTTTACTAAGAGTTTAATGTTATTTTTTTATCATTTGATAAATTTGTGTTTCAAATGTCTCATATATATAATAGAAGACACATTCACTGTAGACTTGTTGTTATTTCATTTGATATCACATGTGCATTTATCATTCAACATTCAATTCTTGAATTTGATGATTTAAAGTGATTTGGACCTTTCTCAATAATTTGATAATGGATTCGGGTAAAACTATATTTTTCCTATTATTAGTTTATTCCATTTGATAATTTAGTTGGAAAACTAAAATTGTTTTTTACTATGAGTTTAATGTTATTTTTTTATCATTTGATAATTTTGTGTTTCAAATGTCTCATATATATAATAGAAGACAAATTCACTGTTGACTTTTTCTTATTTCATTTGTGGTCACATGTGCGTTTATCATTCAACATTTTATTCTTGAATTTGATGAATTAAAGTGATTTTGGACTTTTCTCAATCATTTGATAATGGACTCGGGTAAAACAAATTTTTTTATTATTAGTTTATTTCATTTGATAATTTAGTTGGTAAAACTTTGTGACCACATGTGCGTTTATCATTCAGCATTCAATTCTTGAATTTGATGATTTAAAGTGATTTTGGACTTTTCTCAATCATTTGATAATGGATTCGGGTAAAAAAAAATTTTTTATTATTAGTTTATACCATATTATGTATATTTTTAAATTTATTAATCGAGATTGCCTCGATATCTTCTTTCAAAGATTTTCAAAAAATTTTGTTTGTTGGGGGTTTTTGAGCTAGTCTATATACATGCATTTCATTGGTGCTAATGCCAAATCATCAGTAGACCTTAAACCGTATTTTTGAAATGTTTCAAACCTCTTATATTATATAAAAACTTTCAAAAAACCAATGAGAATTAAAAATTACAAAAGTATAAATAAGCATAGTAGTTTTTGAAACTTATTCAAAAACCATAACAAATAAATTAATAATTAATATAAGAGGTTTGAAACATTTCAAAAATATGGTTTAAGGTCCAGTGACGATTTGGCATTAGCACCAATGAAATGCATGTATATAGACTAGCTAAAAACCCTCAACAAACAAAAAAACAAATTTTCTTATTATTAGTTTATTTCAATTGATAATTTATTTGGTAAAACTAATATTGTTTTTTACTATGAGTTTAATGTTATTTTGTTATCATTTGATAAATTTGTGTTTCAAATGTTGCATGTATATAATAGAAGACACATTCACTGTTGACTTTATCTTATTTCATTAGAGATTACATGTGCGTATATCATTTAACATTCAACTTTTGAATTTAATGGTTTAAAGTGATTTTGGACTTTTCTCAATCATTCGATAGTGGTTTCGGGTAAAACTAAATTTTTTTATTAGTAGTACATTTCATTTGTTGGTAAGTCGGTAATTGTTTTTTACTACGAGTTTAATATTTCTTTCTTGTCATTTGATAAATTTGTGTTTCAAATGTCTAATATATATAATGGTAGACACATTCGCTGTTGATTTTTTCTTATTTCATTTGTGATCACATGTGCGTTTATCATTCAATATTCAAAACTTGAATTTAATGATTTCAAGTGATTTTGGACCTTTCTCAATCATTTGATGTTAGATTAGGGTAAAAGTAATTTTTTTATTATTAATTTATTTCATTTGATAATTTATCAAAAGGAATAAACTAATAATAAAAAACAATATAGTTTTACCCGAATCCATTATTTAATGATTGAGAAAGTCTAAAATCACTTTAGATCATCAAATTCAAGAATTGAATGTTGAATGATACATGCACATGTGATCTCAAATGAAATAACAACAAGTCTACAGTGAATGTGTCTTCCATTATATATATTTGACATTTAAAATACAAATTTATCAAATGACAAGAAAGAAACATTAAACTCGTAGTAAAAAACAATTACCGACTTACCAACTAAATTATCAAATGAAATAAACTACTAATAAAAAAAATTTAGTGTTACGCGAATCCACTATCGAATGATTGAGAAAAGTCCAAAATCACTTTAAATCATCAAATTCAAAAATTAAATGTTGAATGATAAACGCACATGTGATCTCAAATGAAATAAGAGCAAGTCCATTTGATCTCCTTAATATTTACACCACCTATATCCGACCGAAAATGGAATACAACTCTCATGTATAGGCCGATGCTTCAAAGTCTATTTTGAAGATACTCGACCGGGTACAGGAGAGGGCAAAGTGTTTATCGTTGACAGTAGGGTAGATAACTCTATTGACTCACTGGATGTATTTCACTGTTTTATCGTTACTACAATGGCATGTGCTGTAATGAAATCAGGGAACTTGTTCCCCAAAGCTACTCATTTGTACGAACAACACGTTCTTCGTTAAGAGCGCATCCATTTGTGGTTGATATGCCTGTGGATCGCACTACGCATTACAGAGAAAATTCATTCTTTAGCCGAACAGTTCGCATGTGGAATAAACTTCCTGCAGAGGTCTTTCCTGTTACTTTCAGTGTGTTAAAATTCAAATCGAACGTCCACAAACACTACTCCACTCCCTCTATCCTCCTTCCCATAACCAATTTTCATAGTTCCAGCACAATGCATTGCATATGTAGGGGTCATCCCCTGTGTGCTTGTCTAAGTTAAAAAAAGTCAACAGTGAATGTATCTTCTATTATATATATGAGACATTTGAAACACAAAATTATCAAATAATAACAAAATAACATTAAACTCATAGTAAAAAATAATTTTAGTTTTACCAACTAAATTATCAAATGAAATAAAGTAATAATAAAAAAAATTTAGTCTTACCCGAATCTATTATCAAATGATTGAGAAAGGTCCAAAATCACTTTAAATCATCATATTTATAAATTGAATGTTAAAGGATAAACACACATATGATCACCAATGAAATAAGAACAAGTCAACAATGAATGTGTCTTCTATTAAATATATTAGACATTTAAAAGACAAATTTATCAAATGATAACAAAATAACATTAAACTCATAGTAAAAAAAATTTAGTTTTACCAACTAAATTATCAAATAACTAATAATAAAAAAAATTTAGTTTTACCTATTATCAAACAATTGAGAAAGGTCCAAAATCACTTTAAATCATCAAATTTAAGAATTGAATGTTGAATGATAGACGCACATGTGATCACAAATGAAATAAGAACAAGTCAACAGTGAATGTGTCTTCTGTTATATATATATTAGACATTTGAATAAATTAATTAGATACTAACTATGGTTCACATAAAGATTTCAATAATGAATTGAAATTTTATAATAGTAACATCAACTAATTAATCAATATTCTCAAATATTGGAGAATATTGATCCCCATCCTCTATTTTTTCCATCAATTAATTGATGTTACTATTATAAAATTTCAATTCATTATTGAAATCTTTATGTGAACCATAGTTAGTATCTAATTAATTTATTGAAATTCGATCGTGTATTTTTGAATTAAAATCACATTTATAGAAAAATCCATATGTTTATACATTCAATTATTTTATTTTTTAAAGGAAGTGCTTGTGTTTAACTGATGCCTAAGAAAAAATTTCTCCGACTTTTTGTATAAAACTAGAGATATTTACTTTATATATTGCTCTAATATATGTATAATGTGCATACATCGACTGTATTCTCATTCATTCTCATTCTCAGATATTTACTTCATATATTGCTCTAATATATGTATAATGTGTATACATTGATTGTATTCTCATTCACATACTTTTACATGTAGAAGTATAAAAATCTTCAAAACATAACCTATTTATCCTTCTCTTTGTTTCATGTTTCACTTAAATCAATATAATCATTAGTTAAATATTTCTTATTAATTATCAAATCATATTAGGATTTTTGTTTTGCTTTTAAATTTACTTAATTCTATATGTAATCGTAGGTCTGATTCTTAGTTAGTTAGTTTCGATATCGTCTCCATTTAAGGATAGTTTCAACTTTTTACTCTCCGGAACAACATTATATTTACACTTCCCGGAAGCATTCCGTATACATATTGCATTGCTCTTCGAGGCATTAATTTTTATACCCCAATGAGAGTAAAATTCATCAACATTTCTGAGGTGCGAAGATACACGTTGGAGTGCAACAAGTGGAGACTCATGGTGAGCATAAAGGAGCGAGTCATCAGCAAAAAGTATACCTTTCGAGTTGTTAAAATCAATGGAAAAATCATGTATAAAAATGTTGTATAAATGAGGAGCCAACACAGAACCTTGAGGAACACCACAAGAAACCTCACCCTGACTAGATATCATATCAGCAATCTGCACGCAGAATCTTCTGTCATCAAAAAAGCTGTGAAAGAGTTTTGTGATAGCTGGACTAAATCCTATTCTACTCATTTTATACAATATACCATAATGGTATGCCTTGTCAAAAGCTTTTCGACATCAAGAGACACAGCAACAGTACACCGACGTTCTCGTAAGTTCTGAATGACATCAGTGTGAAGTTTCAAAAGAGCGTGCACCGTAGAATTACCCTTTTTGAAACCAAATTGTTCCTGAGGAATGTAAGAGCCATTCAACCCAATATCCATTTTCACTCGCACTATTCTCTCAAATAACTTACTCACATTGGAAAGCAATGAAATTGGCCTAAAATTATTTATGTCACAAGAATTCCTTTGTTTCGGAATGTCATTGCTAACTATAAAGTGATCTAAATGCGACGACCCACTCGGGTATGTGGGATACAAGTCACAAACTCTTGAAACTGAAATAGATTGATTCTGAAGCCAAATTGAAAGCACTTCACCATTAAAATTATTGAGCGAATCGCCCCAAGAAATGTGTTTAGCATTTAGATCACCACCTAAAACCAGCCCGCTGTAACTACTAGAAAAATCTAAAATCAATGAAAGTCCATCACAGATATCCTGACGATTAAAATTAGATTGGAAATAAATGGATCCACAAAGAATTTTTTGAATGCTACCATTCATTGACACTTTAATTTCCACAAGAAAATTTAAAAAACGAAGTCCAGGAATACTTACACGCGAATAACACAAGGTCTTTTTGAGAGCAATGCCAACACCTAATGGACTATTGTCCCCGAAAACGAAATAATTATCAAGAAATACAATTGAACGCGTAGGCAAATGCATTTCTTGTAAAAAAGCAATATCAATATTAAATTGATTCAATAACAAATCAAGTTCAACTCTCCTTCCTACGTGGATAAGAGATCCAACAGGTGTGATTCTTTTTTAAATAAAATTTCAGTAAAATTTTCTTGTTTAATTTGATTTACATTATAATGTAATATTTAATTCGCTAATGTATAGTCTTGTGTCCTTAATGTTTTGTCTTACAACAATTTTTTTCATAATTAACAATTAATATCATAATTAAAATTATTGCTGTCATATTTAGTTTCTCTACATTTTTATAAGTTTATCGTTCTGTTTATTTTCTTCTTCTTTTCCTTTTAAGTAAATCTGAATAAATTGTTTTCTCATGGTTCATTCGAAGTGACCTTTTAGGCTTATTTAATTGAACTTTATTTTTTTAAGTAAGTTTCTCTAAATGTTTTTCTAGCAATTCTTGATTGTAGACTTCTTAAAAGTAAGAATTTCTTAATGAATAATAAGGATTATCAAGCTGTATCACAATCTCTTCACTAAAGATTATGCTAGGGAATTTTCTAGAGGAAAAAAGACTTCTTAATGTACGGTGCTATTCTTCAACTCAATGATAAAAGAAAATGGAGATTTAGTGCTGTCTTTGGTACTTTGATGGCTATCATGTTGGTGGTGAAAATATGTATACTCACTGTTTTTGATATGAGTATATGTAAATGTGATAAATATTATAAATATTCACCATACATAATTAAAGAAATAATATTAAACTAATAAAATATTAAAAAGTAGAATAATATTAAAAATCTTTTTTTATTTTTATGATGTTTTAGGTAATCTAGAAAAAGGTTTGTATGAACGAACACTGATTAGTGCTATTTAAAAAAAACAATTATCTATATTTTCTTTAAAAATAATTCATATTGAATGCATTTTGTTTTAGTATTTCAATTTGTTATTAATTTACGTTGTTTCATGTTTTAAATGTTTTCTGCATAAAATGATAAATCATATTGATAATCGTATCATATTGCTGCATAATCTAAGTCTATTTCTAATATGTATGCAAATACTCGACCATACCTAACATAATCTAAATCGGAACTTTAAAAAATGATCAAACCATTCAAAGTTATTCTATGGTAGGTAATGAGAGATATCATATCCGTATAAGTGGTTTACATCTAAATAAATTAGATACATATGTTTTTTTTTTGTGCAACTATAGAGTCCGCCATCTACCGTTTTTTTCAAGTAGAGCTTATTTCGTGAATGGTAACACTTAGCTAATGTCTGACTTGACAGATAATTAATTTTATCCTTCCGCTGAACGAATATGGTTGTGTATACGCTTGAACAACGCTTGGAAATATTGCCTGCGATCGACTTACAGAAGATGCCGATTTTGCCAAAAAAATCATCTTTTGAGATGAAGCGTATTTTGATCTTGGCGGGTATGTAAACAAGCAAAATTGTCGCATTTGGTGCACAGAAAACCCGCACGCATACATTGAAAAGCCGACGCACCCAAAACGAGTCACAGTTTGGTGCGGATTTTGGTCCAGAGGCATAATTGCGCCATTTTTCTTCGAAAATGAGCAAGGAGTGGCCGTTACAGTTATCTGGTCATGTTGAACGAATTTTTGTTCACAAAAATTGAAGAGGCGGATATTGGCAACATTTAGTTTCAACAGGACGGCGCTACGTGCCCCACAGCCGAAGCTACAGTAGATCTTATTATCTACATGAGGTATCCTAGTCATCATTTTTTACATTTCTCGTTATGTAATTCTCAATCCGTAATTTAATAACACACAGAAAGATTTTCAGAATCAAATCATTTTTAGTGTAAAAATTTTATTTTATAAATAGTATTTATACCTCCAATTTTGCTAATCAAGTGCCCAACACATTTTATTGTATGCTTATTTTTATGTAAATTATATGTATGTAGATCGCAAATAAAAAGTATTGAAGAATTTTTAGGCTGTTCTTTTAAATGCTGTTGTTTTTAAACAAGCAGCTTCATACACATTCACTCTACATAGCAAAATCAAAAAATCCTGACCTTCCTTAACAAAAAGTTGTTTCCCACACTCATTAATATAGAAAGCAGAAGTCAATAAAAGTATATTTTTGAGTAAATAACCTAATCAATGTGATATGATGCAAAATCAATCTATGTACTTGAGATTATTGTCAAAAATATATTAGTAAGCGAAAATGAATAAAAAAATGTTTTGGTTTAACTGAGTAGGACTATCATGTAGTCAAACAACTCCAGTAAGAATCACTCTGTACAACAAAATTACAATTTTTTTGGCACGCTTCAGAAAAAAAAGAATGAGAGAAGTACAAATCAAGCGCCACCCATAGCAATGGAGAAATGAACACACATCTATAGATCATTATACATTTTGAATATTTCTCGTTATGTAATTCTCAATACGTAATAATACTCAGAAAAATTTCCAGAATCAAACTATTTCTTAAGTTTAAGATGCAAAGAAATGTATATAAATGTGATTTTTAGAAATAGTATTCAAAATCTTCATTTTGTTATTCAATTGTCCAACACATTTTATTTTATGAATATTTTGATGTAAATGATATATATATATCCCATATAAAAAGTATTGAAGAATTTTTAGAATGTTTTATTAAATGCTCTTGTTTTAAAATAACCAGCTTCATATATAGTCGTACTGCGTACCAAAATCAGAAATTCCTAACCTTCCTTAACAAAAAGAAATGTTTCCCACACTCCTTAATATAGTAATCAGCAGTCAATAAATGAATATTTTTATCATGTAGTCAAACAACTTCAGTAATCACTCTGCACAGCAAAATTAAATTTTTTTGGCACCCTTCAGTAAAAAGATTGAGACGTATAAATCAATCGTCCCCATAGCAATGAAGATATCAACACATATCTATAGTAAAATCATTATCAGGGAAAATATAAAATTTTTTCAGAGTTTCTGCTCATTTAACATTTTGTTATATTCATATAACAGGATACTATACCAATTTTAAGATTTAATACTTCCGTTCTAAATACACCTACATAGATTTGATTAAAAGTAAATTACGTCATAAATAAATTTATAATTAAAAACTAATACAAACAGTATAAAATTAAATCTCAGCTACCATCCCGTAAGTAATTTAAAAAAAAAACAATATAGTCAATATCCATTGATTAATTTTTCACTCTATATAATGTTTCCTAAGCCCACGATTTTATATAATTGTTCATAATATTCTTCCTAGCACTAGAATAACTAAATATGAGTACTAGTTTATATATTATTTTTTTATTAGTTTATTTCATTTGATAATTTAGTTGGTAAAACTAAAATTGTTTTTAACTATGAGCTTAATATTATTTTGTTTTCATTTGATAAATTTGTATTTCAAATGTCTCATATATATAATAGAAAACACATTCACTGTTGACTTTTTCTTATTTCATTAGAGATCACATGTGTGCTTATCATTTAACATTTAATTTTTGAATTTGATGATTTATAGTGATTTTGGACCTTTCTCAATCATTTGGTATTAGATTCGGGTAAAAATAAATTTTTTTGTTATTAGTTTATTTCATTTCATAATTTTTCAAAAGGAATAAACTAATAATAAAAAACAATATAGTTTTACTCGAATCCATTATTTAATGATTGAGAAAGTCTAAAATCACTTTAGATCATCAAATTCAAGAATTGAATGTTGAATGATTCATGCACATGTGATCTCAAATGCAATAACAACAAGTCAAACGTGAATGTCTCTTCTCTGAGACATTCAAAGCACAAATTTACCAAATGATAACAAAATAACATTCAACTCATAGTAAAAAACAATTTTAGTTTTACCAACTAAATTAATTAATGGAGTAAACTTATAGTAAAAAAAATATAGTTTTACCCGAACCCATTTGCAAATGATTGAGAAAGGTCAAAAATCACTAAAAATCATAATCAAATGCTGGAGAAAAGTTCAAAATCACTTTAAATCATCAAATTGAAAAATTAAATGTTGAATGATAAACGCACATGTGATCTCAAATGAAATAAGAGCAAGTCCATTTGATCTCCTTAATATTTACACCACCTATATCCGACCGAAAATGGAATACAACTCTCATGTATAGGCCGATGCTTCAAAGTCTATTTTGAAGATACTCGACCGGGTACAGGAGAGGGCAAAGAAATTCATCGTTGACAGTAGGGTAGCCAACTCTATTGACTCACTGGATGTATTTCACTGTTTTATCGTTAGTACAATGGCATGTCCTCTAATGAAATCAGGGAACTTGTTTGTGAAAGCTACACATTTGTACGAACAACACGTTCTTCGTTAAGAGCGCATCCATTTGTGGTTGATATGCCAGTGGATCGCACTACACATTACAGAGAAAATTCATTCTTTAGCCGAACAGTTCGCATGTGGAATAAACTTCCTGCAGAGGTCTTTCCTGTTACTTTCAGTGTGGTAAAATTCAAATCGAAGGTCCACAAACACTACTCCACTCCCTCTATCCTCCTTCCCATAACCAATTTTCATAGTTCCGGCACAATGCATTGCATATGTAGGAGTCATCCCCTGTGTGCTTGTCTTAGTTAAAAAAAGTCAACAGTGAATGTATCTTATATTATATATATGAGACATTTGAAACACAAAATTATCAAATGATAACAAAATAACATTAAACTCATAGTAAAAAATAATTTTAGTTTTACCAACTAAATTATCAAATGAAATAGTGTAATAATAAAAAAAATTCAGTCTTACCCGAATCTATTATCAAATGATTGAGAAAGGTCCAAAATCACTTTAAATCATCATATTTATAAATTGAATGTTAAAGGATAAACGCACATATGATCACCAATGAAATAAGAACAAGTCAACTATGAATGTGTCTTCTATTAAATATATTAGACATTTAAAAGACAAATTTATCAAATGATAACAAAATAACATTAAACTCATAGTAAAAAAAATTAGTTTTACCAACTAAATTATCAAATAACTAATAATAAAAAAAAATTAGTTTTACCTATTATCAAACAATTGAGGAAGGTCCAAAATCACTTTAAATCATCAAATTTAAGAATTGAATGTTGAATGATAGACGCACATGTGATCACAAATGAAATAAGAGCAAGTCAACAGTGAATGTGTCTTCTGTTATATATATGTATATTAGACATTTGAATAAATTAATTAGATACTAACTATGGTTCACATAAAGATTTCAATAATGAATTGAAATTTTATAATAGTAACATCAACTAATTAATCAATATTCTCAAATATTGGAGAATATTGATCCCCAGCCTCTATTTGTTTCATCAATTAGTTGATGTTACTATTATAAAATTTCAATTCATTATTGAAATCTTTATGTGAACCATAGTTAGTATCTAATTAATTTATTTAAATTCGATCGTGCATTTTTGAATTAAAGTCACATTTATAGAAAAATCCATATGTTTATACATTCAATTATTTTATTTTTTAAAGGAAGTGCTTGTGTTTAACTGATGCCTAAGAAAAAATTTCTCCGACTTTTTGTATAAAACTAGAGACATTTACTTCATATATTGCTCTAATATATGTATAATGTGTATACATTGATTGTATTCTCATTCTCATTCTCAGATATTTACTTCATATATTGCTCTAATATATGTATGTATAATGTGTATACATTGATTTTATTCTCATTCACATGCTTTTACATGTAGATGTATAAAAAACTTCAAAACATAACCTATTTATCCTTCTCTTTATTTTATCAAATCAATATAATCTTAATCTCTTAAATCAATATAATCATAAGTTAAATATTTCTTATTAATTATCAAATCATATTAGGATTTTTGTTTTGCTTTTAAATTTATTTAATTCTATATGTACTCGTAGGTGTGATTCTTTTTTAAATAAAATTTCAGTAAAATTTTCTTGTTTAATTTGATTTACATTATAATGTAATATTTAATTCGCTAATGTATAGTCTTGTGTCCTTAATGTTTTGTCTTACAACAATTTTTTTCATAATTAACATAATTAAAATTATTGCTGTCATATTTAGTTTTTCTACATTTTTATAAGTTTATCGTTCTGTTTATTTTCTTCTTCTTTTCCTTTTAAGTAAATCTGAATAAATTGTTTTCTCATGGTTCATTCGAAGTGACCTTTTAGGCTTATTTAATTGAACTTTATTTTTTTAAGTAATGCAGCATTTAGACTACTGCCAAAGTTGGCAATTTTTTTGTCAGTTCTTGGCAGTTACGTGTAAACGTCAGTAAAAGTATGCAATTTTTATTGCATTATAAAATGCCATTTGAAATGACAGTTGGTAATGCCACAAAAACTGTCATCGTGTAAACACCCTAAATTTGCATGTTTGCAGTTAATGACAACCCTGGCGAAAAAATGAAAATTTTCATTTTAAACTGACAAGCTTGGCAGCACAAAAGGCGTTTTTTGCAAAATGGAAATGTAAGTTTTACTTTATTTATATTATGTATAATTATTAACTGTTACATTTACTCTAGCAGTTTATTTGTTTAAACAAACAATAAAATATTTTATTTAATAATTATTATAAACTTATTTATTTTCAGCTTACCAAGTACACAAAAGCGGCAACGCAAAATTGAAAAAAATGGTTATCTGAGGAGGTAAATCTCCTCATATCGATGATGGAGGAGCGCGAAGTGCTTTGGAATTATGGTACGCAGGAGTACCGTAATCGGGACTTAAGAGAGTCCAAGTGGCTGGAAATATCCCAGGCAACCACTCGCAGCATTGCCGACTGTAAAGCTCAGTGGAACACTGTGAAAAGTCGGTACAACGTAAGTATTTTGTTTAAAAAGAGCATAAACTTTTGACTTAAAATAAATTCTATATATTTATTAGACTGAACGTCGCAAAGAGTGTTCGACAAAGAGTGGTCAAAGTGGAGAACGCTACTCATCACGATATGAGTTTTTCAATGCCCTATCTTTTTTGAATAGTGTTTGTGAGCGACCAGCTGGTTCTACACAAACCAATATGGTAAGTTCAGTGTAAATAATTGTTATTTTAGGATTATTATTAATTGTCGTCATTTTAAATTAGATATCAGCAGAAATTGAGGTGCTGGACAGCCCCATCACTATTGAGTATGTGTCCGATGGAAATAGCGATGAACCAGAGAGTTTGTCTACTCCTAAGCGAGCAAAACTTGTTGCACCAACACCAGAACGCACGGCTCTGCTCAATAGAATTACCAACTATCTGGATACACGTTCCCAGGAGCCCTCATGGAAGAGAGTTTTTGCAGAACATGTCCATTGCGAATTGGGCCGCTATGCAGAAGCTGACGCGCATAGGTAAATCAAATAATTTTGAATTAATTATAGATTAAAATTAAATTCTTTTTCCAGATTAAAGAGACAAATAAATTCCCTGTTGGACAACAACGCATCCACTCTGAACGCCGTTTTCTCGATCGCTTTTGGTTCGCAGCTTCTTCCTCTTCTAAGAGGAGTAGGGCACCAGCACAAATGATAATATCGTCTTCACAATCCATTACATAAGCAATTATTAAATTTATTAATAAGCACAGGATTTAACAATTTACCATAACAATCAAAATAAACTTTGTGAATAATTTTTGTGATAGCTGCTGTCAGTTGTGTAAACAGGGTTGGCAGTACACTTGGCAAAAAAAAAACAGCTGTTCTATAAAATTACTGCCACCTACTGACAATTAAATTTGATGTCATTTTCTACAACGTGTAAACACTTGGCAGTATTGCAATGGCAATTAACTGACAAACCTGTCAGTAGCCGGCAGTAGTCTAAACGCAACTTAAGTTTCTCTAAATGTTTTTCTAGCAATTCTTGATTGTAGACTTCTTAAAAGTAAGAATTTCTTAATGAATAATAAGGATTATCAAGCTGTATCACAATCTCTTCACTAAAGATTATGCTAGGGAATTTTCTAGAGGAAAAAAGACTTCTTAATGTACGGTGCTATTCTTCAACTCAATGATAAAAGAAAATGGAGATTTTAGTGCTGTCTGTGGTACTTTGATGGCTATCATGTTGGTGGTGAAAATATGTATACTCACTGTTTTTGATATGAGTATATGTAAATGTGATAAATATTATAAATATTCACCATACATATTTAAAGAAATAATATTAAACTAATAAAATATTAAAAAGTAGAATAATATTAAAAATCTTTTTTTATTTTTATGATGTTTTAGGTAATCTAGAAAAAGGTTTGTATGAACGAACACTGATTAGTGCTATTTAAAAAAACAATTATCTATATTTTTTTTAAAAATAATCCATATTGAATGCATTTTGTTTTAGTATTTCAATTTGTTATTAATTTACGTTGTTTCATGTTTTAAATGTTTTCTGCATAAAATGATAAATCATATTAATAATCGTACCATATTGCTGCATAATCTAAGTCTATTTCTAATATGTATGCAAATACTCGACCATACCTAACATAATCTAAATCGGAACTTTAAAAAATGATCAAACCATTCAAAGTTATTCTATGGTAGGTAATGAGAGATATCATATCCGTATAAGTGGTTTACATCTAAATAAATTAGATACATATGTTTTTTTTTGTGCAACTATAGAGTCCGCCATCTACCGTTTTTTTTCAAGTAGAGCTTATTTCGTGAATGGTAACACTTAGCTCATGTCTGATTTGACAGATAATTAATTTTTTCCTTCCGCTGAACGAACATGGTTGTGTATACGCTTGAACAACGCTTGGAAATATTGCCTGCGATCGACTTACAGAAGATGCTGATATTGCCAAAAAAATCATCTTTTTAGATGAAACTCATTTTGATCTTGGCGGGTATGTAAACAAGCAAAATTGTCGCATTTGGTGCACAGAAAACCCGCACGCATACATTGAAAAGCCGACGCACCCAAAACGAGTCACAGTTTGGTGCGGATTTTGTTCCAGAGGCATAATTGCGCCATTTTTCTTCGAAAATGAGCAAGGAGTGGCCGTTACAGTTATCTGGCCATGTTGAACGAATTTTTGTTCACAAAAATTGAAGAGGCGGATATTGGCAACATTTAGTTTCAACAGGACGGCGCTACGTGCCCCACAGCCGAAGCTACAGTAGATCTTATTATCTACATGAGGTATCCTAGTCATCATTTTTTACATTTCTCGTTATGTAATTCTCAATCCGTAATTTAATAACACACAGAAAGATTTTCAGAATCAAATCATTTTTAGTGTAAAAATTTTATTTTATAAATAGTATTTATACCTCCAATTTTGCTAATCAAGTGCCCAACACATTTTATTGTATGCTTATTTTTATGTAAATTATATGTATGTAGATCGCAAATAAAAAGTATTGAAGAATTTTTAGGCTGTTCTTTTAAATGCTGTTGTTTTTAAACAAGCAGCTTCATACACATTCACTCTACATAGCAAAATCAAAAAATCCTGACCTTCCTTAACAAAAAGTTGTTTCCCACACTCATTAATATAGAAAGCAGAAGTCAATAAAAGTATATTTTTGAGTAAATAACCTAATCAATGTGATATGATGCAAAATCAATCTATGTACTTGAGATTATTGTCAAAAATATATTAGTAAGCGAAAATGAATAAAAAAATGTTTTGGTTTAACTGAGTAGGACTATCATGTAGTCAAAACAACTCCAGTAAGAATCACTCTGTACAACAAAATTACAATTTTTTTGGCACGCTTCAGAAAAAAAAGAATGATAGAAGTACAAATCAAGCGCCACCCATAGCAATGGAGAAATGAACACACATCTATAGATCATTATACATTTTGAATATTTCTCGTTATGTAATTCTCAATACGTAATAATACTCAGAAAAATTTCCAGAATCAAACTATTTCTTAAGTTTAAGATGCAAAGAAATGTATATAAATGTGATTTTTAGAAATAGTATTCAAAATCTTCATTTTGTTATTCAATTGTCCAACACATTTTATTTTATGAATATTTTGATGTAAATGATATATATATATCCCATATAAAAAGTATTGAAGAATTTTTAGAATGTTTTATTAAATGCTCTTGTTTTAAAATAACCAGCTTCATATATAGTCGTACTGCGTACCAAAATCAGAAATTCCTAACCTTCCTTAACAAAAAGAAATGTTTCCCACACTCCTTAATATAGTAATCAGCAGTCAATAAATGAATATTTTTATCATGTAGTCAAACAACTTCAGTAATCACTCTGCACAGCAAAATTAAATTTTTTTGGCACCCTTCAGTAAAAAGATTGAGACGTATAAATCAATCGTCCCCATAGCAATGAAGATATCAACACATATCTATAGTAAAATCATTATCAGGGAAAATATAAAATTTTTTCAGAGTTTCTGCTCATTTAACATTTTGTTATATTCATATAACAGGATACTATACCAATTTTAAGATTTAATACTTCCGTTCTAAATACACCTACATAGATTTGATTAAAAGTAAATTACGTCATAAATAAATTTATAATTAAAAACTAATACAAACAGTATAAAATTAAATCTCAGCTACCATCCCGTAAGTAATTTAAAAAAAAACAATATAGTCAATATCCATTGATTAATTTTTCACTCTATATAATGTTTCCTAAGCCCACGATTTTATATAATTGTTCATAATATTCTTCCTAGCAGTAGAATAACTAAATATGAGTACTAGTTTATATATTATTTTTTTATTAGTTCATTTCATTTGATAATTTAGTTGGTAAAACTAAAATTGTTTTTAACTATGAGCTTAATATTATTTTGTTTTCATTTGATAAATTTGTATTTCAAATGTCTCATATATATAATAGAAAACACATTCACTGTTGACTTTTTCTTATTTCATTAGAGATCACATGTGTGCTTATCATTTAACATTTAATTTTTGAATTTGATGATTTATAGTGATTTTGGACCTTTCTCAATCATTTGGTATTAGATTCGGGTAAAAATAAATTTTTTTGTTATTAGTTTATTTCATTTCATAATTTTTCAAAAGGAATAAACTAATAATAAAAAACAATATAGTTTTACTCGAATCCATTATTTAATGATTGAGAAAGTCTAAAATCACTTTAGATCATCAAATTCAAGAATTGAATGTTGAATGATTCATGCACATGTGATCTCAAATGCAATAACAACAAGTCAAACGTGAATGTCTCTTCTCTGAGACATTCAAAGCACAAATTTACCAAATGATAACAAAATAACATTCAACTCATAGTAAAAAACAATTTTAGTTTTACCAACTAAATTAATTAATGGAGTAAACTTATAGTAAAAAAAATATAGTTTTACCCGAACCCATTTGCAAATGATTGAGAAAGGTCAAAAATCACTAAAAATCATAATCAAATGCTGGAGAAAAGTTCAAAATCACTTTAAATCATCAAATTGAAAAATTAAATGTTGAATGATAAACGCACATGTGATCTCAAATGAAATAAGAGCAAGTCCATTTGATCTCCTTAATATTTACACCACCTATATCCGACCGAAAATGGAATACAACTCTCATGTATAGGCCGATGCTTCAAAGTCTATTTTGAAGATACTCGACCGGGTACAGGAGAGGGCAAAGAAATTCATCGTTGACAGTAGGGTAGCCAACTCTATTGACTCACTGGATGTATTTCACTGTTTTATCGTTAGTACAATGGCATGTCCTCTAATGAAATCAGGGAACTTGTTTGTGAAAGCTACACATTTGTACGAACAACACGTTCTTCGTTAAGAGCGCATCCATTTGTGGTTGATATGCCAGTGGATCGCACTACACATTACAGAGAAAATTCATTCTTTAGCCGAACAGTTCGCATGTGGAATAAACTTCCTGCAGAGGTCTTTCCTGTTACTTTCAGTGTGGTAAAATTCAAATCGAACGTCCACAAACACTACTCCACTCCCTCTATCCTCCTTCCCATAACCAATTTTCATAGTTCCGGCACAATGCATTGCATATGTAGGAGTCATCCCCTGTGTGCTTGTCTTAGTTAAAAAAAGTCAACAGTGAATGTATCTTATATTATATATATGAGACATTTGAAACACAAAATTATCAAATGATAACAAAATAACATTAAACTCATAGTAAAAAATAATTTTAGTTTTTATCATAATAAATTATCAAATGAAATAGTGTAATAATAAAAAAAATTCAGTCTTACCCGAATCTATTATCAAATGATTGAGAAAGGTCCAAAATCACTTTAAATCATCATATTTATAAATTGAATGTTAAAGGATAAACGCACATATGATCACCAATGAAATAAGAACAAGTTAACTATGAATGTGTCTTCTATTAAATATATTAGACATTTAAAAGACAAATTTATCAAATGATAACAAAATAACATTAAACTCATAGTAAAAAAAAATAGTTTTACCAACTAAATTATCAAATAACTAATAATAAAAAAAAATTAGTTTTACCTATTATCAAACAATTGAGAAAGGTCCAAAATCACTTTAAATCATCAAATTTAAGAATTGAATGTTGAATGATAGACGCACATGTGATCACAAATGAAATAAGAGCAAGTCAACAGTGAATGTGTCTTCTGTTATATATATATTAGACATTTGAATAAATTAATTAGATACTAACTATGGTTCACATAAAGATTTCAATAATGAATTGAAATTTTATAATAGTAACATCAACTAATTAATCAATATTCTCAAATATTGGAGAATATTGATCCCCAGCCTCTATTTGTTTCATCAATTAGTTGATGTTACTATTATAAAATTTCAATTCATTATTGAAATCTTTATGTGAACCATAGTTAGTATCTAATTAATTTATTTAAATTCGATCGTGCATTTTTGAATTAAAATCACATTTATAGAAAAATCCATATGTTTATACATTCAATTATTTTATTTTTTAAAGGAAGTGCTTGTGTTTAACTGATGCCTAAGAAAAAATTTCTCCGACTTTTTGTATAAA
Organism: Gymnocheta viridis; assembly: GCA_956483585.1. Taxonomy (NCBI): domain Eukaryota; kingdom Metazoa; phylum Arthropoda; class Insecta; order Diptera; family Tachinidae; genus Gymnocheta; species Gymnocheta viridis. The sequence goes on along the minus strand of OY101441.1, from coordinate 76,101,564 downwards.
ACTAGAGACATTTACTTCATATATTGCTCTAATATATGTATAATGTGTATACATTGATTGTATTCTCATTCTCATTCTCAGATATTTACTTCATATATTGCTCTAATATATGTATGTATAATGTGTATACATTGATTTTATTCTCATTCACATGCTTTTACATGTAGATGTATAAAAAACTTCAAAACATAACCTATTTATCCTTCTCTTTATTTTATCAAATCAATATAATCTTAATCTCTTAAATCAATATAATCATAAGTTAAATATTTCTTATTAATTATCAAATCATATTAGGATTTTTGTTTTGCTTTTAAATTTATTTAATTCTATATGTACTCGTAGGTGTGATTCTTTTTTAAATAAAATTTCAGTAAAATTTTCTTGTTTAATTTGATTTACATTATAATGTAATATTTAATTCGCTAATGTATAGTCTTGTGTCCTTAATGTTTTGTCTTACAACAATTTTTTTCATAATTAACATAATTAAAATTATTGCTGTCATATTTAGTTTTTCTACATTTTTATAAGTTTATCGTTCTGTTTATTTTCTTCTTCTTTTCCTTTTAAGTAAATCTGAATAAATTGTTTTCTCATGGTTCATTCGAAGTGACCTTTTAGGCTTATTTAATTGAACTTTATTTTTTTAAGTAATGCAGCATTTAGACTACTGCCAAAGTTGGCAATTTTTTTGTCAGTTCTTGGCAGTTACATGTAAACGTCAGTAAAAGTATGCAATTTTTATTGCATTATAAAATGCCATTTGAAATGACAGTTGGTAATGCCACAAAAACTGTCATCGTGTAAACACCCTAAATTTGCATGTTTGCAGTTAATGACAACCCTGGCGAAAAAATGAAAATTTTCATTTTAAACTGACAAGCTTGGCAGCACAAAAGGCGTTTTTTGCAAAATGGAAATGTAAGTTTTACTTTATTTATATTATGTATAATTATTAACTGTTACATTTACTCTAGCAGTTTATTTGTTTAAACAAACAATAAAATATTTTATTTAATAATTATTATAAACTTATTTATTTTCAGCTTACCAAGTACACAAAAGCGGCAACGCAAAATTGAAAAAAATGGTTATCTGAGGAGGTAAATCTCCTCATATCGATGATGGAGGAGCGCGAAGTGCTTTGGAATTATGGTACGCAGGAGTACCGTAATCGGGACTTAAGAGAGTCCAAGTGGCTGGAAATATCCCAGGCAACCACTCGCAGCATTGCCGACTGTAAAGCTCAGTGGAACACTGTGAAAAGTCGGTACAACGTAAGTATTTTGTTTAAAAAGAGCATAAACTTTTGACTTAAAATAAATTCTATATATTTATTAGACTGAACGTCGCAAAGAGTGTTCGACAAAGAGTGGTCAAAGTGGAGAACGCTACTCATCACGATATGAGTTTTTCAATGCCCTATCTTTTTTGAATAGTGTTTGTGAGCGACCAGCTGGTTCTACACAAACCAATATGGTAAGTTCAGTGTAAATAATTGTTGGTGCTGTTTTATGGGAATCGCAAAATTTTAGTATTTAGAATTTTTATTCGCACTAATTTTCCCAATATTAACATTTTACTTATTCAGTAAAACGTTAACAATTTTGTTAAAAAACTAATTGCAATTGATTATTGCAATTAGTTTTTTAACAAAATTGTTAACGTTTTACTGAATAAGTAAAATGTTAATATTGGGAAAATTAGTGCGAATAAAAATAGTAAATAATTGTTATTTTAGGATTATTATTAATTGTCGTCATTTTAAATTAGATATCAGCAGAAATTGAGGTGCTGGACAGCCCCATCACTATTGAGTATGTGTCCGATGGAAATAGCGATGAACCAGAGAGTTTGTCTACTCCTAAGCGAGCAAAACTTGTTGCACCAACACCAGAACGCACGGCTCTGCTCAATAGAATTACCAACTATCTGGATACACGTTCCCAGGAGCCCTCATGGAAGAGAGTTTTTGCAGAACATGTCCATTGCGAATTGGGCCGCTATGCAGAAGCTGACGCGCATAGGTAAATCAAATAATTTTGAATTAATTATAGATTAAAATTAAATTCTTTTTCCAGATTAAAGAGACAAATAAATTCCCTGTTGGACAACAACGCATCCACTCTGAACGCCGTTTTCTCGATCGCTTTTGGTTCGCAGCTTCTTCCTCTTCTAAGAGGAGTAGGGCACCAGCACAAATGATAATATCGTCTTCACAATCCATTACATAAGCAATTATTAAATTTATTAATAAGCACAGGATTTAACAATTTACCATAACAATCAAAATAAACTTTGTGAATAATTTTTGTGATAGCTGCTGTCAGTTGTGTAAACAGGGTTGGCAGTACACTTGGCAAAAAAAAAAACAGCTGTTCTATAAAATTACTGCCACCTACTGACAATTAAATTTGATGTCATTTTCTACAACGTGTAAACACTTGGCAGTATTGCAATGGCAATTAACTGACAAACCTGTCAGTAGCCGGCAGTAGTCTAAACGCAACTTAAGTTTCTCTAAATGTTTTTCTAGCAATTCTTGATTGTAGACTTCTTAAAAGTAAGAATTTCTTAATGAATAATAAGGATTATCAAGCTGTATCACAATCTCTCCACTAAAGATTATGCTAGGGAATTTTCTAGAGGAAAAAAGACTTCTTAATGTACGGTGCTATTCTTCAACTCAATGATAAAAGAAAATGGAGATTTTAGTGCTGTCTGTGGTACTTTGATGGCTATCATGATGGTGGTGAAAATATGTATACTCACTGTTTTTGATATGAGTATATGTAAATGTGATAAATATTATAAATATTCACCATACATATTTAAAGAAATAATATTAAACTAATAAAATATTAAAAAGTAGAATAATATTAAAAATCTTTTTTTATTTTTATGATGTTTTAGGTAATCTAGAAAAAGGTTTGTATGAACGAACACTGATTAGTGCTATTTAAAAAAACAATTATCTATATTTTCTTTAAAAATAATCCATATTGAATGCATTTTGTTTTAGTATTTCAATTTGTTATTAATTTACGTTGTTTCATGTTTTAAATGTTTTCTGCATAAAATGATAAATCATATTGATAATCGTACCATATTGCTGCATAATCTAAGTCTATTTCTAATATGTATGCAAATACTCGACCATACCTAACATAATCTAAATCGGAACTTTAAAAAATGATCAAACCATTCAAAGTTATTCTATGGTAGGTAATGAGAGATATCATATCCGTATAAGTGGTTTACATCTAAATAAATTAGATACATATGTTTTTTTTTGTGCAACTATAGAGTCCGCCATCTACCGTTTTTTTTCAAGTAGAGCTTATTTCGTGAATGGTAACACTTAGCTCATGTCTGATTTGACAGATAATTAATTTTTTCCTTCCGCTGAACGAATATGGTTGTGTATACGCTTGAACAACGCTTGGAAATATTGCCTGCGATCGACTTACAGAAGATGCCGATATTGCCAAAAAAATCATCTTTTTAGATGAAACTCATTTTGATCTTGGCGGGTATGTAAACAAGCAAAATTGTCGCATTTGGTGCACAGAAAACCCGCACGCATACATTGAAAAGCCGACGCACCCAAAACGAGTCACAGTTTGGTGCGGATTTTGTTCCAGAGGCATAATTGCGCCATTTTTCTTCGAAAATGAGCAAGGAGTGGCCGTTACAGTTATCTGGCCATGTTGAACGAATTTTTGTTCACAAAAATTGAAGAGGCGGATATTGGCAACAACATTTAGTTTCAACAGGACGGCGCTACGTGCCCCACAGCCGAAGCTACAGTAGATCTTATTATCTACATGAGGTATCCTAGTCATCATTTTTTACATTTCTCGTTATGTAATTCTCAATCCGTAATTTAATAACACACAGAAAGATTTTCAGAATCAAATCATTTTTAGTGTAAAAATTTTATTTTATAAATAGTATTTATACCTCCAATTTTGCTAATCAAGTGCCCAACACATTTTATTGTATGCTTATTTTTATGTAAATGATATGTATGTAGATCGCAAATAAAAAGTATTGAAGAATTTTTAGGCTGTTCTTTTAAATGCTGTTGTTTTTAAACAAGCAGCTTCATACACATTCACTCTACATAGCAAAATCAAAAAATCCTGACCTTCCTTAACAAAAAGTTGTTTCCCACACTCCTTAATATAGAAAACAGAAGTCAATAAAAGTATATTTTTGAGTAAATAACCTAATCAATGTGATATGATGCAAAATCAAGCTATGTACTTGAGATTATTGTCAAAAATATATTAGTAAGCGAAAATGAATAAAAAAATGTTTTGGTTTAACTGAGTAGGACTATCATGTAGTCAAACAACTCCAGTAAGAATCACTCTGTACAACAAAATTAAAATTTTTTTGGCACGCTTCAGAAAAAAAAGAATGAGAGAAGTACAAATCAAGCGCCACCCATAGCAATGGAGAAATGAACACACATCTATAGATCATTATACATTTTGAATATTTCTCGTTATGTAATTCTCAATACGTAATAATACTCAGAAAAATTTCCAGAATCAAACTATTTCTTAAGTTTAAGATGCAAAGAAATGTATATAAATGTAATTTTTAGAAATAGTATTCAAAATCTTCATTTTGTTATTCAATTGTCCAACACATTTTTTTTATGAATATTTTGATGTAAATGATATATATATATATATATCCCATATAAAAAGTATTGAAGAATTTTTAGAATGTTTTATTAAATGCTCTTGTTTTAAAATAACCAGCTTCATATATAGTCGTACTGCATACCAAAATCAGAAATTCCTAACCTTCCTTAACAAAAAGAAATGTTTCCCACACTCCTTAATATAGTAATCAGCAGTCAATAAATGAATATTTTTATCATGTAGTCATTTGACTATCATGTAGTCAAACAACTTCAGTAATGACTCTGCACAGCAAAATTAAATTTTTTTGGCACCCTTCAGGAAAAAGATTGAGACGTATAAATCAATCGTCCCCATAGCAATGAAGATATCAACACACATCTATAGTAAAATCATTATCAGGGAAAATATAAAATTTTTTCAGAGTTTCTGCTCATTTAACATTTTGTTAAAATTTTAAGATTTAATACTTCCGTTCTAAATACACCTACATAGATTTGATTAAAAGTAAATTACGTCATAAATAAATGTATAATTAAAAACTAAACAAACAGTACAAAATTAAATCTCAGCTACCATCCCGTAAGTAATTAAAAAAAAAACAATATAGTCAATATCCATTGATTAATTTTTTCACTCTATATAATGTTTCCTAAGCCCACGATTTTATATAATTGTTCATAATATTCTTCCTAGCATCAGAATAACTAAGTATGAGTACTAGTTTATATATTATTTTTTTATTAGTTTATTTCATTTGATAATTTAGTTGGTAAAACTAAAATTGTTTTTAACTATGAGCTTAATATTATTTTGTTTTCATTTGATAAATTTGTGTTTCAAATGTCTCATATATATAATAGAAAACACATTATCTGTTGACTTGTTCTTATTTCATTTGTGATCACATTTGCGTTTATCATTCAGCATTTAATTCTTGAATTTGATGATTTATAGTGATTTTGGACTTTTCTCAATCATTTGATAATGGATTCGGGTAAAACTAATTTTTTTATTATTAGTTTATTTCATTTGATAATTTAGTTGGTAAAACTAAAATTGTTTTTTACTATGAGTTTAATGTTATTTTGTTATCATTTGATAAATTTGTGTTTCAAATGTCGCATATATATAGAATAGAAGACACATTCACTGTTGGCTTTTTCTTATTTCATTAGAGATCACATGTGCGTTCATCATTTAACATTCAATTTTTGAATTTGATGATTTAAAGTGATTTTGGACTTTTCTCAAACTTTCGATAGTGGATTCGGGTAAAACAAATTTTTTTTATTAGTAGTTAATTTTATTTGATAATTTAGTTGGTAAGTCGGTAATTGTTTTTTACTACGAATTTAATGTTTCTTTCTTGTCATTTGATAAATTTGTATTTCAAATGTCAAATATATATAATGGAAGACACATTCACTGTTGACTTCTTCATTTCATTTGTGATCCAGTTATCATTCAACATTTAATTCTTGAATTTGATGATTTAATTTGCTTTTGGACTTTTCTCAAGCATTTGAAAATGGATTCGGGTAAAATTACATTTTTCCTATTAGCTTATTCCCTTTGATAATATAGTTGGTAAAACTAAAATTGTTTTTTACTATGAGTTTATTGTTAGTTTGTTATCATTTGATAAATTTTTGCTTCAAAAGTCTCATATATATAATATAAGGCACATTCAATGTTGACTTGTTGTTATTTCATTAGAGATCACATGTGCATTTTTCATTTAACATTCAATTCTTGAATTTCATAATTTAAATTGCTTTTGGACTTTTCTCAAGCATTTAATGATGGATTCGGGTAAAACTATATATATCCTATTATTAGTTTATTCCATTTGATAATTTAGTTGGTAAAACTAAAATTGTTTTTTACTATGAGTTTAATGTTATTTTGTTATCATTTGATAAATGTGTATTTCAAATGTCTACTATATATAATAGAAGACACATTTACTGTTGACTTGTTCTTATTTCATTTGAGATCGCATGTGCGTTTATCATTCAACATTCAAAACTTGTAATTGAAGATTTAAAGTGAGTTTGGACTTTTCTCAATAATTTGATAATGGATTCGGGTAAAACTAATTTTTTTTATTAGTAGTCTATTTCATTTGATAATTTAGATGGTAAAACTAAAATGACATGACATGTGCTTATATCGTTCAACATTCAATTTTTGAATTTGATGTTTTAATATGATTTGAGAGTGGAAAAACAAATTTTTTTATTAGTAGTTTATATCATTTGATAATTTAGTTGGTAAAACTAAAATTGTTTTTTACTATGAGTTTAATGTTATTTTGTTAGCATTTGATAAATTTGTGTTTCAAATGTCGCATATATAAAATAGAAGACACATTTACGTTTACTTGCTGTTATTTCGTTTGAGATCACATGTGCGTTTATCATTCAACATTCAATTTTTGAATTTAATGATTTAAAATGATTTTGGACCTTTCTCAATCATGTGATAATGGATTCGGGTAAAACTAACTTTTTTATTATTTTATATCATTTGATAATTTAGTTGGTAAAACTAAAATTTTTTTAATGAGTTTAATGTTATTTTGTTATCCTTTGATAAAGTTGTGCTTCAAATACCTCATATACATAATAGAAGACACATACAACTTGTTGTTATTTCATTTGAGATCACATGTGCATTTATCATTCAACATTTAATTCTTGAATTTGATGATTTAAAGTGATTTTGGAACTTTCTCAATCATTTGATAATGGATTCGGGTAAAACTATATTTTTCCTATTATTAGCTTATTCCATTTGATAATATAGTTGGTAAAACTAAAATTGTTGTTTACTATGAGTTTATTGTTAGTTTGTTATCATTTGATAAATTTGTGCTTCAAAAGTCTCATGTATATAATATAACCACATTCAACGTTGACTTGTTCTTATTTCATTAGAGACCACATGTGCATTTTTCATTTAACATTCAATTCTTGAATTTCATGATTTAAATTGCTTTTAGACTTTTCTCAAGCATTTAGTGATGGACTCGGGTAAAACTATATATATCCTATTATTAGTTTATTCCATTTGATAATTTAGTTGGTAAAACTAAAATTGTTTCTTACTATGAGTTTAATGTTATTTTGTTATCAGTTCATAAATTTGTGTTTCAAATGTCAAATATATATAATGGAAGACACATTCACTGTTGACTTGTTCTTATTTCATTTGATATCACATGTGCATTTATCATTCAACATTCAAATCTAGAATTTGATGATTTAAAGTGATTATGGACCTTTCTTAATCATTTGATAATGGGTTCGGGTAAAACTAAATTTTTTTATTTTGTTTATTTCATTTGATAATTTAGTTGGTACAACTAAAATTGTTTTTTACTATTAATTTTATGTTATTTGCTTGTCATTTGAAAAATTTGTGTTTCAAATGTCTCATATATATAAAAAAGACACATTCACTGTACTCTTCTTGTTATTTCATTTGATATCACATGTGCATTTATTATTCAACATTAAATTCTTGAATTTGATGATTTAAAGTGATTTTGAACCTTTCTCAATCATTTGATAATGGATTCGGGTAGAACTATATTTTTTCTATTATTAGTTTATTCCATTTGATAATTTAGTTGGTAAAACTTAAATTGTTTGTTACTATGAGTTTAATGTTATTTGCTTGTCATTTAAAAAATTTGTGTTTCAAATGTCTCATATATATAAAAAAGACTCATTCACTGTACTCTTGTTGTTATTTCATTTGATATCACATATGCATTTATTATTCAACATTCAATTCTTGAATTTTATGATTTAAAGTGATTTTGGAACTTTCCCAATCATTTGATAATGGATTCGGGTAAAACTATATTTTTCCTATTATTAGCTTATTCCCTTTGATAATATAGTTGGTAAAACTAAAATTGTTTTTTACTACGAGTTTATTGTTAGTTTGTTATCATTTGATAAATTTGTGCTTCAAAAGTCTCATATATATAATATAAGACACATTCAATGTTAACTTGTTGTTATTTCATTAGAGATCACATGTGCATTTTTCATTTAACATTCAATTCTTGAATTTCATGATTTAAATTGCTTTTGGACTTTTCTCAAGCATTTAATGATGGTTTCGGGTAAAACTATATATATCCTATTATTAGTTTATTCCATTTGATAATTTAGTTGGTAAAACTGAAATTGTTTCGTACTATGAGTTTAATGTTATTTTGTTATCAGTTCATAAATTTGTGTTTCAAATGTCAAATATATATAATGGAAGACATATTCACTGTTGACTTGTTCTTATTTCATTTGATATCACATCTGCATTTATCATTCAACATTCAATTCTTGAATTTGATGATGTAAAGTGATTATGGACCTTTCCCAATCATTTGATAATGGGTTCGGGTAAAACTAAATTTTTTTATTTTGTTTATTTCATTTGATAATTTAGTTGGTACAACTAAAATTGTTTTTTACTATTAATTTAATGTTATTTGCTTGTCATTTGAAAAATTTGTGTTTCAAATGTCTCATATACATAAAAGAAGATACATTCACTGTACTCTTGTTGTTATCTATTAATATCACATGTGCATTTATCATTCAACATTCAATTCTTGAATTCGATGATTTAAAGTGATTTTGGACCTTTCTCAGTCATTTGATAATGGATACTGGTAAAACCATATTTTTCCTATTATTAGTTTGTTCCATTTGATAATTTAGTTGGTAAAACTAAAATTGTTTTTTACTATGAGTTTAATGTTATTTTGTTATCATTTGATAAAAGTGTATTTCAAATGTCTACTATATATAATAGAAGACACATTTACTGTTGACTTGTTCTTATTTCATTTCAGATCGCATGTGCGTTTATCATTCAACATTCAAAACTTGAAATTGATGATTTAAAGTGAGATTGGACTTTTCTCAATAATTTGATAATGGATTCGGGTAAAACTAATTTTTTTTATTAGTAGTCTATTTCATTTGATAATTTAGATGGGAAAACTAAAATTGTTTTTTACTATAAGTTTAATGTTATTTTGTTATTATTTGCTAAATTTGTGTTTCAAATGTCTAATATAAATAATAGATGTAAAATTCACTGTTGACTAGTTCTTATTTCCTTTGAGATGACATGTGCTTATATCGTTCAACATTCAATTTTTGAATTTGATGTTTTAATGTGATTTGAGAGTGGATTCGAATAAAACAAAATTTTTTATTAGTAGTTTATTTCATTTGATAAAACTAAACTTGTTTTTTACTATGAGTTTAATGTTATTTTATTAGCATTTGATAAATTTGTGTTTCAAATGTCGCATATATATAATAGAAGACACATTTACGCTTACTTGCTGTTTTTTCGTTTGAGATCACATGTGCGTTTATCATTCAACATTCAATTTTTGAATTTAATGATTTAAAATGATTTTGGACCTTTCTCAATCATGTGATAATGGATTCGGGTAAAACTAACTTTTTTTATTAGTTTATATCATTTGATAATTTAGTTGGTAAAACTAAAATTTTTTTAATGATGTTTAATGCTTCAAATGCCTCATATATATAATAGAAGACACATACAACTTGTTGTTATTTCATATGAGATCACATGTGAATTTATCATTCAACATTTAATTCTTGAATTTGATGATTTAAAGTGATTTTGGAACTTTCTCAATCATTTGATGATGGATTCGGGTAAAACTATATTTTTCCTATTATTAGTTTACTCTATTTGATAATTTAGTTGGTAAAACTTAAATTGTTTGTTACTATGAGTTTAATGTTATTTTGTTATCATTTGATAAAGTTGTGCTTCAAATGCCTCATATATATAATAAAAGACACATTCACTGTAGACTTGTTGTTATTTCATTTGAGATCACATGTGCATTTATCATTCAACATTTAATTCTTGAATTTTATGATTCAAAGTGATTTTGGAACTTTCCCAATCATTTGATAATGGATTCGGGTAAAACTATATTTTTCCTATTATTAGCTTATTCCCTTTGATAATATAGTTGGTAATACTAAAATTGTTTTTTACTATGAGTTTATTGTTAGTTTGTTATCATTTGATAAATTTGTGCTTCAAAAGTCTTATATATATAATATAAGACACATTCAATGTTAACTTGTTGTTATTTCATTAGAGATCACATGTGCATTTTTCATTTAACATTTAATTCTTGAATTTCATGCTTTAAATTGCTTTTGGACTTTTCTCAAGCATTTAATGATGGTTTCGGGTAAAACTATATATATCCTATTATTAGTTTATTCCATTTGATAATTTAGTTGGTAAAACTGAAATTGTTTCGTACTATGATATTTTGTTATCAGTTCATAAATTTGTGTTTCAAATGTCAAATATATATAATGGAAGACACATTCACTGTTGACTTGTTCTTATTTCATTTGATATCACATTTGCATTTATCATTCAACATTTGATGATTTAAAGTGATTATGGACCTTTCTCAATCATTTGATAATGGGTTCGGGTAAAACTAATTTTTTTTATTTTGTTTATTCCATTTGATAATGATGGATTCGAGTAAAACTATATATATCCAATTATTAGTTTATTCCATTTGATAATTTAGTTGGTAAAACTAAAATTGTTTGTTACTATGAGTTTAATGTTATTTTGTTATCATTTGATAAAGTTGTGCTTCAAATGCCTCATATATATAATAAAACACACATTCACTGTAGACTTGTTGTTATTTCATTTGAGATCACATGTGCATTTATCATTCAACATTTAATTCTTGAATTTTATGATTTAATGTGATTTTGGAACTTTCCCAATCATTTGATAATGGATTCGGGTAAAACTATATTTTTCCTATTATTAGCTTATTCCCTTTGATAATATAGTTGGTAAAACTAAAATTGTTTTTTACTATGAGTTTATTGTTAGTTTGTTATCATTTGATAAATTTGTGCTTCAAAAGTCTCATATATATAATATAAGACACATTCAATGTTAACTTGTTGTTATTTCATTAGAGATCACATGTGCATTTTTCATTTAACATTCAATTCTTGAATTTCATGATTTAAATTGCTTTTGGACTTTTCTCAAGCATTTAATGATGGTTTCGCGTAAAACTATATATATCCTATTATTAGTCTATTCCATTTGATAATTTAGTTGGTAAAACTGAAATTGTTTCGTACTATGTTATTTTGTTATCAGTTCATAAATTTGTGTTTCAAATGTCAAATATATATAATGGAAGACACATTCACTGTTGACTTGTTCTTATTTCATTTGATATCACATTTGCATTTATCATTCAACATTTGATGATTTAAAGTGATTATGGACCTTTCTCAATCATTTGACAATGGGTTCGGGTAAAACTAATTTTTTTATTTTGTTTATTCCATTTGATAATGATGGATCCGAGTAAAACTATATATATCCAATTATTAGTTTATTCCATTTGATAATTTAGTTGGTAAAACTAAAATTGTTTGTTACTATGAGTTTAATGTTATTTTGTTATCATTTGATAAAGTTGTGCTTCAAATGCCTCATATATATAATAAAAGACACATTCACTGTAGACTTGTTGTTATTTCATTTGAGATCACATGTGCATTTATCATTCAACATTTAATTCTTGAATTTTATGATTTAATGTGATTTTGGAACTTTCCCAATCATTTGATAATGGATTCGGGTAAAACTATATTTTTCCTATTATTAGCTTATTCCCTTTGATAATATAGTTGGTAAAACTAAAATTGTTTTTTACTATGAGTTTAATGTTAGTTTGTTATCATTTGATAAATTTGTGCTTCAAAAGTCTCATATATATAATATAAGACACATTCAATGTTAACTTGTTGTTATTTCATTAGAGATCACATGTGCATTTTTCATTTAACATTCAATTCTTGAATTTCATGATTTAAATTGCTTTTGGACTTTTCTCAAGCATTTAATGATGGTTTCGGGTGAAACTATATATATCCTATTATTAGTTTATCCCATTTGATAATTTAGTTGGTAAAACTGAAATTGTTTCGTACTATGTTATTTTGTTATCAGTTCATAAATTTGTGTTTCAAATGTCAAATATATATAATAGAAGACACATTCACTGTTGACTTGTTCTTATTTCATTTGATATCACATTTGCATTTATCATTTAACATTTGATGATTTAAAGTGATTATGGACCTTTCTCAATCATTTGATAATGGGTTCGGGTAAAACTAATTTTTTTTATTTTGTTTATTCCATTTGATAATGATGGATTCGAGTAAAACTATATATATCCAATTATTGTTTATTCCATTTGATAATTTAGTTGGTAAAACTAAAATTGTTTCTTACTATGAGTTTAATGTTATTTTGTTATCAGTTCATAAATTTGTGTTTCAAATGTCAAATATATATAATGGAAGACATATTCACTGTTGACTTGTTCTTATTTCATTTGATATCACATGTGCATTTATCATTCAACATTCAATTCTTGAATTTGATGATTTAAAGTGATTATGGACCTTTCTCAATCATTTGATAATGGGTTAGGGTAAAACTAAATTTTTTTATTTTGTTTATTTCATTTGATAATTTAGTTGGTACAACTAAAATTGTTTTTACTATTAGTTTAATGTTATTTGCTTGTCATTTGAAAAATTTGTGTTTCAAATGTCTCATATATATAAAAAAGACACATTCACTGTACTCTTGTTGTTATTTAATTTGATATCACATGTGCATTTATTATTCAACATTCAATTCTTGAATTTGATGATTTAAAGTGATTTTGGACCTTTCTCAATCATAAAGGGTAAAACTATATTTTTTCCTATTATTAGTTTATTCCATTTGATAATTTAGTTGGTAAAACTTAAATTGTTTTTTACAATGAGTTTAATGTTATTTTATTATCATTTGATAAATTTGGTTTTCAAATGTCGCATATATATAATAGAAGACACATTTACGTTTACTTGCTGTTATTTCGTTTGAGATCACATGTGCGTTTATCATCCAACATTCAATATATGAATTTAATGATTTAAAGTGATTTTGGACCTATCTCAATCATTTGATAATGGATTCGGGTAAAACTAAATTTTTTTATTTTGTTTATTCCATTTGATAATGATGGATTCGGGTAAAAATATATATATCCTATTATTAGTTTATTCCATTTGATAATTTAGTTGGTAAAACTAAAATTGTTTCTTACCATGAGTTTAATGTTATTTTGTTATCAGTTCATAAATTTGTGTTTCAAATGTCAAATATATATAATGGAAGACACATTCACTGTTGACTTGTTCTTATTTCATTTGATATCACATGTGCATTTATCATTCAACATTCAATTCTTGAATTTGATGATTTAAAGTGATTATGGACCTTTCTCAATCATTTGATAATGGGTTCGGGTAAAACTAATTTTTTTTATTTTGTTTATTCCATTTGATAATGATGGATTCGAGTAAAACTATATATATCCAATTATTAGTTTATTCCATTTGATAATTTAGTTGGTAAAACTAAAATTGTTTCTTACTATGAGTTTAATGTTATTTTGTTATTAGTTCATAAATTTGTGTTTCAAATGTCAAATATATATAATGGAAGACATATTCACTGTTGACTTGTTCTTATTTCATTTGATATCACATGTGCATTTATCATTCAACATTCAATTCTTGAATTTGATGATTTAAAGTGATTATGGACCTTTCTCAATCATTTGATAATGGGTTAGGGTAAAACTAAATTTTTTTATTTTGTTTATTTCATTTGATAATTTAGTTGGTACAACTAAAATTGTTTTTACTATTAGTTTAATGTTATTTGCTTGTCATTTGAAAAATTTGTGTTTCAAATGTCTCATATATATAAAAAAGACACATTCACTGTACTCTTGTTGTTATTTAATTTGATATCACATGTGCATTTATTATTCAACAATTCTTGAATTTGATGATTAAAAGTGATTTTGGACCTTTCTCAATCATAAAGGGTAAAACTATATTTTTTCCTATTATTAGTTTATTCCATTTGATAATTTAGTTGGTAAAACTTAAATTGTTTTTTACAATGAGTTTAATGTTATTTTATTATCATTTGATAAATTTGGTTTTCAAATGTCGCATATATAATAGAAGACACATTTACGTTTACTTGCTGTTATTTCGTTTGAGATCACATGTGCGTTTATCATCCAACATTCAATATATGAATTTAATGATTTAAAGTGATTTTGGACCTATCTCAATCATTTGATAATGGATTCGGGTAAAACTAAATTTTTTTATTTTGTTTATTCCATTTGATAATGATGGATTCGGGTAAAAATATATATATCCTATTATTAGTTTATTCCATTTGATAATTTAGTTGGTAAAACTAAAATTGTTTCTTACCATGAGTTTAATGTTATTTTGTTATCAGTTCATAAATTTGTGTTTCAAATGTCAAATATATATAATGGAAGACACATTCACTGTTGACTTGTTCTTATTTCATTTGATATCACATGTGCATTTATCATTCAACATTCAATTCTTGAATTTGATGATTTAAAGTGATTATGGACCTTTCTCAATCATTTGATAATGGGTTCGGGTAAAACTAATTTTTTTTATTTTGTTTATTCCATTTGATAATGATGGATTCGAGTAAAACTATATATATCCAATTATTAGTTTATTCCATTTGATAATTTAGTTGGTAAAACTAAAATTGTTTCTTACTATGAGTTTAATGTTATTTTGTTATTAGTTCATAAATTTGTGTTTCAAATGTCAAATATATATAATGGAAGACATATTCACTGTTGACTTGTTCTTATTTCATTTGATATCACATGTGCATTTATCATTCAACATTCAATTCTTGAATTTGATGATTTAAAGTGATTATGGACCTTTCTCAATCATTTGATAATGGGTTAGGGTAAAACTAAATTTTTTTATTTTGTTTATTTCATTTGATAATTTAGTTGGTACAACTAAAATTGTTTTTACTATTAGTTTAATGTTATTTGCTTGTCATTTGAAAAATTTGTGTTTCAAATGTCTCATATATATAAAAAAGACACATTCACTGTACTCTTGTTGTTATTTAATTTGATATCACATGTGCATTTATTATTCAACAATTCTTGAATTTGATGATTAAAAGTGATTTTGGACCTTTCTCAATCATAAAGGGTAAAACTATATTTTTTCCTATTATTAGTTTATTCCATTTGATAATTTAGTTGGTAAAACTTAAATTGTTTTTTACAATGAGTTTAATGTTATTTTATTATCATTTGATAAATTTGGTTTTCAAATGTCGCATATATAATAGAAGACACATTTACGTTTACTTGCTGTTATTTCGTTTGAGATCACATGTGCGTTTATCATCCAACATTCAATATATGAATTTAATGATTTAAAGTGATTTTGGACCTATCTCAATCATTTGATAATGGATTCGGGTAAAACTAAATTTTTTTATTTTGTTTATTCCATTTGATAATGATGGATTCGGGTAAAAATATATATATCCTATTATTAGTTTATTCCATTTGATAATTTAGTTGGTAAAACTAAAATTGTTTCTTACTATGAGTTTAATGTTATTTTGTTATCAGTTCATAAATTTGTGTTTCAAATGTCAAATATATATATTGGAAGACACATTCACTGTTGACTTGTTCTTATTTCATTTGATATCACATGTGCATTTATCATTCAACATTCAATTCTTGAATTTGATGATTTAAAGTGATTATGGACCTTTCTCAATCATTTGATAATGGGTTCGGGTAAAACTAAATTTTTTTTATTTTGTTTATTCCATTTGATAATGATGGATTCGGGTAAAAATATATATATCCTATTATTAGTTTATTCCGAAATTTATATTAATCGAGATTGCCTCGATATCTTTTTTCAAAGATTTAAAAACTTTTGTTTGTTGAGGGTTTTTAGCTAGTCTATATACATGCATTTCATTGGTGCTTAAGCCAAATCATCAGTAGACCTTAAACCTAATTTTTAAATGTTTCAAACCTCTTTACTTATACAAAAACTTTTAAAAACTCAATAAGAGTTATAAAAATTACAATAGTATAAGCATAGTATACTTTGAAACTTATTCAAAAATCCCAACAAACAAATTATTATATTCGATATGAATCTATTTTATTTTCTTTACAACCTTTTTTACAATTAGACGCCCTTTGGGTGACAATAAAAGTATTTAATAAGGCAAAACGGAAAATAAAATGTTAACTAGGTAATTATGAAATTTATATTAATCGAGATTGCCTCGATATCTTTTTTCAAAGATTTAAAAACTTTTGTTTGTTGAGGGTTTTTAGCTAGTCTATATACATGCATTTCATTGGTGCTTAAGCCAAATCATCAGTAGACCTTAAACCTAATTTTTAAATGTTTCAAACCTCTTTACTTATACAAAAACTTTTAAAAACTCAATAAGAGTTATAAAAATTACAATAGTATAAGCATAGTATACTTTGAAACTTATTCAAAAATCCCAACAAACAAATTATTATATTCGATATGAATCTATTTTATTTTCTTTACAACCTTTTTTACAATTAGACGCCCTTTGGGTGACAATAAAAGTATTTAATAAGGCAAAACGGAAAATAAAATGTTAACTAGGTAATTATGAAATTTATATTAATCGAGATTGCCTCGATATCTTTTTTCAAAGATTTAAAAACTTTTGTTTGTTGAGGGTTTTTAGCTAGTCTATATACATGCATTTCATTGGTGCTTAAGCCAAATCATCAGTAGACCTTAAACCTAATTTTTAAATGTTTCAAACCTCTTTACTTATACAAAAACTTTTAAAAACTCAATAAGAGTTATAAAAATTACAATAGTATAAGCATAGTATACTTTGAAACTTATTCAAAAATCCCAACAAACAAATTATTATATTCGATATGAATCTATTTTATTTTCTTTACAACCTTTTTTACAATTAGACGCCCTTTGGGTGACAATAAAAGTATTTAATAAGGCAAAACGGAAAATAAAATGTTAACTAGGTAATTATGAAATTTATATTAATCGAGATTGCCTCGATATCTTTTTTCAAAGATTTAAAAACTTTTGTTTGTTGAGGGTTTTTAGCTATACTATTATACTTTTTTGCTTATACTATTGTAATTTTTATAACTCTTATTGAGTTTTTAAAAGTTTTTGTATAAGTAAAGAGGTTTGAAACATTTAAAAATTAGGTTTAAGGTCTACTGATGATTTGGCTTAAGCACCAATGAAATGCATGTATATAGACTAGCTAAAAACCCTCAACAAACAAAAGTTTTTAAATTAGTTTATTCCATTTGATAATTTAGTTGGTAAAACTAAAATTGTTTCTTACTATGAGTTTAATGTTATTTTGTTATCAGTTCATAAATTTGTGTTTCAAATGTCAAATATATATAATGGAAGACACATTCACTGTTGACTTGTTCTTATTTCATTTGATATCACATGTGCATTTATCATTCAACATTCAATTCTTGAATTTGATGATTTAAAGTGATTATGGACCTTTCTCAATCATTTGATAATGGGTTCGGGTAAAACTAAATTTTTTTATTTTGTTTATTTCATTTGATAATTTAGTTGGTACAACTAAAATTGTTTTTTACTATTAGTTTAATGTTGTTTGCTTGTCATTTAAAAAATTTGTGTTTCAAATGTCTCATATATATAAAAAAGACACATTCACTGTACTCTTGTTGTTATTTCATTTGATATCACATATGCATTTATTATTCAACATTCAATTCTTGAATTTAATGATTTAAAGTGATTTTGGACCTTTCTCAATCATTTAATAATGCATTCGGGTAAAACTATATTTTTCCTATTATTAGCTTATTCCCTTTGATAATATAGTTGGTACAACTAAAATTGTTTTTTACTATTAATTTAATGTTATTTGCTTGTCATTTGAAAAATTTGTGTTTCAAATGTCTCATATATATAAAAGAAGATACATTCACTGTACTCTTGTAGTTATCTATTGATATCACATGTGCATTTATCATTCAACATTCAATTCTTGAATTCGATGATTTAAAGTGATTTTGGACCTTTCTCAGTCATTTGATAATGGATACTGGTAAAACTATATTTTTTCCTATTATTAGTTTATTCCATTTGATAATATAGTTGGTAAAACTAAAATTGTTTTTTACTATGAGTTTAATGTTATTTTGTTATCATTTGATAAAAGTGTATTTCAAATGTCTACTATATATAATAGAAGACACATTTACTGTTGACTTGTTCTTATTTCATTTGAGATCGCATGTGCGTTTATCATTTAACATTTAATTCTTGAATTTTATGATTTAATGTGATTTTGGAACTTTCCCAATCATTTGATAATGGATTCGGGTAAAACTATATTTTTCCTATTATTAGCTTATTCCCTTTGATAATATAGTTGGTAAAACTAAAATTGTTTTTTACTATGAGTTAATTGTTAGTTTGTTATCATTTGATAAATTTGTGCTTCAAAAGTCTCATATATGTAATATAAGACACATTCAATGTTAACTTGTTGTTATTTCATTAGAGATCACATGTGCATTTTTCATTTAACATTCAATTCTTGAATTTCATGATTTAAATTGCTTTTGGACTTTTCTCAAGCATTTAATGATGGTTTCGGGTAAAACTATATATATCCTATTATTAGTTTATTCCATTTGATAATTTAGTTGGTAAAACTGAAATTGTTTCGTACTATGTTATTTTGTTATCAGTTCATAAATTTGTGTTTCAAATGTCAAATATATATAATGGAAGACACATTCACTGTTGACTTGTTCTTATTTCATTTGATATCACATTTGCATTTATCCTTCAACATTTGATGATTTAAAGTGATTATGGACCTTTCTCAATCATTTGATAATGGGTTCGGGTAAAACTAATTTTTTTTATTTTGTTTATTCCATTTGATAATGATGGATTCGAGTAAAACTATATATATCCAATTATTAGTTTATTCCATTTGATAATTTAGTTGGTAAAACTAAAATTGTTTCTTACTATGAGTTTAATGTTATTTTGTTATCAGTTCATAAATTTGTGTTTCAAATGTCAAATATATATAATGGAAGACATATTCACTGTTGACTTGTTCTTATTTCATTTGATATCACATGTGCATTTATCATTCAACATTCAATTCTTGAATTTGATGATTTAAAGTGATTATGGACCTTTCTCAATCATTTGATAATGGGTTAGGGTAAAACTAAATTTTTTTATTTTGTTTATTTCATTTGATAATTTAGTTGGTACAACTAAAATTGTTTTTACTATTAGTTTAATGTTATTTGCTTGTCATTTGAAAAATTTGTGTTTCAAATGTCTCATATATATAAAAAAGACACATTCACTGTACTCTTGTTGTTATTTAATTTGAGATAACATGTGCATTTATCATTCAACATTTAATTTTTGAATTTGATGATTTAAAGTAATTTTGGAACTTTCTCAGTCATTTGATAATGGATTCTGGTAAAACTATATTTTTCCTATTATTAGTTTACTCCATTTGATAATTTAGTTGGTAAAACTTAAATTGTTTTTTACAATGAGTTTAATGTTATTTTATTATCATTTGATAAATTTGGTTTTAAAATGTCGCATATATATAATAGAAGACACATTTACGTTTACTTGCTGTTATTTCGTTTGAGATCACATGTGGGTTTATCATCCAACATTCAATATATGAATTTAATGATTTAAAGTGATTTTGGACCTATCTCAATCATTTGATAATGGATTCGGGTAAAGCTAAATTTTTTTATTTTGTTTATTCCATTTGATAATGATGGATTCGGGTAAAAATATATATATCCTATTATTAGTTTTTTCCATTTGATAATTTAGTTGGTAAAACTAAAATTGTTTTTTACTATGAGTTTAATGTTATTTTGTTATCATTTGATAAAAGTGTATTTCAAATATCTACTATATATAATAGAAGACACATTTACTGTTGACTTGTTCTTGTTTCATTTGAGATCGCTGTGCGTTTATCATTTAACATTCAAAACTTGAAATTGATGATTTAAAGTGAGTTTGGACTTTTCTCAATAATTTGATAATGGATTCGGATAAAACAAATTTTTTTATTAGTAGTTTATTTCATTTGATAAAACTTAAATTGTTTTTTACTATGAGTTTAATGTTATTTTATTAGCATTTGATAAATTTGTGTTTCAAATGTCGCATATATATAATAGAAGACACATTTATGCTTACTTGCAGTTATTTCGTTTGAGATCACATGTGCGTTTATCATTCAACATTCAATTTTTGAATTTAATGATTTAAAATGATTTTGGACCTTTCTCAATCATGTGATAATGGATTCGGGTAAAACTAACTTTTTTTATTAGTTTATATCATTTGATAATTTAGTTGGTAAACTAAAATTTTTTTAATGATGTTTAATGCTTCAAATGCCTCATATATATAATAGAAGAAACATACAACTTGTTGTTATTTCATATGAGATCACATGTGAATTTATCATTCAACATTTAATTCTTGAATTTGGTGATTTAAAGTGATTTTGGAACTTTCTCAATCATTTGATAATGGATTCGGGTAAAACTATATTTTTCCTATTATTACTTTACTCCATTTGATAATTTAGTTGGTAAAACTTAAATTGTTTGTTACTATGAGTTTAATGTTATTTTGATATCATTTGATGAAGTTGTGCTTCAAATGCCTCATATATATAATAAAAGACACATTCACTGTAGACTTGTTGTTATTTCATTTGAGATAACATGTGCATTTATCATTCAACATTTAATTTTTGAATTTGATGATTTAAAGTAATTTTGGAACTTTCTCAATCATTTGATAATGGATTCTGGTAAAACTATATTTTTCCTATTAGCTTATTTCCTTTGATAATATAGTTGGTAAAACTAAAATTGTTTTTTACTATGAGTTTATTGTTAGTTTGTTATCATTTGATAAATTTGTGCTTCAAAAGTCTCATATATATAATATAAGACACATTCAATGTTGACTTGTTGTTATTTCATTAGAGATCACATGTGCATTTTTCATTTAACATTCAATTCTTGAATTTCATGATTTAAATTGCTTTTGGACTTTTCTCATGCATTTAATGATGGATTCGGGTAAAACTATATATATCCTATTATTAGTTTATTCCATTTGATAATTTAGTTGGTAAAACTAAAATTGTTTCGTACTATGAGTTTAATGTTATTTTGTTATCAGTTCATAAATTTGTGTTTCAAATGTCAAATATATATAATGGAAGACACATTCACTGTTGACTTGTTCTTATTTCATTTGATATCACATGTGCATTTATCATTCAACATTTGATGATTTAAAGTGATTATGGACCTTTCTCAATCATTTGATAATGGGTCGGGTAAAACTAAATTTTTTTACTTCGTTTATTCCATTTGATAATGATGGATTCGGGTAAAACTATATATATCCTATTATTAGTTTATTCCATTTGATAATTTAGTTGGTAAAACTAAAAGTGTTTCTTACTATGAGTTTAATGTTATTTTGTTATCAGTTCATAAATTTGTGTTTCAAATATCAAATATATATAATGGAAGACACATTCACTGTGGACTTGTTCTTATTTCATTTGATATCACATGTGCATTTATCATTCAATTCTTGAATTTGATGATTTAAAGTGATTATGGACCTTTCTCAATCATTTGATAATGGGTTCGGGTAAAACTATATTTTTCCTATTATTAGTGTATTCCATTTAATAATTTAGTTGGTAAAACTTAAATTGTTTCTTACTATGAGTTTAATGTTATTTTATTATCATTTGATAAAGTTGTGCTTCAAATGCCTCATATATATAATAAAAGACACATTCACTGTAGACTTGTTGTTATTTCATTTGAGATCACATGTGCATTTATCATTCAACATTTAATTCTTGAATTTGATGATTTAAAGTGATTTTGGAACTTTCTCAATCATTTGATAATGGATTCGGGTAAAACTATATTTTTCCTATTATTAATTTACTTCATTTGATAATTTAGTTGGTAAAATTTAAATTGCTTGTTACTATGAGTTTAATGTTATTTTGTTATCATTTGATAAAAGTGTATTTCAAATGTCTACTATATATAATAGAAGCCACATTTACTGTTAACTTGTTCTTATTTCATTTAAAATCGCATGTGCGTTTATCATTCAACATTCAAAACTTGAAATTGATGATTTAAAGTGAGTTTGGACTTTTCTCAATAATTTGATAATGGATTCGGGTAAAACTAACTTTTTTATTAGTTTATATCATTTGAAAATTTAGTTGGTAAAACTAAAATTTTTTTAATGAGTTTAATGTTATTTTGTTATCATTTGATAAAGTTGTACTTCAAATGCCTCATATATATAATAGAAGACACATACAACTTGTGTTATTTCATATGAGATTACATGTGAATTTATCATTCAACATTTAATTCTTGAATTTGATGATTTAAAGTGATTTTGGAACTTTCTAAATCATTTGATAATGGATTCTGGTAAAACTATATTTTTCCTATTAGCTTATTTCCTTTGATAATATAGTTGGTAAAACTAAAATTGTTTTTTACTATGAGTGTAATGTTATTTTGTTAGTATTTGATAAATTTGTTTTTCAAATGTCGCATATATATAATAGAAGACACATTTACGTTTACTTGCTGTTATTTCGTTTGAGATCACATGTGCGTTTATCATTCAACATTCAATTTTTGAATTTAATGATTTAAAATGATTTTGGACCTTTCTCAATCATGTGATAATGGATTCGGGTAAAACTAACTTTTTTTGTTAGTTTATATCATATGATAATTTAGTTGGTAAAACTAAACTTTTTTTAATGAGTTTAATGTTATTTTGTTATCATTTGATAAAGTTGTGCTTCAAATGTCTCATATAAATAACAAAAGACACATTCACTGTAGACTTGTTGTTATTTCATTTGAGATCACATGTGCATTTATCATTCAACATTTAATTCTTGAATTTGACGATTTAAAGTGATTTTGGAACTTTATCAATCATTTGATAATGGATTCGAGTAAAACTATATTTTTCCTATTATTAGTTTACTCCATTTGATAATTTAGTTTGTAAAATTTAAATTGTTTGTTACTATGAGTTTAATGTTATTTTGTTATCAGTTCATAAATTTGTGTTTCAAATGTCAAATATATATAATGGAAGACACATTCACTGTTGACTTGTTCTTATTTCATTTGATATCACATGTGCATTTATCATTCAACATTTGATGATTTAAAGTGATTATGGACCTTTCTCAATCATTTGATAATGGGTTCGGGTAAAACTAATTTTTTTTATTTCGTTTATTCCATTTGATAATGATGGATTCGGGTAAAACTATATATATCCTATTATTAGTTTATTCCATTTGATAATTTAGTTGGTAAAACTAAAATTGTTTCTTACTATGAGTTTAATGTTATTTTGTTATCAGTTAATAAATTTGTGTTTCAAATGTCAAATATATATAATGGAAGACATATTCACTGTTGACTTGTTCTTATTTCATTTGATATCACATGTGCATTTATCATTCAACATTCAATTCTTGAATTTGACGATTTAAAGTGATTATAGACCTTTCTCAATCATTTGATAATGGGTTCGGGTAAAACTAAATTTTTTTATTTTGTTTATTTCATTTGATAATTTAGTTGGTACAACTAAAATTGTTTTTTACTATTAGTTTAATGTTATTTGCTTGTCATTTAAAAAATTTGTGTTTCAAATGTCTCATATATATAAAAAAGACACATTCACTGTACTCTTGTTGTTATTTCATTTGATATCACATATGCATTTATTATTCAACATTCAATTCTTGAATTTAATGATTTAAAGTGATTTTGGACCTTTCTCAATCATTTAATAATGCATTCGGGTAAAACTATATTTTTCCTATTATTAGCTTATTCCCTTTGATAATATAGTTGGTACAACTAAAATTGTTTTTTACTATTAATTTAATGTTATTTGCTTGTCATTTGAAAAATTTGTGTTTCAAATGTCTCATATATATAAAAGAAGACACATTCACTGTACTCTTGTTGTTATTTCATTAGAGATCACATGTGCATTTATCATTCAACATTCAATTCTTGAATTCGATGATTTAAAGTGATTTTGGACCTTTCTCAATCATGTGATAATGGATTCGGGTAAAACTAACTTTTTTTATTAGTTGGTAAAACTAAAATTTTTTTAATGTATTTAATTTTATTTTGTTATCATTTGATAAAGTTGTGCTTCAAATGCCTCATGTATATAATAGAAGACACATACAACTTGTTGTTATTTCATTTGAGATCATATGTGCATTTATTATTCAACATTCAATTCTTGAATTTGATGATTTATATCATTTGATAATTTAGTTGATAAAACTAAAATTTTTAAATGAGTTTAATTTTATTTTGTTATCATTTGTTAAAGTTGTGCTTTTGTTGTTGTTATTTCATTAGAGATCACATGTGCATTTTTTATTCAACATTCAATTCTTGAATTTAATGATTTAAAGTGATTTTGGACCTTTCTCAATCATTTAATAATGCATTCGGGTAAAACAATTTTTTCCTATTATTAGTGTATTCCATTTGATAATTTAGTTGATAAAACTTAAATTGTTTTTTACAATGAGTTTAATGTTATTTTATTATCATTTGATAAATTTGGTTTTCAAATTTCGCATATATATAATAGAAGACACATTTACGTTTACTTGCTGTTATTTCGTTTGAGATCACATGTGCGTTTATCATCCAACATTCAATATTTGAATTTAATGATTTAAAGTGATTTTGGACCTTTCTCAATCATTTGATAATGGATTCGGGTAAAACTAAATTTTTTTATTTTGTTTATTCCATTTGATAATGATGGATTCGGGTAAAACTATATATATATCCTATTATTAATTTATTTCATTTGATAATTTAGTTGGTACAACTAAAATTGTTTTTTACTATTAGTTTAATGTTATTTGCTTGTCATTTAAAAAATTTGTGTTTCAAATGTCTCATATATATAAAAAAGACACATTCACTGTACTCTTGTTGTTATTTCATTTGATATCACATATGCATTTATTATTCAACATTCAATTCTTGAATTTAATGATTTAAAGTGATTTTGGACCTTTCTCAATCATTTAATAAAGCATTCGGGTAAAACTATATTTTCCTATTATTAGTGTATTCCATTTGATAATTTAGTTGGTAAAACTTAAATTGTTTTTTACAATGAGTTAAATGTTATTTTATTATCATTTGATAAATTTGGTTTTCAAATGTCGCATTTATATAATAGAAGACACATTTACGTTTACTTGCTGTTATTTCGTTTGAGATCACATGTGCGTTTATCATCCAACATTCAATATTTGAATTTAATGATTTAAAGTGATTTTGGACCTTTCTCAATCATTTGATAATGGATTCGGGTAAAACTAAATTTTTTTATTTTGTTTATTCCATTTGATAATGATGGATTCGGGTAAAACTATATATATCCTATTATTAGTTTATTCCATTTAATAATTTAGTTGGTAAAACTAAAATTGTTTCTTACTATGAGTTTAATGTTATTTTGTTATCAGTTCATAAATTTGTGTTTCAAATGTCAAATATATATAATGGAAGACACATTCACTGTACTCTTGTTGTTATTTCATTTGATATCACATGTGCATTTATTATTCAACATTCAATTCTTGAATTTGATGATTTAAAGTGATTTTGGACCTTTCTCAATCATTTGATAATGGATTCGGGTAAAACTATATTTTTTCTTATTATTAGTTTATTCCATTTAATAATTTAGTTGGTAAAACTTAAATTGTTTTTTACAATGAGTTTAATGTTATTTTATTATCATTTGATAAATTTGGTTTTCAAATGTCGCATATATATAATAGAAGACACATTTACGTTTACTTGCTGTTAGTTCGTTTGAGATCACATGTGCGTTTATCATCCAACATTCAATATTTGAATTTAATGATTTAAAGTGATTTTGGACCTTTCTCAATCATTTGATAATGGATTCGGGTAAAACTATATTTTTCCTATTATTAGTGTATTCCATTTGATAATTTAGTTGGTAAAACTTAAATTGTTTTTTACAATGAGTTTAATGTTATTTTATTATCATTTGATAAATTTGGTTTTCAAATGTCGCATATATATAATAGAAGACACATTTACGTTTACTTGCTGTTATTTCGTTTGAGATCACATGTGCGTTTATCATCCAACATTCAATATTTGAATTTAATGATTTAAAGTGATTTTGGACCTTTCTCAATCATTTGATAATGGATTCGGGTAAAACTAAATTTTTTTATTTTGTTTACTCCATTTGATAATGATGGATTCGGGTAAAACTATATATATCCTATTATTAGTTTATTCCATTTAATAATTTAGTTGGTAAAACTAAAATTGTTTCTTACTATGTGTTTAATGTTATTTTGTTATCAGTTCATAAATTTGTGTTTCAAATGTCAAATATATATAATGGAAGACACATTCACTGTTGACTTGTTCTTATTTCATTTGATATCACATGTGCATTTATCATTCAACATTCAATTCTTGAATTTGATGATTTAAAGTGATTATGGACCTTTCTCAATCATTTGATAATGGGTTCGGGTAAAACTAAATTTTTTTATTTTGTTTATTTCATTTGATAATTTAGTTGGTACAACTAAAATTGTTTTTTACTATTAGTTTAATGTTATTTGCTTGTCATTTAAAAAATTTGTGTTTCAAATGTCTCATATATATAAAAAAGACACATTCACTGTACTCTTGTTGTTATTTCATTTGATATCACATATGCATTTATTATTCAACATTCAATTCTTGAATTTAATGATTTAAAGTGATTTTGGACCTTTCTCAACCATTTAATAATGCATTCGGGTAAAACTATATTTTTCCTATTATTAGCTTATTCCCTTTGATAATATAGTTGGTACAACTAAAATTGTTTTTTACTATTAATTTAATATTATTTGCTTGTCATTTGAAAAATTTGTGTTTCAAATGTCTCATATAAAAAAAAGAAGACACATTCACTGTACTCTTGTTGTTATTTCATTAGAGATCACATTTATATCATTTGATAATTTAGTTGATAAAACTAAAATTTTTAAATGAGTTTAATTTTATTTTGTTATCATTTGTTAAAGTTGTGCTTTTGTTGTTGTTATTTCATTAGAGATCACATGTGCATTTTTTATTCAACATTCAATTCTTGAATTTAATGATTTAAAGTGATTTTGGACCTTTGTCAATCATTTAATAATGCATTCGGGTAAAACAATTTTTTCCTATTATTAGTGTATTCCATTTGATAATTTAGTTGATAAAACTTAAATTGTTTTTTACAATGAGTTTAATGTTATTTTATTATCATTTGATAAATTTGGTTTTCAAATTTCGCATATATATAATAGAAGACACATTTACGTTTACTTGCTGTTATTTCGTTTGAGATCACATGTGCGTTTATCATCCAACATTCAATATTTGAATTTAATGATTTAAAGTGATTTTGGACCTTTCTCAATCATTTGATAATGGATTCGGGTAAAACTAAATTTTTTTATTTTGTTTATTCCATTTGATAATGATGGATTCGGGTAAAACTATATATATATCCTATTATTAGTTTATTTCATTTGATAATTTAGTTGGTACAACTAAAATTGTTTTTTACTATTAGTTTAATGTTATTTGCTTGTCATTTAAAAAATTTGTGTTTCAAATGTCTCATATATATAAAAGAAGACACATTCACTGTACTCTTGTTGTTATCATTTGATATCACACGTGCATTTATCATTCAACATTCAATTCTTAAATTCGATGATTTAAAGTGATTTTGGACTTTTCTCAATCATTTGATAATGGATACTGGTAAAACTATATTTTTCCTATTATTAGTTTATTCCATTTGATAATTTAGTTGGTAAAACTTAAATTGTTTCTTACTATGAGTTTAATGTTATTTTGTTTTAAAGTTGTGCTTCAAATGCCTCATATATATAATAGAAGACACATTCAATGTTGACTTGTTGTTATTTCATTAGAGATCACATGTGCATTTATCATTCAACATTCAATTCTTGAATTCGATGATTTAAAGTGATTTTGGACCTCTCTCAATCATGTGATAATGGATTCGGGTAAAACTAACTTTTTTTATTAGTTGGTAAAACTAAAATTTTTTTAATGTATTTAATTTTATTTTGTTATCATTTGATAAAGTTGTGCTTCAAATGCCTCATATATATAATAGAAGACACATACAACTTGTTGTTATTTCATTTGAGATCATATGTGCATTTATTATTCAACATTCAATTCTTGACTTTGATGATTTATATCATTTGATAATTTAGTTGATAAAACTAAAATTTTTAAATGAGTTTAATTTTATTTTGTTATCATTTGTTAAAGTTGTGCTTTTGTTGTTGTTATTTCATTAGAGATCACATGTGCATTTTTTATTCAACATTCAATTCTTGAATTTAATGATTTAAAGTGATTTTGGACCTTTCTCAATCATTTAATAATGCATTCGGGTAAAACTTTATTTTTCCTATTATTAGTTTATTCCATTTGATAATTTAGTTGGAAAACTTAAATTGTTTGTTACTATGAGTTTAATGTTATTTTGTTATCATTTGTTAAAGTTGTGCTTCAAATGCCTCATATATATAATAGAAGACAAATTCACTGTAGACTTGTTGTTATTTCATTTGAGATCACATGTGCATTTATCATTCAACATTCAATTCTTGAATTCGATGATATAAAGTGATTTTGGACTTTTCTCAATCATTTGATAATGGATACTGGTAAAACTATATTTTTCCTATTATTAGTTTATTCCATTTGATAATTTAGTTGGTAAAACTTAAATTTTTTCTTACTATGAGTTTAATGTTATTTTGTTATCAGTTCATAAATTTGTGTTTCAAATATCTCATATATATAAAAGAAGACACATTCACTGCACTCTTGTTGTTATCTATTGATATCACATGTGCATTTATCATTCAACATTCAATTCTTGAATTCGATGATTTAAAGTGATTTTGGACCTTTCTCAAACATTTGATAATGGATACTGGTAAAACTATATTTTTCCTATTATTAGTTTATTCCATTTGATAATTTAGTTGGTAAAACTATAATTTACTATGAGTTTAATGTTATTTTGTTATCATTTGATAAAAGTGTATTTCAAATGTCTATAGAAGACACATTTACTGTTGAGTTGTTCTTATTTCATTTGAGATCGCATGTGCGTTTATCATTCAACATTCAAAACTTGAAATTGATGATTTAAAGTGAGTTTGGACCTTTCTCAATCATTTGATAATGGGTTCGGGAAACAACTAAATTTTTTTATTTTGTTTATTTCATTTGATAATTTAGTTGGTACAACTAAAATTGTTTTTTACTATTAGTTTAATGTTATTTGCTTGTCATTTAAAAAATTTGTGTTTCAAATGTCTCATATATATAAAAAAGACACATTCACTGTACTCTTGTTGTTATTTTATTTGATATCACATATGCATTTATTATTCAACATTCAATTCTTGAATTTAATGATTTAAAGTGATTTTGGACCTTTCTCAATCATTTAATAATGCATTCGGGTAAAACTATATTTTTCCTATTATTAGCTTATTCCCTTTGATAATATAGTTGGTACAACTAAAATTGTTTTTTACTATTAATTTAATGTTATTTGCTTGTCATTTGAAAAATTTGTGTTTCTAATGTCTCATATATATAAAAGAAGACACATTCACTGTACTCTTGTTGTTATCATTTGATATCACACGTGCATTTATCATTCAACATTCAATTCTTGAATTCGATGATTTAAAGTGATTTTGGACTTTTCTCAATAATTTGATAATGGATTCGGGTAAAATTAATTTTTTTTATTAGTAGTCTATTTCATTTGATAATTTAGATGGGAAAACTAAAATTGTTTTTTACTATAAGTTTAATGTTATTTTGTTATCATTTGCTAAATTTGTGCATCATATGTCTAATATAAATAATAGATGTAAAATTCACTGTTGACTAGTTCTTATTTCCTTTGAGATGACATGTGCTTATATCTTTCAACATTCTATTTTTGGATTTGATGTTTTAATGTGATTTGAGAGTGGATTCGGATAAAACAAATTTTTTTATTAGTAGTTTATTTCATTTGATAAAACTAAAATTGTTTTTTACTATGAGTTTAATGTTGTTTTGTTAGCATTTAATAAATTTGTGTTTCAAATGTCGCATATATATAATAGAAGACACATTTACGTTTACTTGCTGTTATTTCGTTTGAGATCACATGTGCGTTTATCATTCAACATTCAATTTTTGAATTTAATGATTTAAAATGATTTTGGACCTTTCTCAATCATGTGACAATGGATTCGGGTAAAACTAACTTTTTTTTATTAGTTGGTAAAACTAAAATTTTTTTAATGTGTTTAATTTTATTTTGTTATCATTTGATAAAGTTGTGCTTCAACTGCCTCCTATATATAATAAAAGACACATTCACTGTAGACTTGTTATTTCATTTGAGATCACATGTGCATTTATCATTCAACATTTAATTTTTGAATTTGATGATTTAAAGTGATTTTGGAACTTTCTCAATCATTTGATAATGGATTCGGGTAAAACTATATTTTTCCTATTATTAGTTTACTCCATTTGATAATTTAGTTGGTAAAACTTAAATTGTTTGTTACTATGAGTTTAATGTTATTTTGTTATCATTTGATAAAGTTGTGCTTCAAATGCCTCATATATATAATAAAAGACACATTCACTGTAGACTTGTTGTTATTTCATTAGAGATCACATGTGCATTTTTCATTTGACATTCAATTCTTGAATTTCATGATTTAAATTGCTTTTGGACTTTTCTCAAGCATTTAATGATGGATTCGGGTAAAACTATATATATCCTATTATTAGTTTATTCCATTTGATAATTTAGTTGGTAAAACTAAAATTGTTTCGTACTATGAGTTTAATGTTATTTGGTATCAGTTCATAAATTTGTGTTTCAAATTTCAAATATATATAATGGAAGACACATTCACTGTTGACTTGTTCTTATTTCATTTGATATCACATGTGCATTTATCATTCAACATTTGATGATTTAAAGTGATTATGGACCTTTCTCAATCATTTGATAATGGGTTCGGGTAAAACTAATTTTTTTTATTTTGTTTATTCCATTTGATAATGATGGATTCGGGTAAAACTATATATATCCTATTATTAGTTTATTGCATTTGATAATTTAGTTGGTAAAACTAAAATTGTTTCTTACTATGAGTTTAATGTTATTTTGTTATCAGTTCATAAATTTGTGTTTCAAATGTCAAATATATATAATGGAAGACACATTCACTGTTGCCTTGTTCTTATTTCATTTGATATCACATGTGCATTTATCATTCAACATTCAATTCTTGAATTTGATGATTTAAAGTGATTATGGACCTTTCTCAATCATTTGATAATGGGTTCGGGTAAAACTAAATATTTTTATTTTGTTTATTTTATTTGATAATTTAGTTGGTACAACTAAAATAGTTTTTTACTATTAGTTTAATGTTATTTGCTTGTCATTTGAAAAATTTGTGTTTCAGATGTCTCATATATATAAAAAAGACACATTCACTGTACTCTTGTTGTTATTTCATTTGATATCACATGTGCATTTATTATTCAACATTCAATTCTTGAATTTGATGATTTAAAGTGATTTTGGACCTTTCTCAATTATTTGATAATGGATTCAGGTAAAACTATATTTTTTCCTATTATTAGTTTATTCCATTTGATAATTTAGTTGGTAAAACTTAAATTGATTTTTACAATGAGTTTAATGTTATTTTATTATCATTTGATAAATTTGGTTTTCAAATGTCGCATATATATAATAGAAGACACATTTACGTTTACTTGCTGTTATTTCGTTTGAGATCACATGTGCGTTTATCATTCAACATTAAATTTTTGAATTTAATGATTTAAAATGATTTTGGACCTTTCTCAATCATGTGATAATGGATTCGGGTAAAACTAACTTTTTTTATTAGTTGGTAAAACTAAAATTTTTTTAATGTGTTTAATTTTATTTTGTTATCATTTGATAAAGTTGTGCTTCAAATGCCTCATATATATAATAGAAGACACATTCACTGTAGACTTGTTGTTATTTCATTTGAGATCACATGTGCGTTTATCATTCAACATTAAATTTTTGAATTTAATGATTTAAAATGATTTTGGACCTTTCTCAATCATGTGATAATGGATTCGGGTAAAACTAACTTTTTTTATTAGTTGGTAAAACTAAAATTTTTTTAATGTGTTTAATTTTATTTTGTTATCATTTGATAAAGTTGTGCTTCAAATGCCTCATATATATAATAGAAGACACATACAACTTGTTGTTATTTCATTTAAGATCATATGTGCATTTATCATTCAACATTTAATTCTTGAATTTGATAATTTATATCATTTGATAATTTAGTTGATAAAACTAAAATTTTTAAATGAGTTTAATTTTATTTTGTTATCATTTGTTAAAGTTGTGCTTCAAATGCCTCATATATATAATAAAAGACACATTCACTGTAGACTTGTTATTTCATTTGAGATCACATGTGCATTTATCATTCAACATTTAATTTTTGAATTTGATGATTTAAAGTGATTTTGGAACTTTCTCAATCATTTGATAATGGATTCGGGTAAAACTATATTTTTCCTATTATTAGTTTACTCCATTTGATAATTTAGTTGGTAAAACTTAAATTGTTTGTTACTATGAGTTTAATGTTATTTTGTTATCATTTGATAAAGTTGTGCTTCAAATGCCTCATATATATAATAAAAGACACATTCACTGTAGACTTGTTGTTATTTCATTAGAGATCACATGTGCATTTTTCATTTGACATTCAATTCTTGAATTTCATGATTTAAATTGCTTTTGGACTTTTCTCAAGCATTTAATGATGGATTCGGGTAAAACTATATATATCCTATTATTAGTTTATTCCATTTGATAATTTAGTTGGTAAAACGAAAATTGTTTCGTACTATGAGTTTAATGTTATTTTGTTATCAGTTCATAAATTTGTGTTTCAAATTTCAAATATATATAATGGAAGACACATTCACTGTTGACTTGTTCTTATTTCATTTGATATCACATGTGCATTTATCATTCAACATTTGATGATTTAAAGTGATTATGGACCTTTCTCAATCATTTGATAATGGGTTCGGGTAAAACTAATTTTTTTTTATTTTTTTTATTCCATTTGATAATGATGGATTCGGGTAAAACTATATATATCCTATTATTAGTTTATTCCATTTGATAATTTAGTTGGTAAAACTAAAATTGTTTCTTACTATGCGTTTAATGTTATTTTGTTATCAGTTCATAAATTTGTGTTTCAAATGTCAAATATATATAATGGAAGACACATTCACTGTTGACTTGTTCTTATTTCATTTGATATCACATGTTCATTTATCATTCAACATTCAATTCTTGAATTTGATGATTTAAAGTGATTATGGACCTTTCTCAATCATTTGATAATGGGTTCGGGTAAAACTAAATATTTTTATTTTGTTTATTTTATTTGAGAATTTAGTTGGTACAACTAAAGTTGTTTTTTACTATTAGTTTAATGTTATTTGCTTGTCATTTGAAAAATTTGTGTTTCAGGTGTCTCATATATATAAAAAAGACACATTCACTGTACTATTGTTGTTATTTCATTTGATATCACATGTGCATTTATTATTCAACATTCAATTCTTGAATTTGATGATTTAAAGTGATTTTGGACCTTTCTCAATCATTTGATAATGGATTCGGGTAAAACTATATTTTTTCCTATTATTAGTTTATTCCATTTGATAATTTAGTTGGTAAAACTTAAATTGATTTTTACAATGAGTTTAATGTTATTTTATTATCATTTGATAAATTTGGTTTTCAAATGTCGCATATATATAATAGAAGACACATTTACGTTTACTTGCTGTTATTTCGTATGTGATCACATGTGCGTTTATCATCCAACATTCAATATTTGAATTTAATGATTTAAAGTGATTTTGGACCTTTCTCAATCATTTGATAATGGATTCGGGTAAAACTAAATTTTTTTATTTTGTTTATTCCATTTGATAATGATGGATTCGGGTAAAACTATATATATCCTATTATTAGTTTATTCCATTTAATAATTTAGTTGGTAAAACTAAAATTGTTTCTTACTATGAGTTTAATGTTATTTTGTTATCAGTTCATAAATTTGTGTTTCAAATGTCAAATATATATAATGGAAGACACATTCACTGTTGACTTGTTCTTATTTCATTTGATATCACATGTGCATTTATCATTCAACATTCAATTCTTGAATTTGATGATTTAAAGTGATTATGGACCTCTCTCAATCATTTGATAATGGGTTTGGGTAAAACTAAATTTTTTATTTTGTTTATTTCATTTGATAATTTAGTTGGTACAACTAAAATAGTTTTTTACTATTAGTTTAATGTTATTTGCTTGTCATTTAAAAAATTTGTGTTTCAAATGTCTCATATATATAAAAAAGACACATTCACTGTACTCTTGTTGTTATTTCATTTGATATCACATATGCATTTATTATTCAACATTCAAATCTTGAATTCGATGATTTAAAGTGATTTTGGACCTTTCTCAATCATTTGATAATGCATTCGGGTAAAGCTATATTTTTCCTATTATTAGTTTATTCCATTTGATAATTTAGTTGGAAAACTTAAATTGTTTTTTACTATGAGTTTAATGTTATTTTGTTATCATTTGTTAAAGTTGTGCTTCAAATGCCTCATATATAATATAAGACACATTCAATGTTGACTTGTTGTTATTTCATTAGAGATCACATGTGCATTTTTTATTCAACATTCAATTCTTGAATTTAATGATTTAAAGTGATTTTGTACCTTTCTCAATCATTTGATAATGCATTCGGGTAAAACAATATTTTTCCTATTATTAGTTTATTCCATTTGATAATTTAGTTGGAAAACTTAAATTGTTTGTTACTATTAGTTTAATGTTATTTTGTTATCATTTGTTAAAGTTGTGCTTCAAATGCCTCATATATATAATAGAAGACACATTCACTGTAGACTTGTTGTTATTTCATTTGAGATCACATGTGCATTTATCATTCAACATTTAATTCTTGAATTTGATGATTTAAACTGATTTTGGAACTTTCTCAATCATTTGATAGTGGATTCGGGTAAAACTATATTTTTCCTATTATTAGCTTATTCCCTTTGATAATATAGTTGCTACAATTAAAATTGTTTTTTACTATTAATTTAATGTTATTTGCTTGGCATTTGAAAAATTTGTGTTTCAAATGTCTCATATATATAAAAGAAGACACATTCACTGTACTCTTGTTGTTATCATTTGGTATCACATGTGCATTTTTCATTCAACATTCAATTCTTGAATTCGATGATTTAAAGTGATTTTGGACCTTTCTCAATCATTTGATAATGGATACTGGTAAAACTATATTTTTCCTATTATTAGTTTATTCCATTTGATAATTTAGTTGGTAAAACTTAAATTGTTTCTTACTATGAGTTTAATGTTATTTTGTTATCAGTTCATAAATTTGTGTTTCAAATGTCAAATATATATAATGGAAGACACATTCACTGTTGACTTGTTCTTATTTCATTTGATATCACATGTGCATTTATCGTTCAACATTTAATTCTTGAATTTGATTATTTAAAGTGATTTTGGAACTTTCTCAATCATTTGATAATGGATTCGGGTAAAACTATATTTTTCCTATTATTAGCTTATTCCCTTTGATAATATAGTTGGTACAACTAAAATTGTTTTTTACTATTAATTTAATGTTATTTGCTTGTCATTTGAAAAATTTGTGTTTCAAATGTCTCATATATATAAAAAAGACACATTCACTGTACTTTTGTTGTTATTTCATTTGATATCACATGTGCATTTATTATTCAACATTCAATTCTTGAATTTGATGATTTAAAGTGATTTTGGTCCTTTCTCAATCATTTGATAATGTATTCGGGTAAAACTATATTTTTTCCTATTATTAGTTTATTCCATTTGATAATTTAGTTGGTAAAACTAAAATTGTTTTTTACTATGAGTTTAATGTTATTTTGTTATCATTTGATAAAAGTGTATTTCAAATGTCTACTATATATAATAGGAGACACATTTACTGTTTACTTGTGCTTATTTCATTTGAGATCGCATGTGCGTTTATCATTCAACATTCAAAACTTGAAATTGATGATTTAAAATGATTTTGGACCTTTCTCAATCATGTGATAATTGATTCGGGTAAAACTAACTTTTTTTATTAGTTGGTAAAACTAAAATTTTTTTAATGTGTTTAATTTTATTTTGTTATCATTTGATAAAGTTGTGCTT
The DNA here is from genome assembly GCA_956483585.1 of Gymnocheta viridis. Lineage (NCBI taxonomy): Eukaryota > Metazoa > Arthropoda > Insecta > Diptera > Tachinidae > Gymnocheta > Gymnocheta viridis. The sequence continues at coordinate 76,064,147 of OY101441.1, read as the reverse complement.
CAAATGCCTCATATATATAATAGAAGACACATAAAACTTGTTGTTATTTCATTTGAGATCACATGTGAATTTATCATTCAATTAATTCATTAATTCTTGATAATTTAGTTGATAAAACTAAAATTTTTAAATGAGTTTAATTTTATTTTGTTATCATTTGTTAAAGTTGTGCTTCAAATGCCTCATATATATAATAAAAGACACATTCACTGTAGACTTGTTGTTATTTCATTTGAGATCACATGTGCATTTATCATTTAACATTTAATTTTTGAATTTGATGATTTAAAGTGATTTTGGAACTTTCTCAATCATTTGATAATAGATTCGGGTAAAACTATATTTTTCCTATTATTAGTTTACTCCATTTGATAATTTAGTTGGTAAAACTTAAATTGTTTGTTACTATGAGTTTAATGTTATTTTGTTATCATTTGATAAAGTTGTATTTTGTTATCATTTGATAAAGTTGTGCTTCAAATGCCTCATATATATAATAAAAGACACATTCACTGTAGACTTGTTGTTATTTTATTTGAGATCACATGTGGTAAAACTAAAATTGTTTTTTACTATGAGTTTATTGTTAGTTTGTTATCATTTGTTAAATTTGTGCTTCAAAAGTCTCATATATATAATATATGACACATTCAATGTTAACTTGTTGTTATTTCATTAGAGATCACATGTGCATTTTTCATTTGACATTCAATTCTTGAATTTCATGATTTAAATTGCTTTTGGACTTTTCTCAAGCATAGTTTATTCCATTTGATAATTTAGTTGGTAAAACTAAAATTGTTTCGTACTATGAGTTTAATGTTATTTTGTTATCAGTTCATAAATTTGTGTTTCAAATTTCAAATATATATAATGGAAGACACATTCACTGTTGCCTTGTTCTTATTTCATTTGATATCACATGTGCATTTATCATTCAACATTTGATGATTTAAAGTGATTATGGACCTTTCTCAATCATTTGATAATGGGTTCGGGTAAAACTATTTTTTTTTATTTTGTTTATTCCATTTGATAATGATGGATTCGGGTAAAACTATATATATCCTATTATTAGTTTATTCCATTTGATAATTTAGTTGGTAAAACTAAAATTGTTTCTTACTATGAGTTTAATGTTATTTTGTTATCAGTTCATAAATTTGTGTTTCAAATGTCAAATACATATATATAATGGAAGACACATTCACTGTTGACTTGTTCTTATTTCATTTGATATCACATGTGCATTTATTATTCAACATTAAATTCTTGAATTTGATGATTTAAAGTGATTTTGGACCTTTCTCAATCATTTGATAATGGATTCGGGTAAAACTATATTTTTTCCTTTTATTAGTTTATTCCATTTGATAATTTAGTTGGTAAATCTTAAATTGATTTTTAAAATGAGTTTAATGTTATTTTATTATCATTTGATAAATTTATCATAATAAATCATCATCATCATCATCATCGTCATCATCATCATCATCACCATCATCATCATCATCATCATCATCATCATCATCATCATCATCATCATCATCATCATCATCATCATCATCATCATCATCATCATCATCATCATCATCATCATCATCATCATCATCATCATCATCATCATCATCATCATCATCATCATCATCATCATCATCATCATCATCATCATCATCATCATCATCATCATCATCATCATCATCATCATCATCATCATCATCATCATCATCATCATCATCATCATCATCATCATCATCATCATCATCATCATCATCATCATCATCATCATCATCATCATCATCATCATCATCATCATCATCATCATCATCATCATCATCATCATCATCATCATCATCATCATCATCATCATCATCATCATCATCATCATCATCATCATCATCATCATCATCATCATCATCATCATCATCATCATCATCATCATCATCATCATCATCATCATCATCATCATCATCATCATCATCATCATCATCATCATCATCATCATCATCATCATCATCATCATCATCATCATCATCATCATCATCATCATCATCATCATCATCATCATCATCATCATCATCATCATCATCATCATCATCATCATCATCATCATCATCATCATCATCATCATCATCATCATCATCATCATCATCATCATCATCATCATCATCATCATCATCATCATCATCATCATCATCATCATCATCATCATCATCATCATCATCATCATCATCATCATCATCATCATCATCATCATCATCATCATCATCATCATCATCATCATCATCATCATCATCATCATCATCATCATCATCATCATCATCATCATCATCATCATCATCATCATCATCATCATCATCATCATCATCATCATCATCATCATCATCATCATCATCATCATCATCATCATCATCATCATCATCATCATCATCATCATCATCATCATCATCATCATCATCATCATCATCATCATCATCATCATCATCATCATCATCATCATCATCATCATCATCATCATCATCATCATCATCATCATCATCATCATCATCATCATCATCATCATCATCATCATCATCATCATCATCATCATCATCATCATCATCATCATCATCATCATCATCATCATCATCATCATCATCATCATCATCATCATCATCATCATCATCATCATCATCATCATCATCATCATCATCATCATCATCATCATCATCATCATCATCATCATCATCATCATCATCATCATCATCATCATCATCATCATCATCATCATCATCATCATCATCATCATCATCATCATCATCATCATCATCATCATCATCATCATCATCATCATCATCATCATCATCATCATCATCATCATCATCATCATCATCATCATCATCATCATCATCATCATCATCATCATCATCATCATCATCATCATCATCATCATCATCATCATCATCATCATCATCATCATCATCATCATCATCATCATCATCATCATCATCATCATCATCATCATCATCATCATCATCATCATCATCATCATCATCATCATCATCATCATCATCATCATCATCATCATCATCATCATCATCATCATCATCATCATCATCATCATCATCATCATCATCATCATCATCATCATCATCATCATCATCATCATCATCATCATCATCATCATCATCATCATCATCATCATCATCATCATCATCATCATCATCATCATCATCATCATCATCATCATCATCATCATCATCATCATCATCATCATCATCATCATCATCATCATCATCATCATCATCATCATCATCATCATCATCATCATCATCATCATCATCATCATCATCATCATCATCATCATCATCATCATCATCATCATCATCATCATCATCATCATCATCATCATCATCATCATCATCATCATCATCATCATCATCATCATCATCATCATCATCATCATCATCATCATCATCATCATCATCATCATCATCATCATCATCATCATCATCATCATCATCATCATCATCATCATCATCATCATCATCATCATCATCATCATCATCATCATCATCATCATCATCATCATCATCATCATCATCATCATCATCATCATCATCATCATCATCATCATCATCATCATCATCATCATCATCATCATCATCATCATCATCATCATCATCATCATCATCATCATCATCATCATCATCATCATCATCATCATCATCATCATCATCATCATCATCATCATCATCATCATCATCATCATCATCATCATCATCATCATCATCATCATCATCATCATCATCATCATCATCATCATCATCATCATCATCATCATCATCATCATCATCATCATCATCATCATCATCATCATCATCATCATCATCATCATCATCATCATCATCATCATCATCATCATCATCATCATCATCATCATCATCATCATCATCATCATCATCATCATCATCATCATCATCATCATCATCATCATCATCATCATCATCATCATCATCATCATCATCATCATCATCATCATCATCATCATCATCATCATCATCATCATCATCATCATCATCATCATCATCATCATCATCATCATCATCATCATCATCATCATCATCATCATCATCATCATCATCATCATCATCATCATCATCATCATCATCATCATCATCATCATCATCATCATCATCATCATCATCATCATCATCATCATCATCATCATCATCATCATCATCATCATCATCATCATCATCATCATCATCATCATCATCATCATCATCATCATCATCATCATCATCATCATCATCATCATCATCATCATCATCATCATCATCATCATCATCATCATCATCATCATCATCATCATCATCATCATCATCATCATCATCATCATCATCATCATCATCATCATCATCATCATCATCATCATCATCATCATCATCATCATCATCATCATCATCATCATCATCATCATCATCATCATCATCATCATCATCATCATCATCATCATCATCATCATCATCATCATCATCATCATCATCATCATCATCATCATCATCATCATCATCATCATCATCATCATCATCATCATCATCATCATCATCATCATCATCATCATCATCATCATCATCATCATCATCATCATCATCATCATCATCATCATCATCATCATCATCATCATCATCATCATCATCATCATCATCATCATCATCATCATCATCATCATCATCATCATCATCATCATCATCATCATCATCATCATCATCATCATCATCATCATCATCATCATCATCATCATCATCATCATCATCATCATCATCATCATCATCATCATCATCATCATCATCATCATCATCATCATCATCATCATCATCATCATCATCATCATCATCATCATCATCATCATCATCATCATCATCATCATCATCATCATCATCATCATCATCATCATCATCATCATCATCATCATCATCATCATCATCATCATCATCATCATCATCATCATCATCATCATCATCATCATCATCATCATCATCATCATCATCATCATCATCATCATCATCATCATCATCATCATCATCATCATCATCATCATCATCATCATCATCATCATCATCATCATCATCATCATCATCATCATCATCATCATCATCATCATCATCATCATCATCATCATCATCATCATCATCATCATCATCATCATCATCATCATCATCATCATCATCATCATCATCATCATCATCATCATCATCATCATCATCATCATCATCATCATCATCATCATCATCATCATCATCATCATCATCATCATCATCATCATCATCATCATCATCATCATCATCATCATCATCATCATCATCATCATCATCATCATCATCATCATCATCATCATCATCATCATCATCATCATCATCATCATCATCATCATCATCATCATCATCATCATCATCATCATCATCATCATCATCATCATCATCATCATCATCATCATCATCATCATCATCATCATCATCATCATCATCATCATCATCATCATCATCATCATCATCATCATCATCATCATCATCATCATCATCATCATCATCATCATCATCATCATCATCATCATCATCATCATCATCATCATCATCATCATCATCATCATCATCATCATCATCATCATCATCATCATCATCATCATCATCATCATCATCATCATCATCATCATCATCATCATCATCATCATCATCATCATCATCATCATCATCATCATCATCATCATCATCATCATCATCATCATCATCATCATCATCATCATCATCATCATCATCATCATCATCATCATCATCATCATCATCATCATCATCATCATCATCATCATCATCATCATCATCATCATCATCATCATCATCATCATCATCATCATCATCATCATCATCATCATCATCATCATCATCATCATCATCATCATCATCATCATCATCATCATCATCATCATCATCATCATCATCATCATCATCATCATCATCATCATCATCATCATCATCATCATCATCATCATCATCATCATCATCATCATCATCATCATCATCATCATCATCATCATCATCATCATCATCATCATCATCATCATCATCATCATCATCATCATCATCATCATCATCATCATCATCATCATCATCATCATCATCATCATCATCATCATCATCATCATCATCATCATCATCATCATCATCATCATCATCATCATCATCATCATCATCATCATCATCATCATCATCATCATCATCATCATCATCATCATCATCATCATCATCATCATCATCATCATCATCATCATCATCATCATCATCATCATCATCATCATCATCATCATCATCATCATCATCATCATCATCATCATCATCATCATCATCATCATCATCATCATCATCATCATCATCATCATCATCATCATCATCATCATCATCATCATCATCATCATCATCATCATCATCATCATCATCATCATCATCATCATCATCATCATCATCATCATCATCATCATCATCATCATCATCATCATCATCATCATCATCATCATCATCATCATCATCATCATCATCATCATCATCATCATCATCATCATCATCATCATCATCATCATCATCATCATCATCATCATCATCATCATCATCATCATCATCATCATCATCATCATCATCATCATCATCATCATCATCATCATCATCATCATCATCATCATCATCATCATCATCATCATCATCATCATCATCATCATCATCATCATCATCATCATCATCATCATCATCATCATCATCATCATCATCATCATCATCATCATCATCATCATCATCATCATCATCATCATCATCATCATCATCATCATCATCATCATCATCATCATCATCATCATCATCATCATCATCATCATCATCATCATCATCATCATCATCATCATCATCATCATCATCATCATCATCATCATCATCATCATCATCATCATCATCATCATCATCATCATCATCATCATCATCATCATCATCATCATCATCATCATCATCATCATCATCATCATCATCATCATCATCATCATCATCATCATCATCATCATCATCATCATCATCATCATCATCATCATCATCATCATCATCATCATCATCATCATCATCATCATCATCATCATCATCATCATCATCATCATCATCATCATCATCATCATCATCATCATCATCATCATCATCATCATCATCATCATCATCATCATCATCATCATCATCATCATCATCATCATCATCATCATCATCATCATCATCATCATCATCATCATCATCATCATCATCATCATCATCATCATCATCATCATCATCATCATCATCATCATCATCATCATCATCATCATCATCATCATCATCATCATCATCATCATCATCATCATCATCATCATCATCATCATCATCATCATCATCATCATCATCATCATCATCATCATCATCATCATCATCATCATCATCATCATCATCATCATCATCATCATCATCATCATCATCATCATCATCATCATCATCATCATCATCATCATCATCATCATCATCATCATCATCATCATCATCATCATCATCATCATCATCATCATCATCATCATCATCTTCATCATCATCATCATCATCATCATCATCATCATCATCATCATCATCATCATCATCATCATCATCATCATCATCATCATCATCATCATCATCATCATCATCATCATCATCATCATCATCATCATCATCATCATCATCATCATCATCATCATCATCATCATCATCATCATCATCATCATCATCATCATCATCATCATCATCATCATCATCATCATCATCATCATCATCATCATCATCATCATCATCATCATCATCATCATCATCATCATCATCATCATCATCATCATCATCATCATCATCATCATCATCATCATCATCATCATCATCATCATCATCATCATCATCATCATCATCATCATCATCATCATCATCATCATCATCATCATCATCATCATCATCATCATCATCATCATCATCATCATCATCATCATCATCATCATCATCATCATCATCATCATCATCATCATCATCATCATCATCATCATCATCATCATCATCATCATCATCATCATCATCATCATCATCATCATCATCATCATCATCATCATCATCATCATCATCATCATCATCATCATCATCATCATCATCATCATCATCATCATCATCATCATCATCATCATCATCATCATCATCATCATCATCATCATCATCATCATCATCATCATCATCATCATCATCATCATCATCATCATCATCATCATCATCATCATCATCATCATCATCATCATCATCATCATCATCATCATCATCATCATCATCATCATCATCATCATCATCATCATCATCATCATCATCATCATCATCATCATCATCATCATCATCATCATCATCATCATCATCATCATCATCATCATCATCATCATCATCATCATCATCATCATCATCATCATCATCATCATCATCATCATCATCATCATCATCATCATCATCATCATCATCATCATCATCATCATCATCATCATCATCATCATCATCATCATCATCATCATCATCATCATCATCATCATCATCATCATCATCATCATCATCATCATCATCATCATCATCATCATCATCATCATCATCATCATCATCATCATCATCATCATCATCATCATCATCATCATCATCATCATCATCATCATCATCATCATCATCATCATCATCATCATCATCATCATCATCATCATCATCATCATCATCATCATCATCATCATCATCATCATCATCATCATCATCATCATCATCATCATCATCATCATCATCATCATCATCATCATCATCATCATCATCATCATCATCATCATCATCATCATCATCATCATCATCATCATCATCATCATCATCATCATCATCATCATCATCATCATCATCATCATCATCATCATCATCATCATCATCATCATCATCATCATCATCATCATCATCATCATCATCATCATCATCATCATCATCATCATCATCATCATCATCATCATCATCATCATCATCATCATCATCATCATCATCATCATCATCATCATCATCATCATCATCATCATCATCATCATCATCATCATCATCATCATCATCATCATCATCATCATCATCATCATCATCATCATCATCATCATCATCATCATCATCATCATCATCATCATCATCATCATCATCATCATCATCATCATCATCATCATCATCATCATCATCATCATCATCATCATCATCATCATCATCATCATCATCATCATCATCATCATCATCATCATCATCATCATCATCATCATCATCATCATCATCATCATCATCATCATCATCATCATCATCATCATCATCATCATCATCATCATCATCATCATCATCATCATCATCATCATCATCATCATCATCATCATCATCATCATCATCATCATCATCATCATCATCATCATCATCATCATCATCATCATCATCATCATCATCATCATCATCATCATCATCATCATCATCATCATCATCATCATCATCATCATCATCATCATCATCATCATCATCATCATCATCATCATCATCATCATCATCAATCATCATCATCATCATCATCATCATCATCATCATCATCATCATCATCATCATCATCATCATCATCATCATCATCATCATCATCATCATCATCATCATCATCATCATCATCATCATCATCATCATCATCATCATCATCATCATCATCATCATCATCATCATCATCATCATCATCATCATCATCATCATCATCATCATCATCATCATCATCATCATCATCATCATCATCATCATCATCATCATCATCATCATCATCATCATCATCATCATCATCATCATCATCATCATCATCATCATCATCATCATCATCATCATCATCATCATCATCATCATCATCATCATCATCATCATCATCATCATCATCATCATCATCATCATCATCATCATCATCATCATCATCATCATCATCATCATCATCATCATCATCATCATCATCATCATCATCATCATCATCATCATCATCATCATCATCATCATCATCATCATCATCATCATCATCATCATCATCATCATCATCATCATCATCATCATCATCATCATCATCATCATCATCATCATCATCATCATCATCATCATCATCATCATCATCATCATCATCATCATCATCATCATCATCATCATCATCATCATCATCATCATCATCATCATCATCATCATCATCATCATCATCATCATCATCATCATCATCATCATCATCATCATCATCATCATCATCATCATCATCATCATCATCATCATCATCATCATCATCATCATCATCATCATCATCATCATCATCATCATCATCATCATCATCATCATCATCATCATCATCATCATCATCATCATCATCATCATCATCATCATCATCATCATCATCATCATCATCATCATCATCATCATCATCATCATCATCATCATCATCATCATCATCATCATCATCATCATCATCATCATCATCATCATCATCATCATCATCATCATCATCATCATCATCATCATCATCATCATCATCATCATCATCATCATCATCATCATCATCATCATCATCATCATCATCATCATCATCATCATCATCATCATCATCATCATCATCATCATCATCATCATCATCATCATCATCATCATCATCATCATCATCATCATCATCATCATCATCATCATCATCATCATCATCATCATCATCATCATCATCATCATCATCATCATCATCATCATCATCATCATCATCATCATCATCATCATCATCATCATCATCATCATCATCATCATCATCATCATCATCATCATCATCATCATCATCATCATCATCATCATCATCATCATCATCATCATCATCATCATCATCATCATCATCATCATCATCATCATCATCATCATCATCATCATCATCATCATCATCATCATCATCATCATCATCATCATCATCATCATCATCATCATCATCATCATCATCAGCATCATCATCATCATCATCATCATCATCATCATCATCATCATCATCATCATCATCATCATCATCATCATCATCATCATCATCATCATCATCATCATCATCATCATCATCATCATCATCATCATCATCATCATCATCATCATCATCATCATCATCATCATCATCATCATCATCATCATCATCATCATCATCATCATCATCATCATCATCATCATCATCATCATCATCATCATCATCATCATCATCATCATCATCATCATCATCATCATCATCATCATCATCATCATCATCATCATCATCATCATCAGTCATCATCATCATCATCATCATCATCATCATCATCATCATCATCATCATCATCATCATCATCATCATCATCATCATCATCATCATCATCATCATCATCATCATCATCATCATCATTCATCATCATCATCATCATCATCATCATCATCATCATCATCATCATCATCATCAT